>CAWUFW010015337.1:0-366114 GCA_963921515.1 Calotriton arnoldi
CTATTGATGCTAAAAACTCCATTATCCAATTGGACATATGCTCACAATATGCCTGTTCAAGGAGCAATTTCCTTTCAAAAGACCATTTCCTCTGGACCCGAGGGATACCACTTAATGACAGCTCAACGACCAGTGGGTTGTGATCCGAAATGATCTTAGGGGAGATATCAATACTGGCCTTTTCAGCGATCTGTTGGGATATAAAAAAATAGTCCAAGCGGACAAATTTGTTATGAGGGGCTGAGTAAAAAGTATACCCTGGGATTCCTGGTCTGTGTCTAAACCAAAGATCAACTAATCCATGTTCCCTAAGTACTCTCTGCAGAGCTTTGAACACCCTAGCTTTCCTTCCTTGATATGGAGCATTGCCAAGAACATTGAACTGACTGTCCAAATGGATGTTAAAATCTCCACAGAGAACTACTGGATACTTCCATAAAGCCAACTCGATATTAAGAACATCTAAGATCTCTGGATCGTTAAAATTAGATCCATACAATGAGCAGATTGTCAATGGGGTTCCATTAATTATAAACTCTATGATCACCCATCGTCCCCATTTATCCTCTTTGCTTCTTTGACACAAGCCAATACCTTTCTTGGCCAAGATAGCCACCCCTCTAGTAGTAGTACATTGGTGAGAGCAAGCCAATAAGTCTAGACCCAGGCCTCCTCAGATACCCCCGTTTACCCCACGGAATATGGGTCTCTTGTAAACAAAGAATATCTATTTGCATGAATTGTGTAATTTTAGCCAAAACACCTCTTTTTTTCTATCATTTAGACCACATATGTTTAAAGAGCAGATACGTATTTTATCCTTTCCACCCATCATTTTTAACAGTTGATTCCCCTCTTGACCTATAAGAATAATTCAAACATTTAGAATAGGCTCCATAAATCTTCTCAACAATGCTCGTGTTTACACAAAAAGAATTGCCATGACTACAAGTAACAAGCCCTGATTGTACGACCGTCCTAGCCGTCCTAACCCCGCCACCCCCACCCCCAACCCTCTCTATCTCCCCCTCCACCCTGCCTCCCCCACCCCTTCCCTCCCCCTACAACCTATCCTATGAGGCATAGGGACCTGCAGTCCCTGGTGATGGATGGCTGGATCATTACCCCCTCCTCAAAATCGCCCCCTCCATTGCAATATCAGCAAAAATCAGAAAAAACACAAAACACACAAAAAAAAAAAAAGGGGGATCCCCTAGAGAAGCCAGTCCTGAAAATAAACCCCCTATCTATCACAACATTACTAAATTACAATGTGTCTAAGCATTTTTAATCCCCTGGTGCATTTTTATTCTTTTTAGATCTTTTGTAGATATTCTTTTGCCAACATCTCAGTTAGAAAAAATTGTGTCTGCCCCTGAAAAATTACTTTCAGCTTTGCGGGATTGTGCAAAAAGACCTGTGCCCCTTTGCTTGAAATAATGGAATTAGTTGGCGAAATTGCCATCTTTTCTCAACTGTTGCAGGGCAGAAGTCTGGCCTTACAAAGAAGTCGCATCCCTTCCCCCTTCTTTTCCTATCTGGTCTAGCCAGATCATACAGGGCCTCTCGAGCTAAAAAGTTATTCAAGCAAATAAGGATAGCCCGTGGTCTTTCAGTATCCTGGCCCCGTTTCCTCTGTTGGAACGGAAACCGATGAGCTCTTTGTACTTCCGTTTTCCAATCCCAGGATAGATCTGGGAAGGCCTCCTCAAAAAGTGCAATCATAAATTGGCGAGCATCCCCCCCCTCCATGCCCTCTGGAACCCCCAAAATCCGAAGGTTATTCCTCCTTGAGCGATTTTCGAGTTCCGTCAGTTTCCAAAGAGTGTCTTCCTTTAGGGATTTCAGGGACTCAGTGATAGTTCTTTGATTAGCCAATTCGTCCTCTAAGGTGGATATTTTTGTCTCTGTTTCGCCAATCCTTGCTGCAAATTCCGAGCAGGTCTTTGAAACCCTTCGAATAGAGTTCTGTAGTTTCCGACAAGCACCCTGATTGCGGAGATTATCAAGCCGAGTTTCTTCACGGTGGGCCATTATTGACTGATATATAGTTGCCAGTGTGATTTCTTCAGGAGGCCCTGGGTTAGACCTTAACGTATCTGTCACCCCATCTACATCCTTACTCCCCTCCAAGTTTGGGGAAAATGAGTAGTCCCAGGTCATAGATCTAGTTAACCCCGAGTTTTTATCTAACAAATGGTCCCTCTGCTTACGCACCGTTCTGGGAGTATGAGAGGGCTTGTCTTCAGATTCTTCCTCTTCCCAGTACAAACTGCCGGTATCACTCTCTCCCCGGCCCAGTCTTTACCAGGACTCTCATCCCCCGAGGAATTCGATTGGTCGGATAAAGAATAGAATTTGTCCCCCGAGTCTCCATCTTTCAAGGCACTGTGAGTTTCTAGTGTTCTCCTTTGCGTATCGACTACACTCACGGCAGTACAGCTCTTGCCTGCCTGATTAGTTGTGCCTACTTCTAGACTACTGCACTGGGGGACTACATCTCCCATAAGGCCGTTTCCTGGATTCTCCAATTCAGTGCTCAGCGATTCGTCAATGCCCTCAATATTTTCGTGGTTATATTTATCTTTATGTTCAATCGGGTCACTGACTTTAGTTCCTCCCTTGTTATTTACTTCGGGACACAGATCATTAGCCCCCTCCTGAGGAGAGGGATCGATATCTCGGATTATCCCTTGTGTAGACCCCTCCAGGGTTACTGTAGCTTTCTCAGTTGTAATCGGTACCGCTACAATGTTGCAATCACCATTATTGCCCACCGCACAACCACCAGGCGTCTTACTTCTCGCCGATTGTGCCTTGAATAATGCGGGAACAGTTTGTCGGCCCCTTCCAGCATAGCCAGTAGGTCCACTCTTACCAGAAAGTGAGCGACGTGTGGCATCCATCGGAGCATCATCTGAGACCGACCTACGGGGATTCGCGGTGTTCGTAATATTTGCTGCGCTCCCGACACCAGCGGGAGGACCGCGAGTCTTTGCTCCCTTAGCGACAGTCCTAGGCGGCATTGCAGCAAAAACGGAAGGGAACTGGGCGTCTACTGCCGCCAGATGCAGAGAGTGCATACAGGCCAATCTTGCAGGGAGAGGTAAACCACAAAGCCAGAGTCTTAGCCGCCAAATCATCCCGGGAATCCGCAAACTTCGTTCTTGTCGTCTTCATAAAGACTAGTTATTTAATCAATATCCAGCAGGTCCGACACACCGCACATAACCAGGAGGGGAGGGAGGTCCATCAGGAGGAGAGAGTGCGTCCAGCTCACACAGCCGACAGCGCGGCCGCCATCTTGCCCCCGGTAATATTAATACAATTTTAATGTAACTTATTTCTAGAATTATTTAAATCGTTTTTCATGTATATATATTTATATATGTATATATATATATATTCACTGAAAAAACCATAGGTTTTAGGGACAGTTATAGTTAGTTGGACATTGCACTCGTACAAAACCCGTGAAATTCCCCCGTTATAGTTAGTCCAGCTAACTATAACTCGCGCCCGCAATGCACTGCTGATGACGTCACATATTACATCACTCATGACATGGTCAGTGACATCACTGATGACATCACTGATGACATCTCAAATGACATCACTGATGACATCACTGATGACATCATCCAGTGACTGTGTGTTTCTGTAAAGTTTATATATTTTTAATATATATAGGAAAAGACGTATTGAAGAATGAGTGGGTGTGTAAGTGTCTGTATGGATGATTTAGTAGGTGCGTGACTGACTCTATAAGTGAGTGATTTAACGTATCTTACTGAATGCATGGGTTAGTGACTAAACTGGGTGAATGTCTGTATCCGTCTGTCTGTTGCTGTGTAAGTGGCTGCATGTGTTTGTGAATAGCTACATGAGTGTCTATATGAGTTATTGAATGCTTGTCTGAGTATCTGTATGGGTGCCTGAGTGTTTGTGTGGGAGGGGTGTGTGCAACTCTGTGCATAGATGTGTGAGTGGGTGATTCACTGGGTGGATGGTTTCAAGAGTGCAACTGTGATAGACTGTATGGGTGGGTAAGTGTGTGTAAGAGTGTGTTAGTGAGTGAATGTATGTCCCAGTGGTACATGTGTGAGTAACTACATATGTGAAAGGCAGTATATATGTGTGTTGGAGTATATAAATAGCTATAAGCGAGAGTGAGTGATTGTGATAGTGGCTGTATGGATGAGTGTGTGCTTGTATCAGTGATTGTATAAGAGCGTAAGAATGTGCTACTATTTGTATGAGTAAGTGAGCTGGTGTGTGTATAACTGTATAGGTGAGTAAATGGTAGTGTGTTTAATTATTTGCATGACTGACTAGGTGTGTGAGTACCTCTATGGATGAGTGGCGGTGTTTGAGTGTCTATATAGGAGTATGAGTGCATATGATAGTCCTGTACTGAGTGACCGTAAGTATGAGTGACTGTACGGGTGAGTGAGTGGATGTGTGCGTAGACCTAAGAATCAGTGAGTGGGTATGTAGTTATTGGTGTTGGAGTGTCTATGGTTTTGCGAATGGCAGTCTGTAATTTAGAGTGGGTGTATCAAAGGTTATATTAGGGTGTGAGGAGGTGCATCAGATTATCACGTGGATGATGTCATCAGTGATGTCATTTGAGATGTCATCAGTGATGTCATCAGTGATGTCACTGACCATGTCATGAGTGATGTAATATGTGACGTCATCAGCAGTGCATTGCGGGGGCGCGAGTTATAGTTAGCTGGACTAACTATAACGGGGGAATTTCACGGGTTTTGTACGAGTGCAATGTCCAACTAACTATAACTGTCCCTAAAACCTATGGTTTTTTCAGTGAATTTCAAAGGTTTTTTAAATGCTAATTTGTAACTATAACGTCCCTGAAACCTATGGTTTTTTCAGTGAATTTCAAAGGTTTTTTAAATGCTAATTTGTAACTATAACATGTCTGAAACCTACAGTTTTTTCAGTGAATTTCAAAGGTTTTGTAAATGACAATTTTTAAATGTATTAATTGTTATATAAATTTTTTTCATACTGATTTCCAAATTTTTTAGAAACAATTTTTTTTTACATATTTTATTTTTTAAATTACATTGTAATTACATTATACATTACATTACAAAAAATACTTTCTCAGAATGAATTACTTTAGTTTAATTACTTTGCACATAGGCAATAGACTTTTAAGTACAGTAGTTACAGTTGTTGCAATGGGCAACACATTTTCAAACACAATGCAACATTCAGCTCAATGTGAATTTCTAGTTAAATGCAATTAGTTACTTTATGGATTACTTTTCTAACCACATTACTGGATCCTAGATTCAGTCCTGGGACATCTCCTGTAAACAGTTGAGTAAAAGCGTTTTGGTTACAGTCGTGATTTTTAAGGAATATTATTGTACTTTAAAAGTTCACACTTAGAAACTTTTCTCATAGAATCACCAATGTTATCCTATGGAAGGAAATTCACTTAGAAGTTAAAAACTGTTATCGTTACTTTTTCTTACTCAGTGTTGGATCCTGGATCCAGCACTGGTGCATCTCCTGTAAACAGTTGAAAGAATGCGTTTAAGTCATACAGGCGATTTTTTAGGAATATTTGTAGTTTGTGAAAATCGACACTTTGAAACTTTTCTGCTGAAAACCAGACACTGGATTCCTATGGAAGGAAATTCAAGTTACTGGTAAGTACGGTTAAAATTACTTTTCAGGATCAGTACTGGGCTGAAAGATGCAGCACTGAGGTCTCTCCTGATAACAGGTGAGTAAATCGGAATTCGTATTTCGGCCGATTTTAGAGGAATATTTTAATGTTCCAAAACTCCACACTTAGAAGAATTTCCAAGTGAAACCAGTCAATGTTAGCCTATGGAAGGAAATTCAAGTTACTGGTGAGTACGGTTAAAATTACTTTTCAGGACCAGTACTGGGCTGAAAGATGCATCACTGAGGTCTCTCCTGATAATAGGTGAGTAAATCAGAATTCGGATTTCGGCTGATTTTAGAGGAATATTTGTATGTTTCAAAATCAACACTTAGAAACTTTTTCAGCAAAAAGCAGGCAATGATATCCTATGGAAGGAAATTCAAGTTACTGGTAAGTACGGTTAAAATTACTTTTGAGGATCAGTACTGGGCTGAAAGATGCAGCACTGAGGTCTCTCCTGATAACAGGTGAGTAAATCGGAATTCGTATTTCGGCTGATTTTAGAGGAATATTTTAAAGTCCCAAAACTCCACACTTAGAAGAATTTCCAAGTGAAACCAGTCAATGTTAGCCTATGGAAGGAAATTCAAGTTACTGGTAAGTACGGTTAAAATTACTTTTCAGGACCAGTACTGGGCTGAAAGATGCAGCACTGAGGTCTCTCCTGATAACAGGTGAGTAAATCAGAATTCGGATTTCGGCTGATTTTAGAGGAATATTTGTATGTTTCAAAAATCAACACTTAGAAACTTTTTCAGCAAAAAGCAGGCAATGATATCCTATGGAAGGAAATTCAAGTTACTGGTAAGTACGGTTAAAATTACTTTTGAGGATCAGTACTGGGCTGAAAGATGCAGCACTGAGGTCTCTCCTGATAACAGGTGAGTAAATCGGAATTCGTATTTCGGCTGATTTTAGAGGAATATTTTAAAGTTCCAAAACTCCACACTTAGAAGAATTTCCAAGTGAAACCAGTCAATGTTAGCCTATGAAGGAAATTCAAGTTACCGGTAAGTACGGTTAAAATTACTTTTGAGGATCAGTACTGGGCTGAAAGATGCAGCACTGAGGTCTCTCCTGATAACAGGTGAGTAAATCGGAATTCGTATTTCGGCTGATTTTAGAGGAATATTTTAAAGTTCCAAAACTCCACACTTAGAAGAATTTCCAAGTGAAACCAGTCAATGTTAGCCTATGGAAGGAAATTCAAGTTACTGGTAAGTACGGTTAAAATTACTTTTCAGGACCAGTACTGGGCTGAAAGATGCAGCACTGAGGTCTCTCCTGATAACAGGTGAGTAAATCAGAATTCGGATTTCGGCTGATTTTAGAGGAATATTTGTATGTTTCAAAAATCAACACTTAGAAACTTTTTCAGCAAAAAGCAGGCAATGATATCCTATGGAAGGAAATTCAAGTTACTGGTAAGTACGGTTAAAATTACTTTTGAGGATCAGTACTGGGCTGAAAGATGCAGCACTGAGGTCTCTCCTGATAACAGGTGAGTAAATCGGAATTCGTATTTCGGCTGATTTTAGAGGAATATTTTAAAGTTCCAAAACTCCACACTTAGAAGAATTTCCAAGTGAAACCAGTCAATGTTAGCCTATGAAGGAAATTCAAGTTACCGGTAAGTACGGTTAAAATTACTTTTCAGGACCAGTACTGGGCTGAAAGATGTAGCACTGAGGTCTCTCCTGATAACAGGTGAGTAAATCAGAATTCGGATTTCGGCTGATTTTAGAGGAATATTTGCACAATGGTGAAGGGAGGGGCGGGGCCTGAGGTGACATCTGTGCAAACGCGCCCGTGGCGCGTTTTAAGTTGGGGGATTAAGTCCCCTTGAATCATGAGGGTCCCTACGGGCCAACTAGCCCACCAGGAACCTCCAGTATGCGCCAGGGGCTGCGTTGCAGAGACATTTACAGAGGCCACACCCCTTTTACACCTCTCTGCAACGCAGCTCTGTGGCGCTTTCTGGACGTACCTGTTGGGCTAGTTGGCCCCCAGGGACCCTCAGGATTGAAGAGGATTTAATTCCCCATCTTAAAACGCGCCACGGGGCCTGTTTGCACACATGTCACCTGAAGCCCCGCCCCTCCCTTCACCACTGTGCAAACGCACCCCGTGGCGCGTTTTAAGTCGGGGGATTAACTCCCCTTGAATCCTGAGGGTCCCTGGGGTGCAACTAGCCCACCATATACCTCCAAAAGCGCCATAGAGCTGCGTTGCAGAGAGGTGTAAAAAGGGCGTGGCCTCTGTACACCTCTCTGCAAGGCAGCCCCTGGCGCATACTGGAGGTTCCTGGTGGGCTAGTTGGCCCCAGGGACCCCAGTATTCAAGGGGAATTCGTTCCCTCTCTGCAAACGCGCCAGGGGCGCGTTTGCAGAGTGGTGAAGGAAGGGGCGGGGCCTACGGGCCCGATCGTTTTTTTTTTTTGTTTGTTTTCCCCCTGAAGGGGAGCTGTGTGGCCCCCTTCCTTTTTCCCTATTTTTAGGCCCTGGGGACCCCATCCCCCAGGGCCTTTCCCCTTTTAAAAATTAAAATTAAAAAAAAAAACGGGAAGGGGGCCGCGTGGCCCCCTTCCCTGGGCCTGTATTGGCCCCGGGGACCCCATCCCCCGGGGCATGGCCTCTTTTTTTTATTTGGAGGGGGCTGCGTGGCCCCCTCCTCAGGCCATTTAAGGCCCCGGGGACCCCATTCCCCGGGGCCGCCCTTGCACTTTTTTTTTTAATTTTTGTTACTTTGGGGAGGGGGCTGCGTGGCCCCCCTCCGTGGCCTCTTATGGCCCCGGGGACCCCATCCCCGGGGCCTGGCCTCTCGTTAGGGACTGTGGGGGGTCCCAAACCCCCACAGTCCCACCGGCTCCCCGTGTCCTACGGGAGCCGGCATTGCTTTACACATGGGGAGCAGCTAACATGCTGCTCCCCATGTGGAAAGCAATCGACTTTGGATATTGGAAGAGAGAGCAGGTTTCCTGCTCTCTCTTCCAATATCCAAAGCAAGTTTGCAATGACAGGACGGGAGCCGCGAGGCTCCCGTCCTGTCATTGCAAACAGCAGTGTCCCGGGGGTAGGCACCCCGGGACACTGCAGGAGCCGGCCCTGGGGGTGGCGGTCCCCAGGGCCATCAAGGGCTCCAGGAGGGGGCCGCGCGGCCCCCTCCCTACATTTTGAAAGCCCCGGGAGGTGGTGGTCCCGGGCGTGTGGGGGGCTGGAGCCCCCACACAGGTTTTTTAAATAAAAAAGAAGCCCCGGGAGGTGGCAGTCCCCGGGGCTGCGGGAGGGCTCAGAGCCCTCCCGCACCATTATACATAAAGCCCCGGGGGTGGTGGTCCCCGGGGCTTGGGGAGCCCTTAGAGGCCCGCCACTCATAAAATTAACCCCCCCAGCATGCCCCCGGGACTTGGCCCACCCGGGGGCCAATTAACATCGAAGCGCGGGAGACCGCGCTTCGATTTTTTTTTTTTTCGGCAGGGTTCGCGCTCCCTGAGCGCATCCTGCCGATTTAAAAAAAAAAAAAAAAGTTTTTGCCCAGGGGTCCTTGTGGGACCCCTGAGCAGACCTAGGGGTCAGGGTGTTTCTACCCTGCCCCCTTTGTGCGCTTTGCGCACTTGTTTCTGTCCCTCGGTTCTACCGAGGGACAAAATGGCTGCCAACACTTCCTGGTTTGGAGTGTTGACAGCCAATTAACATAAAGCTCGTGCTCGGGAGGATCCGCGGCCCTAGATATCACTATCTTTTTACTTTTGATTTTCTCAGCAACTACTGAACGGATTTACACCATTTAACAAAAGGGTTCTTTCTGAACCAAGAACTACCTCTTTGCCAAATTTGGTGTAATTCCGTTCAGCAGTTCGGGCTGTAGCCGTGTCTAAAGTTTCCTATGGAAAATTGCATGGGGAAAACGCGTTTTGGGACCCCCCTTTTTTCTCGGCCCCCGCTTGACGAATCCCCCCGAGACTTTCAGGGTAGGAGCGGACCGGAGCGGGCCATAAAGTTTGAAAATTTTGCGAAGATACGTCAACCGGCAAGAGAGTTATTTCAAATAGAATGTCGGGGATTTCCTATGGATAATAGGTTGTAACTATAACTATCTACTGGCGACCGCCAGTAGATATATATATATATATATATATATATATATATATATATATATATATATAGATAGATAGATAGATATAGTTTTATTTTATTCTATAACATTTTTATTTTTGTTATTTATTGTAATCTATATTATAATTTTAAAGTTTAATTACGAAGTCCTGTTTTTAACGATATACAGGGCCACAATATTTTGGTCTAAATATTTTTGTAGTTTCCACACTGAGTATGTAAACGTGATATTTTGATTCTCAATATCTTTTGCACCATATTTGGGTATTGCAATATTTTTGTTCTTGATATTATATTATACAATTATTGGTACATTTCACATTTATGCCAGACATAGATGCGTAGGGAGTATGGACTAAAGTGCTGTAAAGACTTAATGTAAGAAAGATAACTGTGTATGTCATGTTTGCCACAGTGGTTGGCAGAGTGGTGGGCTGTATGTTCTACCTCAATGGCATCATCATAACACATTACACTTTAGGAAAGCAATCAAAACTTTCCTTTTTCCCTCTGCCTAGTCTCCTTTTGTCCTTCTGCATATTCCTTGCGCCTAGCTGCTCTGTTTCTCGCCCTGTTCCTTCTGACGCTGGCAGCGCCGGGACGCCTCTTTGCTGGGGCAGCTGTGCGCTATATAAACGCAGATAACATATATAAACGCAGATAACATGCATGGGTGGTGGTTGCTGGAACTAGGGGACATTTCTGACAAGGCAGTGATGGAATGAAACACTTGGAGGGAAAATGCTTTACTGCCAATCAATGTGCATCACTGTTCATGCCACACTACAAATGCCGGAATGATTCATGCAGCAGTGACGTGAAGTAAAGTGGCAGCAACATGTGAGTATCTAAAATTGCACAATAGAAGACATGAAAGTTAACATATGCCTCGCTGTACTCCAGAAGATATCTGGATGACCCAGTGATGCCACAGCAGCAACAACATAAGTAATGATTATGACAGGTTACAAGGGAGTGGCTTATTGGAGCTTTAATACAAGGCAAATTAAGTCATATATTCATTGTACTTAACATTGCAATGAATGGAGATTGTAGGCTACGGAGAAAAAAATAAGATGAAAAATCACACAACAGATAGGACATTTATGTCCAATGCAGACAATTTGTCAACTGTAAGAAATCCAGTTTAGAGGGGGCAATCATGTGCCCCATCATTTTCAATAGGGGACATTTAACTTTGGAGTCCTGGGGTCTCCAAACTGCAGTTTCTTAAACTGGGGACCAAGAATCCCTCTTAACACCTGCCTCTCAGGAAAGAGCAGTGCAAGGCTGACTCAGAGAAGTGCTGTGGGTAGAAACTGAGAACTCAGCAACACACTATATATTGCTCAATAAATCAATGTTATGTGTTGCACACATAATTACATACTACAAACAAAAGTGCACATCTACACAAAATGTTGGTGGGAGTAACTGTTTGGAAGCCCTTCCAAGATGCAAATCACCTATCGTAAGTATGTACTGTTGAGTCCAATTAACCCGCAAATCCTTGTCTATTTTTGTATCTGTGAGGGTCCAAGGAATATGGAAACCCAACAAATACAACCCATATGCCATTTGTGTAAGAAATTAGCTATTCACAATAAAAAGGCAAATACTCAAGCTTTCTTAAGATGTTCACCATCAATAACAAAGGTTTTGACAATAACCTTTTATATTCAATTGAACAAGCCTGGCTTACAGATTTTAATATAATATTTCAATAAGGTCTAAAGCTTAATCAGAAAGTCACTTGGGAGAGACAGTGACATCCAAAAGGCCATACCTAAATCTGTAAAATGGTGACATGAAGTGTCTTACTAGAGAGATCCCCTACACTTTAGACAGTCTGAATTTTCATTTTCAAGAGCTATGTTCCATTCACAATTTTTTGCTAACAAAGCTGGCCACAGTGGTCTTTTTAGTACTTGGCATACTACGCCTTCAGGCACCTGAACACTAACATTGGACACTTGACACTTAGGGCCTAGTTAGGCTTTCTGACCGACATCCTTGATTTGACTTTCGACCGCCTTAATCGTAATCCAGACTGGCTGGTCATTCCAGCTGGCTTCGGAAACCGAATCATAATCCCTTATGGATGGCGTTTCAGCCTTCTGGTTTATGATGTCAGTTTCCGACATGCTTTCCATGTTGGGCTTTCTGGCCTGGAAAGCCTGTCAGAAAGCGACCTTGGGGGCACCTAGCAGGACTCCCTTCTCCCTGCGGCCTACGGTTGTGGGCTGAGAGGGCACGTAAATCCCTGCACCGTGTGGCAGGCACCATGAGGTGCCTGTCACTCGGTACAGGGATTTACTGTGACTCCCATTTCTCTATGGGAGCTTGTGCTGCGACCGGTTTCCGACACAACATGTGCGGTCGCATCCTAACTTTTGGTTTCAGACCATTGACCCGAGGTCGGTCGGTCCAGAGACTGCAGGGATGTCGGCCGGAGGAATCTCTATTTGGCCTAATTAGGACATTCTAATTAGGCCTAATGTTCAAAACTGCGTGTCACCCCGCAAGAGTCAGACAGTCAAAGGCACTCCCATGCCCACTTGACAGATGAAGTGAGGCTGCATGCATGCTTCTTCCAAGACCTGTGCTCAGCCATCTCCCCCAACCACCTGACACTCTGCTGTGTTGGTTGGTGTACATGACTTTGCCTGCTTTCTCACCTGTCCCATCTTCACCTTCTCAGAGACAGGAAGCTAGGCAGCAGGCATGATACTGGTTCCCTGGTGCCCCACCGGAGGCAATGTTCAGTCGGGGAGGCAGTATCTTTCTTGCTGATCACAAGGTGCGTGGGTAGAGCTCCTCCAGCTTTATGAAGGAATATGCGAAATGTTTAAAAAATGTAGAGTCGTGCCTGAAATGTTTCTTGATGCCCTGCTTCCAAAGGCTATATTAGACAGTACATGGTTGCTATCAGCCTTTCCTGATGGTGGCAGGGATCCACAGCCCTAGGGTACCTACTATGAGGATCAGACATGCCACACACAAGTGACCACTTTCATTTATGATTTCTCTGTCCCTGATTGACCGATTTCATTGGGATTAGGAGCCCTTCTGCCCAACCCTGGCCTGGGGCTTTTTAGCTCCTCAGCAGTAAGTTATATGTCTTTCAAGCCAGCCACACTCTATAGCTGCACTTCCCACCGACCCAGGCCTTCTGTCCCAAGTGCCACTTCTTCAGTCACCACAGCAGGTGGAGTCACACCAGCAGTCCCCAGTCTTTCCTCCTTGAGGGCACTTTAGCATATCTTCTCTCCACTGGTCGTGAGGGGGAAAAATGGAGCTGGTTCCACCACCCATAGAGAGAGTCCATGAGGATGGATGATTACAAGCCAGGAGTGGATGCATTCCCCAAGGCTTCTGACAGAGGTTGCAGTGTTGCTGGTCCATCCTCTTTCCTTTCCAGTTTCCTCTGATCTTTCGGCTTGTGCAGGGATTTTTAAAGAGATGTAGAAAGGTATCTGATTGGTGATCACAAACTCTATTTAACAATGACACTTTTACAATCCAAAATAGTAATCCTCTCTAGTATCATGGCACATCATTTTTTGGGCTTGTCTCCATCCAAGTAGGTCTAGTCTTTATCCCCCAACATGTCAAAGGAACCTAGTGCTGGGCACCAGATACAGAACTCTGCTCTATTACCATTGTTAAGACAGGGAGTTTCCCCACCTACATTAACAGGGAGTTGCTGGTGATCAGCTGTGGAAACTCCAAGCCCACCCCTTCTTCTGATGAGATCATTTTAATTTCTGTAGAATGGGCCTATTTTTCATTGGGGCATTTATTCTGCAATGGAGGCGGAGCACAGTAATTAACTATCTCAGCTAGGTTGCTCAAATAGTGAATTTCAAAATGGATGGCTCAGAGAAATATTCTTTTACACAAATATAAAAAGGAACTCATCTATAGTCAATTTGACCTCATAATTGAATTTCAGGTCCAGCTAGATATATACAAGACAGTTGTCTTGTTCCTTGTCCTATAGTTCAATCCAAAGTTATGGTTTAATGCAGTTAAAACAAAAAGTGCACAATGGGCATGATTTAGAATTTGGTAGATGAGTTATTCCATCACAAATGTGACGGTTATACCGTCTGCCTTATAACAAGTGTTATAGGATATAGTGCACTTGTAATAAGGACAGGATATCTGTTACATTTGTGATGGAGCAGCCCTCGCCATGCTCTAAATCAAGTCATAAGTGTACATAGTGAAAACACATTACACATTATCTGGCTCATGCATCAAGATATTTTGCGATCGCAAACCTTGCGAATCGCAAAAAAAGACCGTTTGCGATTGCAAAATAGGCCTTCGCAATGCACCAACACCAAATAGCGAAATTGCATGGAATTCGCAAAATTAAAGAATCACAAATTTGCGAGTCCTTAAATAGCGAATTGAATTCGTAATTGCGATTCGCACATAAAGATTCGCAAAGCTATGCACAAAACATCGCAAATAGCGAATCCCCAAAAATCGCAATTTTGCGATCGCTATTTACCGAATTTGACAGGCAGGTGGTAAACAGGTGAAAACAATCTCAGCAGGTGCAGCACATCAGCTAAGTATTTATACAGGCCCGGGAGGCCTCAGAATGTTTCACTATGGCAGCGCTCTACGTCATGGCGAGGAGGATGAGGCTACGAGCAGCAGTACAAAGAAGAAGGAGATTACAGGAGCGCATTTTTAGAGTGCGCATCACATTGTTGGGGCAGACTGAAGAGGAGATCTATGACAAGTACAGGCTAAATGCTGCCATGATCCTTGATCTGATTGCAGAATTGGATCCCCTACTGCAGCGCCAGACTCACAGGACACATTCCATTCCCACTCATGTGCAGGTCCTATGTTCCCTGCACCTACTAGTGTCAGGCAGCTTCCAGGGTGTAGTAGCTGTAGCTGGAGGGGTGTCACAAAGTTCCCTGTCATGTTTCTTTAATGCATTCCTTCAGGCCATGTTGACAAGGATACACCACCACATTAGCTTCCCTGCAACCCCACAAGATTTGCTTAAGACTAAACTAGACTTCTATCAGGTAGCCCGGTTCCCCCATGTAATAGGTTGCATAGATGGGACTCATGTTGCCATTTGTCCACCATCAGTGAATGAGTACATCTTTAGGAACCGCAAATCCTATCATTCACTGAACATCCAAGTAGTCTGCAATGCAAAAAATATCATCACTGACATTGTGGCACAATACCCTGGCAGCACACATGACTCATACATATTTAGACACAGTGGCATACACACTCGTCTCCTTGGGGGTGAATTTGGAGAAGGACATCTGCTTGGTAAACATATGTTACATTTTCTCTGACACTATGGCCTACTGGAAATGCATATCTGTTACTAACGGTTTGCTTACTACCCTGTAGGTGACAGCGCATACGCTGTGCGCAACTACATCCTGACACCATACCTCAACCCAACTACCCCAAGTGAGCAACAATATAATGCAGGGCACATTGCAACACGAAAAGTCATAGAGCGCACCTTTGGGCAGCTGAAAAGTAGGTTTCGCTGCCTCCACAAGACTGGCGGGGCGTTGCAGTACCGACCAGACACCTGCTGCTGAATTGTGGCCACATGTGCCATGTTGCACAACATCGCTACTAGGAGAGGCATACCCCTGGAACTATCAGACAGCGAGCCTGAGGAGGACAACCAGCCAGGGCAACCACTACGAGCAGCAGCTGGGGCAAGCTTAGCAGAAGGGAGAAGGCGAGGTGCAGAAATTACACAACATTTTGTTTGAGGTGAGTAATGATGAGACACGACACAGCATGTTTGAACTGTACAGCATGTATTTTCATGTAGCAATGTGGTTGTGTTAATGCACACATACCAGGTGCTAAATAGCACAGTGAGTGTAAACAACATAAAACAACAACACATCAACATCAGACTTGTATGTCAGTCACTACTATAACATTGTCAATGGTTACCTCACCATATAGGAGTTAGTCTGCCAAGGCCACACTATTTTCTATGACCACGCACTCCCAAACGCCTTTCGGAGGTCTCATTCACGTCCCTCATGGAGGCTTTGGAAGGTGTGGTACTCCTAGTGGTACGCCTCCTGCATGTTGTCACTGGCACCAACAGACTACTGAGGCTGGATGCCTCCTCACTCCCCTCTCCCACTGTTGCTTTGCTGGCCCCAGCATTAGCAGTCTGTATTTGCTCTACAGCATTTGTGACCTGGACCAGTACCCTGGACATATCCCCACAAGAATGGCTCATTTTGACCTGCATGGCCACAGACCGACGGGACAGCAGAGCTGTGTTGTTGCTCAGGCGGTTGTTGGATCTCGTGTAGCCATCTAGGCGCACTAATAATTGGTGATGCCTTTTTCTTTGGGACACCTGGTCCTCCTGCATCACCCTGCATAGCTCCTGCATGGCCTCATTGGACTGCTTATTACCTTCCACCACTGCTGTAGTCAGCTCTTTGACACAGTCTCTCATTTCTGCCATGTTGTTTGCCATTTTGCTAAGTTGTGCCTGCATCAATCCCATGTTTTTTGCCTGCAGGCGCTGCACCCTCAACATTTGGCTCTCCAGCCCACCCCAGAGATTTGGACTGTCATCCTCTTGTGATGTCATCCCTGCCCTTGACTTGCACCTCCGGGTCTGGTTAGTGCTGCACCGGACCTGTGACTGGGGTCTTGTCGTGGCTGTACCTCCAGGCTGGGATGTCTGGGGATCATGATCGCTCTCTTCCTCAAGTTCCATGGCCGGAAGTGGTGAGACTGGGGACCTGCGTCTAGTGGGTGCAGGGTCTGTGGTTTGTGGGGCCACAGGTGTTTCCACATCTGCCTCAGCTGGAGTCTCCTGTGTGTCTCCGCCTGCACTTTCCTCCGACTCCTCTGCTGCTGCATCTGTGATGTTAAACAGTGCAATTTTTTGTAATTCTTACATGAATGTAGTGTCACATTCAGCATTTTTTGTTTCATTAAATGACTATCTGACACACAGTGTTCACGTGTTTTACTCCCTAGTTGTGATAGCCTACCAACTTGCCTTCCCTGCCTGTTACTCCCATAATGCATTTGGGTGTTGCAAGTACAATGTGGACTGGAGTTTGATTCTGAACACTAGAGCTGAACTGATGTGATGTTTCACAATTTATATTCTGCTTTAAATGGACATTTGCATGCATCTTACCTTGTGAAGTACTGGCCGCTGCTGAGGTGTCCAACTGCGTCACTCCGTCTACAGCTTCAGGCTGGAGTGTGGACTCGACTAGGTCCTCCAGGGGTGTGTTCCCAGGCAGTGTTGCAGGTCCCCCTCCAGTCTTCTTTGCCTCCTTGAGCCTCTCCGCAATCCTCTCCTTGGCACGGCTGCGCAGGTCATACTACCTTTTTTTAAGGTCGTCGGTTTTGCGGTGGGTGACCCCCACTGCGTTAACTTTGGATTGTATCCTGAGCCAGATTTTTCTCTTCTCTGACTCAGGGACCTGGAGCGATAGTTTGCCAAACACCTTATCATGGCTCCTCACAACCTCCCAATGAGGATTTCTATCTCCTTCTCACTAAATTTGATTTTTCATTTTCTTGTAGCTGCTTTCTTCCCCGGTGCTCCTGATTCCATCTTTTTGCCACAGAACAGTATTTGCAAGGCACAAATATGTCACTCCAGCTGTGCTCCTGCACTCTGCCGTCTCCTCTGACTCTCTCAGTGCACTGAAATCAGCATGGGATGCATCACTTTCTGATTGTGATGTCATCAACATGCACCAAAAGCGATGCACAATTTGCGATATCGCTATTAGCAAATTCGCTATTTGCGATTTCGCTAATTGCGATATCGCAGATGGCTATTTCTTTAATAGCGATTCGGTACAATGTAATCGCTATTTGTCATTGCGAATTTTACCGATTCGCTATTTTTTTGCGGAAATTTTCATGCATTGGATTTTGCAATTCCTTATTAGCGATTCCTTAAAGTTCGCTATTAAGGATTCGCTAAATCCAACTTTGATGCATGTGCACCTATACACTTTACCCTAAAGGAAGGGTGCAATTCATTTCAGTACCCAATCGAATTATTATAATTTGGACTGCACCCCATCTGCCATAGAACTACCTGTGTAGGTGCCTGGCTGAGTAATACAGCATCCTTACTAGCTTAGCCTTGATGTGCATACCCATGTTAACGTGTCATACACAGCCTGCCCAGATCCCCTTACCCTAGGTGTCCAGAGCAGCTGACCTTATTATAAAAGGAGGTTGCAAATTGTAGTGAAGAAATAGCACTTGTTGTTCACTAGAAGTTCCTTTATTTATGCCATAGATTACCAGATAGGAAGATCTTTCAGCCTGCCTGGGAGCAGTCTATCTGACCTGAAAGGAAAGCCCTGTGACATCAATACAATGTATGGTGTCATCATATTCCATAGTGCCAGGGTCTACAACACAGCTTAAAACATTTAGGGCAAGATTCACAAGTGCATTTTGAGGGACTTCAAAGTGCAATGCGCAAACTACATCCGAAGTTGATGCCTCCGCAATTACCAGTGCTTATATGTGCTGGGTTCTCAGCCTCAACTGCAGAGTCTCCACAGAGGTAAGGATACATTTTAGTAGTAAATGTGGGTGGAACTGGAGGGATTGGGTGGGAAAATGGCAGATTTACACCAAAAGGGAATGGGATTAGGGAGGAGTGAGTGGGGTTTAGGGAGGGCCGGGGAAAGGTTAAGGAGGGACATTACCCACCCACACACCATAATTGCTATGCTCTGGGGGTGGATACATGAAACTTACACTTTTGTAGTAAATTTACTCTCGTAGTTGTGAACACCCTAAGTAGTAAATTTACTTCAAAGTGTAAACTCACTTAAAAGTGTAACTTACCTTTGTGAATCAGGCCATAGAGTATTACAGTGTGTGAGGGGCTGTGATGACACCAGATGTATAAAAACAGTGACAAAATGGGAGTATTTATGGCTAGCATCCATATTGTTTTCAGCAACATACCTGCCTGTGTCATCACGATGGGCTGCATAATCAGTCCAGTTTTAAACATTGTGACTCCCTGAATGTTTGTTGTTGCAGTGGTGGATGGCTCTGGTATCGATGGGCCTTCAAAGTTTAGAGTCATAGAGTCATAGTTGATGAGGATGACATATATGGTGTCTGTGCTGCATGTGCTGCATGTGTTTTTTTTCCAAACAGGGTTAAGGCAGTCAAGACTGTTTTGTGTTATGTAAGTTGCTTTTGTCGTGTAGTTCCTATAAACCCTGTATAGGATCTGCGCGTTTAGACAACATACACTGCGGGCTTGGTGTCCAGACTGATTCCAGACACCCCCACCGGATATGTTGGTCTGTATACCAGCTAGCTCACAGTGCCACTAGAAACTCCTCTTACCAAGGAGAGAATAGTTCTTGGCAACTATCGAACGTGACAACCCTGATCCCTCAGGACGATGGAAACAGTGTACTACTTTTCGCTCAGTCACTCGTGCTCACTTAGTCTCAGAGAGATACACAGAATAAACAGTAGGGACGTTTTCAATAAGTATTTGTTGAACAGTTGCTATTCTAGTGTAAAATAGGTGTGCTGAAACATTCATTAGACAGTAACAGATATACATGATTAGAAGCACTAGGAAAGTAAAAGGATGGTAGAGTTCTACCATTTTGCTATAACCATGAATACAGGTAAGTACATAAAATACATGATAATAAAATGCATACTCCTATGATGCTACCCTAACTAGATGTACCTGAGTGTACCTAGCATGTATGTAGGTGTTAAGCCAAGAATCCCTCTAGGATAAAGTCAACCCCCATTACCTGAAGTGAGAAACTGTGGGACCCCGTCCTGGTTTCTGGTTGGATGTCAGACCACTGCGAGCTGGAGTATCTGCATGCAGGGGACTTCAGCGTCTCGCGTCAGTGTGTCGGCATGGAAGTCGTGATCTCCTCTGCCATCCTCAGCAAGATATGATGTTTATATACCCAAAAGTATCCCCAGGGATTCTAACTTGCTGTGCCACTGTCGGACTTAGGATGACGTCGGGAATGAACCTTGTACATAGTTATTATGCAGGAGATGGTAGTCTTGCTGAGTTTCCGAGAACCCAAGGATCCTCATGCATAATGTATGAGACTATTTGTTCAGGGAAAACCCTGCGTTCTGTGTGCAGTACTGTAACTAGGTAAAGGGTCAGTCCTAGCAGCCCGTTATGTATGTAATGTAGGGATGAATATAGGTGAAAGGTTGGGATGTTACTTGAGCCTATATTGGGGTACCTATATGGAATATAACACCCACTCCTCATCCGACTGGACGACATAATCTAACTCTAACGTACTACCTGTCTAGGTACTGGTACGCAAACGTATGTAGTAAAACCCAAAGTTCAGCTAAAAAATTTCTACAATTGTTTAAAAACTCTAACAAGTGCTAAACAGAAAAATTGTCACTCAAGCCATAGCTCCAATATGTCCATATATATAGTTCGAACAACTACAAGCATCAGAAAGCCATGTAGGTCATAAAAGGTGTCAATTTGTTTTGGAGTTCCAATTTTGGAGTTTGTTTAAAAAAGGCCGAATTTTCTTCCAGCACACAATGAGCCAATTGTTTATGTGTCCTGGTTGGTAGACGCAACATTGCTGTTGCCTGCCTCTGCAGACGACTGTCCCTATAACACCTCGCAGAGTACGTGAATCGAGCACAGATGATCTTCCGTACTGCCTGCAGCTGATGCTGGGGCAGCCTGTGCTCCATCCAAGACCATGTTGTCAGAGGAGGAGCCGGTATCCAAACCTACAGGAGCAGAAACTTCCTGTGGAGGCTCTAAGAATGCCACCATCAACATTGGAATACGCTGGGGACCCTGCAGAACATGGGCCGTTATTGGGTCCAGTAGTGCATCAACGTCCGGTTGCGCAATCGATGGAAGTGTCAGACAGAGATCCAACACGCATTCTTCTCCGCAGAACAGGCATCAGAGAACAGATAAGATGCAGTCCATCCAGACTGGTCTAAATGGCAGGAACCAAGATGCACTCAGTTCCCGTGGGCGAGGTGTGCTTAGATGTTGTACCATGCTATCACGGTATTTACGCTCCAGGAGCACTGTTTCCATCTTCTTGGTGACTGGGACATCCATTGCATAGCAGAAAAATTACAATCAGGATACCTGCTATTAGAAACAGGATCAGCGGAAGTTCTCCAAAAATGCTTCCGAATACGGAGTGTATAAAGTTCGGTATAACTCCGAGGACCGTCTGAAAGGTGCTTAACAGTCCTGAACCTATGGTCTTAAATAGGTGTACTATACCCGTCGTATCAGACATGTTAAAGATCCGATTTACCATTTCTGCGAAATGGAAGGGGCAGTTCGTACGTATGAGGGCCTGTATCTCAGCTGAGGACATTGCGATCTGGAGATCAAAAGTCTCCCGGGCGGAGGTTAAGGACACGCTTTTCTGTAGAAGCATGGCTTTCATTCTGCTCAGAGTATCAAACCGTATAAGAGAAATATTTAGTGAAGGCCATAACGGTGCCTCCCTGACTGCATGTGTAGGAGGAAACAATACTTGCATAGAGCAAGTAACCCTGGAGCTCACGGTTACTAGATATGCGATGCCCGGAAGCATGCCACAACAACCTTGATCGTTCAGCATCAAGTAACTCCCATTTGAAAGTAGCTTGAATACCAGAGTAATCACAGCTGCTGGAGTAACCCTCAAGTGGCAGGACAGGTTTGCTACCGAACCATTGCAGGCCCCGTGCAACATAATATCCTGGCATATGAGAGATCCACTCAAAGAGCTCTCGCAGTTTGTACCGCTTAGAAACACTTCTCAATCCCCACTCCTGCATCGAAATCTGTATGGTAATTCCCAAGATTCCTTGATATTTTCCCTACCCATTTCTTCATATCTGCCTCCCTGTTGTTGTTCTAGGCAATATTGAAATTGGAGAGTTGTGACCGGTAGAGTTTGTGTCCATGGATCAACCACTCTGTGGACAGTGATTCTGCCACAGTAAAAGGTAATCTGTCCAGTTTTTTAATCCACAGCATTGTATATTTTGCTCCCCTCTGTGCCATTTTCATCTGTTTATCTGTTAGATTGTATGCAGAAAATAGTGACGTACTGTTAATAAAACGCCAAGGCACATAACCTGCACGCAATGTTTGCAGCGTCCAGCTTAATAACATATAAGAACGTAATTGTGATTGTCCGTGCTGTAGTATGGACAAATATTGTTCTAATACATCAATAGCAGAAGATACAATGTTGCCCAGTGAATAAATCCTGGATGTTAACGTAGTCATACCATTGTCAACTATGGCTAACGCCTTTTCTAAATTGATCCTATTTATTTCTCGCAGTCTCTCCGCTGCTTCTTGTTGGGAGATTTTCCAAATTTCATTATAGACAGCATAATAGAAACGTTTCTGACGTGGCTTTCTGGGACCTAGTAAAAAATCCCTTAGGTCCACATCGTCTGTTAGTAAGGATAAGTGTTGTTTCACCTGTGTTAGTGTTGAGGTTCTTAGCCAATCGAGGCATAACTTCCCAACACTGTATGATGTCACCACTCTTTGTACATAGCGTGGGTCTGGTCTCTGGATACTGAACCCTTCGATGGTACCCCTGAATCTTTCTTGACACCTATTAGTGTCTGTGGGCCAAACAAACCATCCCTTCCAATTGGGGTCTAATCTACTGTATTGTAAGATGTCATCTAATGTAGCCCCTTTTAGTGATGTAAGATTGCCCTCGGCCTGTGTTGGTGTAGGAATTCGAGGTGTATTTAAATCCTTGTTCTTGGCTAATCTAAGGCAGGAAGTCTGTTGCACAGTCTCATTTAGAAATATCATCTGCTGAGGAATGAGGCATGCTCTAAATAGCGTTTCTGTTCCCTGGACTTGCCTGTCTCTAGAACCCCAGACTGATTTTAAGTCTATGGTGTCTTTCCATAAGTCGAAACCCTGTTCAGACAGTTGGGTAATAAAGGAAGCAGAGTAAATCTGTTTTGTGTTAGTCAACATATTTTTCTGTGCAGGTGTAGGTGCAACCTTATAGTAATACGAGGTCGGGTCTGAAATATTAAACCCTGGAAAATATGAACATTTTTGTGCAAAAGTTTTCTAGCTACTTTTCGGCGGTGTTGGGCAATGTTCCCATTGGTGATATGTGAAAACATTTCTAGGGTTGCTGGATTTGTGTAGAAAATGATGACCATAATGCTGATAACAATACATTGTGTCAAAGTCTGATGTGTCTTCTAACATTTCATTGCTAGAAAATGCGGCAGATTGTTCTAAATCAGACAACATATTATTCACAGTTTCGAAATCCCAATCATCAGAAAATGTACTGGAGGTAATGATATCATTCAAGGAAATTTTAAATAAATGTGGTATTTTTAACAGTTCTGTCGGTTCGAATACATCATAGTCAACCTTGTCCCATACTATACCGTCGGGTATAGGAACTGCTGAAATGTTCACTGATGACAAGTCTCTTTGTTCACGATGTGAGGAAACTTGAGGTTTCAGGAGCAAGTTCACTTTTGATGCTGCAGAGCTTTGGCGAAGGTAAGTTCCATTAACAAGTAAGCAGAAGACAGCTACTAAGCCTAACCAGAAGAGAAAGAAAAGTATCCCGGTGCTTATCCAAAGTTCTATCCAAGGTGACACCAGGTAAGTCTTTTTAAGAAAAATTTAGAAGTTTCTGATTTGTTGTTTACGAGAAATTGGGGCTGGCGTTGTTTCAGGTTTACTTGGATCCAATGAAAAGGTATCAAAGTCGATGAAATAGCCAGATGCAGTTCGATCTATTTTAGGTAGCTCAGCAGATTTTGTTGAATTTGTAGATGGTGCTTGTTGAGGCATATTTAAGTAGACATCAATGTTAGGTCGAATTGAAAGTTGTCTTTCTTCTTGATTTTGTATTCCTTGTTCAAGGGGAACGAGTTCCATGGCATTGTTGCTTAGTCCATCATTCCGTATGGGTGGCTCTTCAAAGGTGATGAGCCTTTCTGTTTGAACTTCCTGTATGGTAGCGAGAGGAGTGCGTCGGCTACCCAGGAGCTCACGAGGCCTACTATTCAGTATCGGCCACATAGTGTGGTTTTATCAGATCAATGGAGTCAAACCTTTTCTCCTTCTTCCCGGCAAGAGGCGGCAGAAGTACAGTTCTTGTTCCTTCAATGGCCTGGACTGGCACAGGCTTTCTCTATGATGGCCCAAATTCTTTTTTGTCCGTTATTTTCTATCTGACCAGATCCCCAACCTTAGGGACCCAGACAGGTCTTGTCGTGACTGACTTGACTTCCCCAGTGGCGAACCTTTTCCCTTGGACATTGCTTTGTAGTGCCCGTGATTCATTCAGATCCTGTAAAACAGCCAAACGTTTATGGATGTCAAAAGGGTTTTCATCCGCCACTGTGCCTTCACAATCAAGATCAGGTACCCACCTTCTCGTCCCAAATAGGACCTCATAAGGAGTGACACCCCCTAGAGAGCTTCTTGGCATGTTTTTTAAGGCTCTCTGAACCCCATATAAGTGATTGACCCAACTACCACCTGTGCCTAATACTCTAGCTGTTATTGATTGCTTTGAGTCCTGGTTTTTCCTCTCCACGACCGAATTTCCCTCAGGATGGTACGGAGCGGAGTTCCGCAATGCTACACCCAAACCTCCCATGGCCTCCTTGTAAGCCCTAGAGCTAAACGCAGGGCCCTGGTCAGAATGTAATGTGCCAACTGCGTATGTCCCTATAAAGATTTGCAAATCTTTGATAACAGTTCGAGCGTCAGCCGAGCGCTGAGACCATACCCATAGGAATCTCGAGCAGGAATCCACTGCAACCATGGTATACTTGTAAGCCCCATCAGATTGTAAGGGGCCGCAGTGGTCCAAATAGACACACATGAGAGGTCTGTCTGATATTAACAATGGTGTCTGCGCTGGACGTGTTATGGTGGAGCCCTTCATCTGTTGACAGATGTCGCACTTCAAGACATAGTCTTTGATCTGCTTTGTTAACCTTGGCCACCAATAGCGTTGGTTCAATAAAGAAACAGTCGCCGTAACTCCTGCGTGTGCAGAACCCAAACCCTCGTGTGCAGCTAATATAAGCCTAATCTGCGGTCCATATTTGGTATTACTCTATCCCCCATTCCAGGAATCTGAGCAAATGGAACGTTGTTTGCATCTAACTGGTAGGAGTACTTGAGTGGAAAACCTTTCAGGAGTGCTTTGTTGTCTTTGCGTGAAGCAATGACACCTACCATTATCTGTCCGTCTATTCTCGTTTTTGAACGAGTGATTGCAGCTACGGACGCAGTTCGTACTGCCCCCTTTCGCGGCTTCATCAGCCAATGAATTCCCTTCAATGTGAACGCCATCAAGTTGATGACTCAGCGTGTGTATCACGTGAGCTCTTGGTACTTCGTTTTTCAACTCAGCTACCTGTTCCCATAGCATTTTGTGCTTAATTGTGCCACCTTTTTGAGTCTTTAAACCCATTTTGTCCCCAATAGTGAAGATACTTATTGTATGACTGGACACAGTAAAAAGAATCGCACACTATTAGTGTGGGGAATCCTCGATCCGTATTTATCAGTGCCAGTAAAAGAGCTTTTAGTTCTGCTAGCTGAGCCATGCAGTCTCCTAGAGACAGAGGGCCCGATTCACAGAACTAACTTAAGACAAAATCCTAAACTTACTACTTTTGGTATTCACAGAATGCACTTACTACTTTTGCTATTCACAGAATGCACTTACTACTTTTGGCATTCACAGAATGCACTTACTACTTTTGGTATTCACAGAATGGATTTACGACTACTAACTTTACGTCCGCACTCGGGCCGGAATACCGCACCCGGAGCGGGAATTCCGCTCTTGGGCCGGAATCTCCACTCCTGGGCTGGAATCTCCGCTTCCGGACCGTAATACACGAACTGTGGCCGTTGATCATTTTCTCAAGGGTAAACACCTGTCCAAGTGCCTACCATCCCCCACCATGCATCAGCTGACACACTGCAGCCAATCCCAGCCCTGCAGCATGTATGAATGCAGAGCAGACACACACAAACCCTTTCAACATGTTGCTGAATGTGTTTGTTGCTCTGCCCCTTGCCATGCGGCAAAACTACTTGAGGAGGAGGAGGAGGAGAGCAGAGAGGATCTTCAGACAGAGGATCAACCTATTTGGAATGTCCAGCCAAGATGTCAGGGCCAGGTACCGTTTCCCTCCAGAAGTCATCTTGGAGATGGTATGTGAGTGGGAGCAGGAACTTGACTCTGTGACCTGCTGCTCCCATGTCATACCAGCATATCTCAAGATCCTTTCTGCTCTCCATTTCTTTGCCACTGGGTCATTCCAAAGGGTCACCAGTGACCATGTGGGCATTTCCCAGGCAAGCCAGTCGCGGTGCCTGCATCAGGTACTGAGATGCATCACTGCTAGAGCCCACAGCCACATACAAATGCCCCATACACTGGCCAGGAGACAAAGTGCAGCACGAGATTTCTATCTCATTGCTCACTTCGCACGTGTGCTGGGTGCAATTGATTGTACCCATGTGGCCCTTCAGCCACCCCACCGCATTGCACACATCTTCTGCAACAGACACCGATGGTATTCCATCAATGTGCAAGCTGTCTGTGATGCCAGTGGGAGATTCATCGATGTGCATGCAGTGTTCCCAGGCAGTACCCATGACAGCTTCTCATTCCGCATGTCACCTCTTGCCCGGCGGATGGCTGCGGGAGAATTTGGCAACATGTGGCTACTGGGTAAGTACCAAGCACTAAAAATGAGGGATATGTGTTATTGAAATGTCTGAATGCCACCTAACAATAAGCATTGTACAATAAGAATCATAAAGCTACATACATGGTCTCAACAGACACTGCATGCACTAAAGTATAGATCATGTCCTGTGCAAATCAAAGAGGGAAATGTAACCAACTGCCTTTTCTTCCCTCCTCAGGCGACGCTGGGTATGCACTCTCCCCACAACTCCTCACCCCTTACAGGCGTGCAAACACTGTACCTCAGCGTAGGTACAATAGGGCACACATACGGACTAGAGCCATCATAGAGCGCACTTTTGGTCTGTTGAAGTCGCGATTCAGATGTCTTGACCGTACAGGGGGTGTGCTGCTGTACTCCCCTGAAGTCGTGTGCAAGATCATATTAGCCTGTTGTGTTTTGCACAACATTGCTTTAACGCATGGCTTACACATACCTCTGGAACCTCGGCTAGCTCTGAATCTGGGAAACCGGGCCATTGCACATAACTGAGGTTAGGGTATGCGAGTCCGTGATCAGCTCGTTGCCACGTTTTTCACATGAGCAACCTGTAGTGTCATGGACAAAATGTGGTTTGCTGTCTGTTGTCAATGATGAAACTTGGATATACACAACTATGTCAATAAATTCCATCCTGAGACTACTTTGCAAGCCACACTAACTGCATGTAAATCACAGCTGTTGACAGTAGTCAAAAGGTTGAGCGTGCCTCAGGTCATGTGCCCATGTAAGCAATCAGTGTAGTGGATGTCCATAAAGAATCTATTCACGCAGATGAGAAACGATACATGTTCTGAGAGACCAACCGGGACCTTAGGAGGATGGGTTACTTAATCACAAAAGGGCATAACCATTGCATTCTCTGGCCTGTGCCCTCAACAGATTTGACTCCTCCACAAATGATGGGCCCACAACGTGAGTGATGATGTCATGGGTGAATAGGCACCATGTGTCTGTGATATGCAGCACTGCTCCACCCCAATTTTCCGTAACACAACACACAACTGTTGTAATGAGCCCTCAACATGGACTACATGTACCATAATGCAAAGTTGGAGAAAACGAAACTGTGGTTTGATGTTGTGTCAGCCCCCCCTGTCCGTGCAGAAATGTACTTAAATGGTCTGTTCCCCCTTTTTTACATGTATATGATTCCCACCTGCACTGTCATTTCAGGTTTTTCCACAACAGAACAGCAGGATGGCAGTGGATTTGATTAGTGATTGTGGATGGATCAGGATGAATACAAAATGGCTGCCAACTACTTCCTGTGATGTATTTCCTGTCTCCCACTGCCTGTATAACATTTCCTGTATGAAATAATGTGTACCGGGTCAATTTCGGATGTTACGGACCGAAAACGTAATTTCCGATTTCGGACCGTAATGCGCAGATGCGGACCCTCCGCTCCGGAACCGGAAACTACGTTCTCGGGCCGTAATCTCCGAAAATGCACCGGAACACATAATCCCATACAGGAAATGATACCCAGGAAGTGGGAGACAGGAAATACATCACAGGAAGTTGTTGACAGCCATTTTGTGTTCATTCTGAGTCATCCTCTATCACAGATCAGATCCTCTGCCACCCTACTGCTCTCATTCAACTTATTTGCCCCAAAATGGCTGAGGGTTATGAGGAGAAAGCACCCCCTTTCACAGAAAGGGAATTAGACATCTTGGCTGAGGGGGTGCTGTCCAAATATCCTCAGCTATATGGGGACCCAGAATACCAGCTGAGCAATGCAGCCCGGGCCAGGCTATGGGCCAACATTGGTGAACGCTGCAGTGCAGTGGGAGTCCACACCAGGAGTGCTAGGGCATGTCGCAAGTGCTGGGAGGACCTAAAATGCTGGTCCCGGCACAAGGCTGAGGAGCTGGTGGGCCAGTCTTCCCAGCACCATGTGCATCGTCCTCGCCTCTCCCCACTGTACAGGAGGGTCCTGCGAGCAGCTTTGCCGACCCTCCATGCTCAGCTGGAGGAGCATGAGCAGCAGAGACCTGGTAAGTGCATTAAATGCAATATGTGTCTGGGAGTATGATGTGAGTGGAGACAGTGCTGTACCATTGTGTGTCCCATGCCTCCATTCACCGATTCCGTGTCCATGCAGCAGTCACCAAGAATAAAAAGGCATATGGACTGTACAGGGCAGAGTGCATTTTGGGAGTTGTAGTTTCTTCATGACAACTGGGTAAATGAGCCACACTTGTGCATTTGTATTGAAATCTGCTCTGCCAGCACCACTACCAGTGAACCAAGGGAATCAGAACTGATGTGTGCATTGGATGAGCAATGGTACAGACACTGTCCAGTGTGTGCATGGCAGGCCAAAGGGTATTGGATGCTGTGACTTGCATTGCATTTGTTGAGTTTGGGTTCTAATTGAGAGAGATCATCATGTGCCATGGAGTCAAGACAGATTTTGAGATCCTTGCCTCACTCTTAAGTGTTTCTAAATTTGCAAAGTGTGTCCACTGACACACGTCTCACCCTCAGTGGCTTGTATGACATTTCACATGTACAGGTAGCTGTCACAACGACCCACCACTGGTCACCGGTGTACTGCACTACCTTATCAGTCACCAAAGCCAATATGTGGCACTGGATTGTCAGATTATGTGAGGGGACATCAAAAGGCTAGACTCACAATGTAGCAAAACAAGTAGCCCAGACCCTATGTGGATGTGTGACCCACATTCGGCATTTGTCTTGTCCTATACAATGCTACACAGCAGATGACACTTGTCCAGACGTAAAAGAGCTGCGACTCCATATCAATGGCCAAATTCAATAAAATCTGGACTCTCCATGTTCTCCTTTGGTGGACTGGTTTTGGAACCTGCACATGTAGCAGTGACAGGACACACAGATCACAAGAACGCCAAGGTTGAGGGTTCGTCAATACAGTTGTGTAAGCCACAAACATTCACGTGAGATGTCCATGTCAGACTCAATTCAGGAGATGACAGTGAACATACACGTAATGTAAGCTCATAAACACTGACAACTGTAGAGTGTGATCAGAGGAAAACAAAGTCTGACCTTGGCTCATCTATGTATGTGTCTCGTCCTGAATAAAACAACCACCACATCATGATTTTGCTTACATTTCAGCGGGCACAGCTGGCCAAATGGAAGAGCAGCAGGATCAGGTTCAGAGCGGGAGGCCATCAGTGCGCCGGCGGCCACAACCTCTTTCCACCAGTGAGGAAGAAGAGGATGAGGAGAGACCCTCAACATCTGGAGGCAAGGGGATTGCGCCCACCCGGACTAACAAGGAACACAACTCTGGTGCTGTGGCGGAGGCTGTGGACATTGAAGTGGGGGGGAGAACCCGACACCTCTGGCCATGGGGTGGTGGAGAGCTACTCTCCCCCAGACTATTCACCTGTGGGTTCTGTCGAGGTGTCCCCGGGGCAGGCCAATACCCAACCTGGGCCTGCCATCAGCGCCTCCCTTCCTCTAGAGGCCCCCATTCCATCGGGGGCTCCAGCTGCATCCCCTGCAACCAGTACCCCTCATCATAGCTGCCAGCTCGACCACAACATTGGCTCTGAACCTGAGGCACCGCATCCCTCCTGTCCCACCCAGGCCCCTCCCTGTGTTGTTCCTCCTGTGGCTGTGCCAGAGGACTTGAGGTGGATATGTGAGGGTCAGCCAGACATGTCCGCTCGCATCATGCTGCAGTTGTGTCTGGAGATACGCATGATGCGAGAGGACATTGTCCGAGCTCTGGCCACCCTCACTACCAGCGTCAATTCCATGGCCACAGCCATGTCGTCTGTTGTCTCCCAAATCCCTTCCCATACCACCGTCAATGTCTCCCCCTGTCCGTTGTCCCACACTGTTTCCCCCGTACTCCTCATGTGTCCCGAACCCATGTGGTGCCTGTTCCTGCACCGGCCAGCCGTGTGCCTGCATCGGACTCTGAGGATCTGGACATTGTGGTACTAGAGGATGACCAGAAGGACACTTGACTTTTTGACTGAGACCTCTTTGTGAACAATTATTTTCTTTTCCCCTTGTATATAGACTGGTTTCCCTGACGCTCCCTGACGTGTTATATTTTTGTTGCCCCACCCCAATCCAAGTTCCCTTCTCCATCTGCATTTAGATCATCATTTCTTTCCTTTCTCCCTTCCAAACTGACGGTTGTTCTTCTGATCATACATAAATATCTTTGAGGAATCCTACTTACTTTAACTTGTTTGACTTCATTTTGAATGTCTGGTACAGAATATGGACACGTATTTGGTGAGTCATCTACATAATGGCTTGTTGCAATGATGGGTTACACTTGTAACTGTGTCACACACACACATACCTCCTCACATCTCTAGGCCACCTACATCGTTATACAGGACATGATGCACAACAGAATCTTACTTTGGTAGATCTTTACTTTTTCTTTACACATATTCACGGTGGTCAATTTGTTTCTGGGTTCTTGTCAATGACGATCGTGCTTGCGACATCGCAATTTCAGAGATGATGATCACTGTGAGGGATCAGGTCTGGCTTGTCACCTACGTGTATGTGGGTGTTGTCCATGTGCCTGTACAGGGTGATCTACATGTGCAGGGGCAGATGGTGTATGCACAGTTGGTGTTTGTGCCTGGACAAGGGCTGGTTGTGCAGGTGGTGGGAGTGCCTGTACAGGGGTCGGTGGTGGTTGTGCAGGTGGTGGGAGTGCCTGTACAGGTGTCGGTGGTGGTTGTGCATGTGGTGGGAGTGCCTGTACAGGTGTCGGTGGTGGTTGTACAGGTGGTAGGGGTGCCTGTACAGGGGTTGGTGGTGGTTGTGCAGGTGGTGGGAGTGCCTGTACAGGGGTTGTTGGTGGTTGTGCAGGTGGTGGGGGTGCCTGTACAGGGGTTGGTGGTGGTTGTGCAGGTGGTGGGAGTGCCTGTACAGGGGTTGTTGGTGGTTGTGCAGGTGGTGGGGGTCCCTGTACAGGGGTTGGTGGTGGTTGTGCAGGTGGTGGGAGTGCCTGTACAGGGGTTGGTGGTGGTTGTGCAGGTGGTGGGAGTGCCTGTTCAGGGCGCCGGTGTGGATGTGTACCTCTGCTGTGGTCATGTGCAGTTGGTGGTATAGGTGTGTGGATGTGCTGTCCTGCAGGCAGATATGATGGCTCCCCTCCCTGCGTTGACCGTGAAGGGAGACTTTGGATCACTTTCAGCATGCCCTCCATCATCTTCATGGCCAAGGCATGGTGTCTTGCACTCTCTTCCCTTTGGATGGATATCATGTCTCTCATATTCCTGGACATGTCCTGCCAAGTTTTATCCATCCTATCCAAAACATGGCTCAGCCTGTCCACCACCTGAGGGAATTGGACCATGTCCTGCAGGGACTCAGACATGTCTGACAGGGTAGCCCCTATGGCACGAATGCCCTGCCTCACATCTGTCTGCTGTTGGAAGAAGTCCTGCTCCCACTGGCCACCATAGCCAGGTGCAGGCCCTCTCTGCAGGTGTCTGCCATGGATGGGACCAGCAGGCCCAACAGCAGGGGGGGGTGGCAGGTGGAAGCCTGTGGGCAGGAGAATGGTGCCCAGGGGATACCTGTACCACAACAGGGTTGGTACTTCCCCCAGATGGTGGAGAGGATGGCGGGGATACACTGTATAGGGAAGAGCGGGTAGGGGAACCACCATGTCGGTCCTGGACGTGAGGGCTGTGAGGGAGTGATGTCTGTGTTGGGATGCATGGGAGCTGTGGCTGGTTTGCGCTATGCTGGGGACAGGCAATTGTTTGTTTGGGAGGAGGCTGACGAACGTTGCTGGGCGGAGGATGTGGTGCCGTGAATGATTTTGGCAATGTGGCAAGATAGCTGTCATTGGCATCCGAATCGTCATCCCCAGAGTGGATGGACATGTAGTCATCATCATCTTCCAAGTTTACGTCCTCAGGAACTTCCTCCTCCTCTTGAGCAGTACTTGCTGCCGACATAACTGCCTGGAGGATCAGTGGATTCTCCCCTCTGATTGTCCGCCGGCCAACACTGGTTGTAGGTCCGTCATCCTCATCCCATTCATCCCCTGGAACACAGAGGTTGCAACCGTATTAGTGATTGACCTGGTATTACATGTGGTGCAACACAAGGGTTGGATTAACTGTACTTTGCATCAACAGATGAGGATCATGTGACCTGGTTAGGGTACCACCACAAATGACAGCTCACACCATAGCACTGAGGTGTTACACGGAGATGTACATAATACAAGCAAACTCACCAGCTCCAGCCACAACTTCCTGTCCCTTCGCGTTCCCCCCTGATGTCAACTGCTGAACCCTGTCTCCTCATAGATGTTGTTGACATAGCTTTCCCCGATCCAGCAGCTGTAGAGGGAAGTGACAACATTCTCAATGATCTGCATTACTAATTGACAGGCACATGTGACACTCGTGATTTGTATGTCACTTTGTAAACAACAACTGCTGATTCCATACAGAAGGTGATCTTGATCTCTGTCATGGCTTAGTAATCTAAGCTAGTGACCCACCACATGCCAGAATTACCTGATGGACAGGTGCGAGAGGGTTTCACTGCTGCAGCCAGGATATCATGCATTCCCCGGGATGGTGTACGCTGCACTGATGTCATCCTGTCAGCAGCTGTGATGAGACATACATGTCCATATTTCAGTACAACAGATGGTAGCTATGAGCTAACATGTCATTCTCAATAACCATTTGCGGATAATCCAGGACAATGTGCGGCATGTTTACCTCATGGACTTTACATGTGGGCCCCTGCTCACATGCAGCATTTGCCAGCTGTTACCTCCACGCAGCACTGACATCAATAAGATGACACATCAACAGACAAACGCATGAGAAGGTTACTGATATTTCAAGGAAGGGGATAAATGACCAGGACTCCTCCGCATTACACTGATTTCACCTTCACCATTAAGACTAACAGTTTTCATGAGTGTAATGTTGTCTGTTGACAAGTCAAAAGGAGTTCATGTGTGAGATGTGCAGTAGTCAGGTACATAATGTTGGTCATTTGTGCTTCCCTACCCATGAAGTCACAAAGCTCATTTTTGAATGAGAGAACACAGATTTCTTATGTCCATCCTTTGAGTGTCCTCTGTTTGCATACCCTATTTCCAACATCATGGTAGTACTTAGCTGACAACGGATGGTGTCTTGTACAGCAGACATCCAAACCTCATATGTCAACTACTCACCTATACATGTGAATACGGTAGAAGAGGAGACAAGCAGAATGCAACATTTGGTTATGATCCCACATTGCGGATAAGTTGAGAAGCTTTGATGCTTTCCGCCTGCACTGGATTAGCGTGTTGCTTTTCAGCCAAGTTATTTTGAAGGTGTAACTACATGAAGATTCACCTTAGCAGCCCCTACACCCATCTCAAAGGTACACAACTGGCATCAGTGTGAGCCTCAGCCATACCAATTTCAATATGATTTTACCATATATATTTTGCTAGGGAATTTTCATATCATTGAATTGCAAGCCTGTTGTGTTTTGGTCACTTCATATGACACATTGTACTATTGTATGTCCATTCTGCACTCACTTAGCATACATTTTGTGTCATCCTTTCATTAGCCACCAAGGTCTGATCTGGTATGTGGTTAAATGCCATATGTGAGCATATTGTGATGCAGGACAACAGTGTTGAACAACACATACAACATACAGTGGAGATTAAAGGCACATTTAATGAGCATTCAGGTAATTATTCTTGGGTTTACTTACCATGGCCCAGCACCGGCACATTGTGTGGTCCCTGAACAGAGGTCACAGTCAACCTTGTAGCAGAAGTCAGTGTGTGTCTTTGATTCTGGGAGGACCTCATTGTACCTACAATGATAAGTGTGTCTTGCAACTTTACATTTCTGCTGCCACATGTGATGCACTCAATTTCTGGCACAAAGGATAAGTACAAGCAGTTGTGGGCACCACCGTTGCAGAAGTGTGTAGTACTTAATATCATGAGTGATCCCACATATAACTTAGAATGGGCCCACTACCTAGATGTGACGTATATCAAAATGACATGACTACGAATCCTGAAGTAAGGTCCACTATCGTGTTTTGTTGATGGCCAACAAACAAGCCAGCCAATGTAAGAAGTACATGACCAGCTGGGTGGACTGGGCAATTTCATGTATATTTAAAACATTCTAAGTTGGACAGTGGATGCATTGTCAATACTACTGACAATGGTATCTCACTTCTTGTTCATCATTGGCATATTTGTGTAAATTGGATTTCTTGATTAGGTCTACAGAAACTATTACAGTATAGTGGGGACACCCTTTTGACTAGTTGTGGCACTCGATTACAGGATTGGGTTCCCAGGTCTGGGACTGTTGGTGAAATACGTGTTATGTTCCACAATTACAAAGGTATGATGAGCCAAGACATATTATATTTTGTCTTTCGCTATTCACAAATGTCATTTGCTAAAGGTGAATGTCCATTGGCAACTCCAATAGTTATTAAGCTGGTTTTTCATCTCTGGTTACCTTTCATATTCGGGCACTATATGTCCCTCTGTTGTCTCCTGACAATGTATGCATTTTGACCATCTCCTGACCAGTTTGACTTACCAGTTAGTGAGGGTGGTATGCCTTTCTCTGGATGATGTCGATTCCTCCCAGTAGATGCAGGGACCTCTGCTACTGCGGTTGTCTGTGCTCTGGCTGAATGTGTCAATGGGTGAGAAGAGAGAAAAGTAACCAAATGGGAAATGTGCATGTGGAACTTGTCAGGCATTTCCCCATATCTTCTGCATGCTAACAGTGTTGTGAAGTACCGCCGCAGACGGGGCAGGTAGGAGCAGTGGGGTGTTGGGGATGTAATGGCGTGGCAGGGTGGGAAATGAACAACGGAATATGTGTATGACATATTTTGATCTGAGGATTCTCTCACCTTCTGCTTTGTGATTTTGGCTGGCACAGGGTGAGTTACTTCTTGGATAATTTGTGGCAGATTTACAAGCCCCTTGCAAAACATTTACGCTGCCGCTGCGTCACTTCTGTGACACAGCGGCGGCGTAAAACATGCGACACGTTGCGTCAGGTTTAATGTAAGCAAGGTGGGCGTTCCTTTGGGAAATGCCTCGTAAAAGTGATGCAGTGAAATCTACAAGATTTCACGGAGTCACTTTTCAGAGGCCGCTGCGACGAAACCTTACGCCTGCTTGAAGCAGACGTAAGGAGTGGCGCAGCACGTTAGGTATGGGCGGTCCATGGACATTGTTGGAGTTGCGTCGCACTTGCGACACGACTCCAGCAAAGCGCCGCCCTAACGCCATCAGATGCAACACACATCTGTCTATCCCTGCGCCACAATGCGCCGCATTGTAAATGCGATGCATCCGTGGTGGCGCAAGGGTAGAATTGCGTGTTGCATCGGTACTGGCGCATCCCTGCTAATATGCAGGGATGCGCCAGTCCTTGTAAATCTGCCCCCTTGTATTTTCCCAATTCATTTGTCAGTTGATTTTCATATGCTCCGCAACCCCTTAAGTTTTTGACTGACTCAGCCGCATCTGGATGAATGGAAAGGGCACTTTGTCAATTGCTACTTAGCAGGGTTGGGTATATACGGAAGCAGTACTGTGCCCATGTTTTCAATAATGGGAGAGGGATTTGCCATTTCTAATGCAAAGGATTCTGGGACTTCTGGTGCAACATACAGAGGGTAACACATGAGTCTCTGACTGACTATATTTTTATATACACTTCGGACAACTTCCTTACTCACAATGGCAGTGCAACACAGACAATCTTTTCATACACTTTTTCTTGTCATCCCATTTACCTGGTACCACGTAGCGGACGTCACTAACAGGCAGCCCATGGACCAAGTGGGGGTGGATTGTGGTGAGGATATCCTCCTCTAGTGGGGTGAGACGGATGCGGGGTCCAGAGTGTGGGGCAGGGAGGATTCTGTTCAATTCAATCCTGGCATACTTGTCCTTCACCCTCTGCCTTTCCTCCTGCCACTTCTTCTTGATGTCCTGGACTGTGCGCCTCTCCTCCCCCAATGCTGTGACAGCAGTAGCTAATTGCTGCCATGGGGCTGCCTTCTGTGTGCCACTGGTGCAGTAAGGTGGGAGACCATATAGGCGTTTGTGGTACCTCACTATGTACTCCACAAGCATGGTGGTCTCCTCAGTAGTAAAGTTCTTCCTCCTCCTCATTAGTTCCATTTTCCTCTGGCGATGTACAGCGATTGTAAACACGAACTCTCTGTGGCCAAACCTGTTCCTTCAATGTGTGCTGCTTTTATATGTTTTGTGGTGCTGGTCTTGCAATTAATGTTAATTGACTACAGCTGGAGCGTGGTGGGGGATGGTAGGCATTTGGAACATTCATCAGGCCAAAATGGAGGTATTCCGGCACAAAATCGGGTATTCCGGCCCGGAAGCGGAGATTCCGGCCCAAAAGCGGAGATTCCGGCACGGGAACGGAATTGCCGCTCCGGGAGCGGAAATTCCGGCCCGAGTGCGGACGTAAAGTTAGTAGTCGTAAATCCATTCTGTGAATACCAAAAGTAGTAAGTGCATTCTGTGAATGCCAAACGTAGTAAGTGCATTCTGTGAATACCAGAAGTAGTAAGTGCATTCTGTGAATACCAAAATGGTAGTAAGTTTAGGATTTTGTCTTAAGTTAGTTCTGTGAATCGGGCCCCGAGTCTTTGTACAGCTTGGATGGAACTTACCATCTCGCATACGACCTTTTACAATTGCACACGCAGCGCTGTATTGTTGTTTACTTCCTATGGCCGGTTGTGCAGATCCGTCAGTGTAAATGATATATTCATACTGATCTAGAGGCATTATTTCATTCGGGAGAGGATATTCTTGTTCATATTGCAGAAAGGCTTGTGTTTTCAGATTTGGATCATATTTGTATTCTACATCTGATGCAGTGAAAGAATTAGCCCATTGTATCCATCTCGGATGTAACGCTTGCCTTTGTATCAGCCTCTAAGGCTGGTACTGGAGTCACGACAATTATTCGTTTCCCCTGAGCCAGTGCTCTTTCTCTCACTACAGCAGTCTGTACTGCTGTCAGAATTTTTTCTGTGGATGCGAAACGCATCTCAGCATTTGTATACAAGTGTGATTTGCAAACAATGGGTACTGTTTTGCCTTCATTATATGTGAGGTATGTGTACCCAGATTGACCCGCAACTATACGGATCACCACGTTGTGGACATTTACGCGTGTCTGCAAGTGTTTAGATGCTATCATGTCAGCCTGGAATGAATGAAGTGTATCTGTATGTTCTTGTGTCCATTGCCTAACTGAAAAGTCAGGTCTTATGAGGTCGTAGAAAGGTTTAACCCTTTCTGCGTAATCCAATATGTATGTTCTGCCAAAATGTAGGAATCCCAGTATTGATTGTAAAGTTTTCAGTGATTTTGGAGGTTGGAGCAGCGCACACTTTTCTAAAAAGTTGGCTGCCAAGCTTTTCCCTTCACTTGAAAGCTCATATCCCAAAAATAGGATGCTGAGGTGGGCTATTTTTGATTTTTTGAAGTTAAATTTGTAACCCTCTGAGACGAATCCCAAAATTTTGGTGCTCACCCTCGTCAAGTGTTCTTCCAGGTCATCATCTGTCAGATAAATATCATCTACATAGGACAATGCCTCTTCATCCAGATTCTGAAGTAACTCAGTTACCCTGGCGGAAAACAACTCCGGGCTATATTTATATCCCTGGGCAAGTCGACAAAATTGACGCTGGGACCCTAGCGCTGAGAATGCTGTCAAGTATCTGCTCTCAGGCGCTATATTTTGGCAGAAAAATCCATTTGAGATATCTAGTGTTGTTTTGTATTTTTTCCGCACAATGTTATTCATTAATGCGGCACTGTGTGCGTATTGCACTGCAAATGTTTTTGTGCATGAATTTAGATGTCTGTAATCCAAAACTAGACGATATGTATTGTCAGGTTTTATTACCGTAAACAAAGGATTATTCATTGAAGAGGTGCAAGTTTCAATCACCCCCTGGTATTCAAGTTGATCTAAGATCTCCCTGACCTGTTTTTTTGCTTCTTGCTTTATGGGATACTGTCTCTGTGGAGTTGGATTAGATTTTAATGATATCACGTGGTGTGTTGACTGTTCATCCTATCCAACATGATTTTGATATAGTGCTGGAGCAAGGGCTACTGCCCACTCCCGTGCATATGTATGTTTTAAATATTGGGAAACGAGGTCGGAAAAAACTGGCATAATTACCGTTTCTCCTTTTGGGCAATCCATAACAATAGCAGGTGGCCAATCTTTTTCAGCTAATAAAATGTCATAGCCATAGGTTAGGTTCTCCCAAAAGAGACCTTTAATTTTTCTGGGTTTGTCCCCCTCTATCCAGAGTGTTATCTCATGTAACCAATGTGGGATGCTTACCCTAGTATCAGGCGTTTCCACTGTGATATGTTCACTCAACTCCGCTGCCACCAGAAATTCCATCAGGTTCTGGCGAGCTATAGTTACTTCTGCTGCGCTGTCTAGCATCGTCAGAGCCCATTCCCCGTTCAGTAGTTGAGTCCTCAGAATTCTGGGCATGTCTGATCTTGAGACCTGCTACTTTATTCTTTTTGAATTGAGTTTTAGGTTTTTATTTTTCTTCTTTTTTAGGTGTGTAGTCCGCAGCGCGTTGCGTGTCTCTGGACTTTGTTCGCTCCTCCTGTCTGTGTTCTGACCATCCTTCTCTCTCTGAGGTTTTCGAAGAGCCCTGAAAGGAACGAGAGGAACGTGTATCAGTGTCCTGATACCTGTCAGGTTTTCTAATGTTGTCCCTATTCCTAAGGTTATACCTCCTTTCGGAGGACTCCTGTTGAGGAGATCTACCTCTGGATTGAGATCTATTTTCTTTATTCTTTAGTTGTTTGTTATTGTCCCACTTCTTCTTCGAAGAAACTGGCATTTGCTTTGCCTGTTCTTTATCTGGACCTCCCATTAGTTGAGGTTTTACTGGTCTAGCTCCCAAACTATCTCTACCTAGTTCTGCATAAGTAGTTTCAATAATTTTAGGTAATTCTGTCTCCTGTTGCAGAGGAGTGAAATCTCTCAGACGTTGGCGTATTGCCACTGATGCTGCTTCCCCTTTAATGTTTGCTAATATTATAGCTGATACTTGGGCGAAGTTATTTAATAACTTCATCCCTAAGTTCAGAGCCAGTTCTGCTCCATACTCGTTCTGTATCTGTCTTAATACGTCTGGTATTACTGCTAATGAAGGGATACCATGTGTCCTGGTATATATTGCAGCGTAGCCTGTACCCCAAGAAGTACAATCCTCTATCGGGGGAGCTATCCCCATTGGCAAGCAAATTGTTAGCATTCTATGCTTTTCATGTGGACAAGTGTGTGGAAATACTGCCTCTAGCTGTGTTATTTTTTGAGCTATCCAGAAAGGCATATGCTCACGTTTAGTGGGCAATTTACCCATCACTGCGTGTAATGTTTGTGGTGTAATTTTAGTTGTAGAAGTTTGGACTGGTCCTGCTTGTGTAGCCTGTGCTGGCTGAAGTGTGAGTGTTCTCATCACAAACTGTGACAAGTTTCTGTAAAGTTTTATTAATTCTTTATGCTGTGTAAGTAAGTCTCCACCTGGCATTGTGTCAATGTCAGGGTGTGGTGTGTAGGCCGCTAGTACTGGCCATGTTGCTCCATCTCTTCCGAGCGGACAGTCTTACTCCTATTCTTGTATGGGCTAGGGCGCCTTTAAACCAGTATAAATGTTCATGGTAAGTGAGTGGAATTTCAATGTTCTCATATGGACAATATTCGTTTCGTATTTCATCTTCTGTATAGTAATGAAATGTCTTTGTTAATGCATTTGCATGTGGGAATGTAACCCATGAATAGAATACCTCTGTTCTAAATGATTTGTGTGCCTCAATCACGAATGTTACCTGCCCACCCCCATATGTTAAACCGTATGCGGCTAGTTTTAGGGTGAAGGCAATCCTAACATTTTCTGTAATGTGTATTGCATCTGCATCTTCTTCCTCTTGGACTGATATATTCAGTTTGTGTACAGCGTCTCCCTGTTCAGTCATTGTTTTAGTAAAAAGAGTTATTCAAGGGAACTGAGATAAGGTGTTATGCACAAATAGGAACAATATGTCCTTCAAGCTTGATTAACCAACAGCCAATACATAGGATTTTGCATACTCAGCTGTGGCGGATTTTGTTCCCTCCCACTCCAGACGTCTCTGGGGAAATGCGAGTAGGGTTCTCTGAGAATAGCATGACTGAACTACTCATATTTGACCATTAAATAAGTACCCAACCAATGTTGGCGGCGCCATGTCGTGTAGTTCCTATAAACCCTGTATAGGATCTGCGCGTTTAGACAACATACACTGAAGGCTTGGTGTCCAGACTGATTCCAGACACCCACACCGGATATGTTGGTCTGTATACCAGCTAGATCACAGTGCCACTAGAAACTCCTCTTACCAAGGAGAGAATAGTTCTTGGCAACTATCGAACATGACAACCCTGATCCCTCAGGACCGTGGAACAGTGTACTACTTTTTGGTCAGTCACTCGTGCTCACTTAGTCTCAGAGAAACAGTAGGGACGTTTCCAATAAGTATTTATTGAACAGTCGCTATTCTAGTGTAAAATAGGTGTGCTGAAACAATCATTAGACAGTAACAGATATAGATGATTAGAAGCACTAGGAAAGTAAAAGGATGGTAGAGTTCTACCATTTTGCTATAACCATGAATACAGGTAAGTACATAAAATACATGATAATAAAATGCGTACTCCTACGATGCTACCCTAACTAGATGTACCTGAATGTACCTAGCATGTATGTAGGCGCTAAGCCAAGAATCCCTCTAGGATAAAGTCAACCCCAATTACCTGAAGTGAGAAACTGTGGGACCCCGTCCTGGTTTCAGGTTAGACACCCCGCAAGGGATGTCATGCCACTGCGAGCTGCAGTATCTGGATTCAGGGGATTTCACCGTCTCGCGTCAGTGTGTCGGCATGGAAGTCATGATCTCCTCTGCCTATCTCAGCAAGATGTGATGTTTATATACCCGAAGGTATCCCCAGGGGTTCTACCTTGCTGTGCCACTGGGAATAAATAAAACTGTACACAAAGAGGCACCTCTTTGGTTCAATGTGGACATTGCCATTGATCATAAGCTGATCGGATGCTCCGATTGGGAAGACAAGGGGATCAAGATGGTTTGAGGCCTTCTTAGTGGGGGTGCTTTTTGTTCCTTTCAGATGCTTCAATCGGATTTCACACTGCCCCAGTCACAGCTATGGGGGATTGGCAAATGAGACACAGCCTATAGGGTAAGCTGGGGTGGGACCCTATTCACCTCCCTGCCTCACCTATTTCTGAATATCTTAGGAAGAGGGGATTATCAAGGGGCACAGTCTCCAAATTATAGCAAATACTCATCAACAACACATAGCCCTACAGCACGCGAACAGCCAATAAAAATCTTTTGGCCGGGAAGACTGGGAATAATATACACAGATGATGACTGGAAGGAGATCATGGAATTCCATGACTGTTTGCTACTAGAAGCATGATTGAAATATACGTGCTATGTGATTCTGCACAATTGGTATTGGTCCCCTTACAAATTACATAGGGTCCGTCTAACCCTAACCGACACCTTCTGGTGCGGCACAGATGACAGCTGTGACCTCTATCATATACTGTGGTCCTGCTATAACTTGGTCACCTAATAGTGTTCGATACGGAGGACAATTCATTCGCTTAACTTCATACCCTTTAGAGACTCAATAAAATTGGCCCTCCAACATGACTTTACTGACATTGATGACGAGTCCTCACACTGATGGAGATGAATTTTGACAGCCCTTATGGTTGGCAAGATTTGCATACTACGACACTGCCACTCACCAGAGGTGCCCACACCTCAGGAGTGGATCATTGATTTGTTCCTGCTGGCCACCTATGAAAGACAAATTCACAAGATCCAGTATCAGTTGCACATATTGGATGACATATTAGGCCACTTTTTTATGTCTCAGAGAATCTTAATGTTCTTTGGCCCTATAGGCTTATGCCCAACCTCCCCAATTGAACTATAGGCTGCGACGCTCCTGTCACATCGAGGACAAATATGGGAGTCAGTTGGAAGGGGATATGACTAGGCATGATGATGGGTATATACTGATTCTTGTTCAAAGGAAATACAGGGTAGCTTACAGCTATCATTAGGAGTTGGGAGATGGGGAAACCAACATAAATGCTTAGAACTACAAGGCTATCATACAAAAAACACATCTTTAGAGAAAAAGCCTCCTTCTTCCGCAACCAACTGGATCGTGCACAAAAAAACAGACCCAGGTAACTCTTTAACATTGTGAAACGACAAACCACGTCTGACCCCCTCTTGCTTTAATCGCCACTAATGTAAAATGTGAAGAAATTGCTAGCTTTTTCTCTGACAAAGTCGCCAAAATTTAGCAATCCTTCTTACAAGTCTCCTCTCTGTCCTCCATCCTTACCTCCCTCTCTGACCCACATCCCCTCACGGCAGCTCCTCCCCCAGTTCCCATTGCTGACCAAATGACCCCTAAAGGTACTAACGGCTACCTTAATCACTACAAACTGAAAAACAACGCCAACTGGTCTGACTTCAAACCCTTGATTGAAAAGGAATTCTTCAATATAATCAGGAATCTAAAGCCATCGGTCTACACAAAGGACCCCCTCCCATCCACAGTGGTGAAAAACCTCAACCACATCATCGCCCCGTTTTGGACCCTAATCATCAACACATCTCTCACCACGAGCTGTGTACTGATCTCTCATCCAATGAGGACAAATCACACCTATTCCCAAAAATCCCACGGCTGACCCTAACGATCTCAACAACCTCAGACCTATCTCAAACCTCCCGTTCCTAGCCAAGACATTAGAGAAATGTGTCTTACAGCAACTTAATCATCATATATGAAAATTAACCCTTCTGGACACCTTTCAATCCAGCTGCAGTACTGAACTGGCCATGCTCAATATATCTGATGACATTCACAGATCCCTAGACGAGGGGGACGCATGCCTACTTATCCTACTTGACCTATCGGTGGCGTTTGATACTGTTAATCACCCAGCCCTACTTGAATCTCTGAAGTTTTGCTTCGGCATCAATGGCACCATCTTAAAATGGTTCACATCTTACCTACAACACCGTTCGCAACAAATCAAAACCAACTCATGTCTATCTAAACCCACACGGGTCAATCTTGGAGTGGCTCAGGGCTCAATTCTATCCTCCTCCCTTTTCAATCTCTTCATGGAACCCCTTACGGTCGTCTTGAAGTAGACAGGGATCAAATATCACCTGTATTCTGATGACACGCAACTTTACTACAAAATCAAATCACCTAGTGACATTCGACATCTTAACGCCACACTGAACAAGTTACAATCCTGGTTTTGCTCTAATCACCTAAAGCTAAACCCCATCAAAACAGAAGTAATTCTATTCTCCCCCAAAAGCAACCACCTACCAATCCACGAGTGGCTCAACGACCTGAACGCCTTAAATTGCTCTCTCACTCTATCCAACTCCGCAAAGTCCCTTGGCTTCTTCCTGGACAAAAACATGTCAATGAAAGAACACATAACAAATTCAGCAAAAGGAGCACTGTACTCACTAAAAAACATTAAGAAAATTAAACCTTTCATTCCCGCCGATGATTTCAAGATTGTGGTGCAATCTTTGTTCCTTTCCAAACTAGACTATGGTAATGCCATTCTCACTGGGATGCCGAAAATTCACCTCGTCCCCCTTAGATCAGTTCTTAACTTGGCAGCCCGGCTCATTTCAGACGTCAAATGATTTGAACACATCACTCTTGCCCTCAAGAGCCTCAACTGGCTTCCCATCGAAGGAAGATGTACTTACAAGACTGCCTGCATCATCCACAATGCACTTCACTCACACACTCCCAACTACCTAGAAAACAAGCTGATGAAAGCTGGGACTACCAGATCTTTGAGAAGCTCTAACGCACTTTTACTCATACCTCCCAATCTAAACAAATCAGCAACCAAGTCTTGCTCTTTTTCCGGAAATGCTCCAAGCATATGGAACTCTCTACCTTGTGACCTTCGATGCAATCCCTCCTTCCCTAGCTTCAAAAGAAACCTGAAACAACTCCTCAACAAATACTTTAACTCCTAGATTATTGACCTTGGTTAATTATTGCATGTACAGGTCGGGTCCATGTTAAAAAATTGATGTTAAAAATATAGATGAAAAAAATATCGATGTGAAAATATCGATAACAAAAATATTGACTTCCTATACATAAACAGGTAAGTACAATAATATCGACACAAAAATCTCGATGTAAAAATATAGAAGTAAAAAATATCGACTTAAAAAAATTACATAACTTAAATAAAATTAATTAAATAATATTAATATTATTAACAAAATAAATTAAATGTAATATATATTTTAACTAATTATAACTAATAAACTTAATTTAATAAATATAAACACAAAAAAATGTGTACATATACATATATTTACTTAAAAACATTTTATTAACTATTATCTTTATTTAATTTATAAACTTTTTAAATTATATAAAAATAAAATATACACATATATAAATAATGTAAAATAAAATAAAATATTCTATATTTAATTAACACATTAAACTATAAAAAAAAAACATACATTTAATAACAAAATAAACACAATAGTAGTGGAAACGTTGGATAGCGGGGGGGTAAAAATTACTATTCCCACTCCAGTGAGTGCAACAGTAGGGAAAGCATTGGATAGCGTAGGGGTAAAAATTACTATTCCCACTCCAGTGAGTGCAACAGTAGGGAAAGGACTGGATAGCGGAGGGGTAAAAATTACTATTCCCACTCCAGTGAGTGCAACAGTAGGGAAAGCGCTGGATAGCGTAGGGGTAAAATTACTATTCCCACTCCAGTGAGTGCAACAGTAGGGAAAAAGCTGGATAGCGTAGGGGTAAAAATTACTATTCCCACTCCAGTGAGTGCAACAGTAGGGAAAGCGCTGGATAGCGTAGGGGTAAAAATTACTATTCCCACTCCAGTGAGTGCAACAGTAGGGAAAGTGCTGGATACCACAACAATAAAAATCAAAAACATCAACATTTTTATTAAATTTAATTTCCAATATTAACATAATTAATATATAAAATTACATATATTATTATTAACAAAGATAATAAAAAATCATTAATTACACATTAATTAACACTATAATATCCACAACACACACCTAAAATTAATTACGCAATTACAATTAATAATTACTAATTAATTAATGGAAATTAATTTATAAATATTTAATAATTAATCAATAAAAAAATTAATTACTTACCACCCTTCACACCCTTTACACATATAAACACCACAACACACACCTAAAATCAATTAAACAATTAACATAATTAATTATTAATTGATTAATTGAAATTAATTAACAACTAATTATTAAACTATTATTTATTAATCAATTAACACATTAATTATTCAATAAATGTAATATAATTAAATTACTTCCCACCCTATTCCCCTATAAACCCACAACCCGCTATTGAACTAAAAACGCAAAATTCAAATTAAAAAAAATATTAACTACTATAAATTATAATTTAAATCTATATAATTAAATTACTTCCCACCCTATTCCCCTATAAACCCACAACCCGCTACTAAACTAAAAACACAAAATTAAACTTAAAATAAATTAATAACTACTAAAATTTTCAAACATATAATAAAATGACAAACAATTCTCAATAAAAACACTAAAATACATAACATTATTAATAATTCGATATTTTTGTCAACTATATTTTTGTAAACTATATTTAATACGTCGATATTTTTGTAATCGATATTACTTACCTGTCAGTCGATATTCTTGTCCACGATATTTCTGTTGTCGATATTTCTTCCCCACGATATTTCTGCAGCGATATTTATGTTCCTCGATATTTATACGTCGATATTCCTGCTCTGCACAGTACAGGTCTAGTCCCTACGATCATAGTCGGCTGCTTATCTATTTATGCTGTCTATTAGATCCTCTCGAATTGCTTCTCTTGTTTTTGGTACTGCTTTTATTTTCTTTGATGTTTACTATTTTCGATTTTGAATTCTCGCCTCATTTGTGCTTGCATGCCTGATTTACTGTATTTCTGTTCACAATTTTGTAAAGCGCTCTGATACCTTCGGGTCTAGCTAGTGCTATATAAAACTTATAAATAAATGCTGAGCCTACACAGAGTGCGGTACATTTATATGTGATGGCATTGACTGGTATTATTGACTAGTTTGTTCTCTGGTACTATATCATTTTCTTTTTGTGTTATATAGCTCAATATGATCTGTACAGTATTAATGTGCTGGCTCCCTATGCTTCTTTGGTTCCTTTTTCTTGGATATTGGTTTCTATGTGGTCCTTCATGGTGTACTTATCAGAATTTGTTTGTTTTTTAAATCAGTTTAGAATTGTGCAAATAAAAAGAAAATATTAGTCTAAGAAGGTGTATGTGTAGGCTGTTACTTCCACTGCAATATAGCAATATACAATCTTACAGCAGGATCAGTTATAGACAGTTAAGACTTGGGGGAGAAGTGCTTCTCTTTGCCAACTTCTGATGCTGTTAGCTGAAAGTATCTGGGATGTTTTGTCAGAGGCCTGCAGCGGCAGTATTTAATTTGTAGAAAACTAAGTGCTAGGGCTTTTGTCAGGAGCCCACTGCAGCGTGCGCCACACATTGCCCTTGCTATACTGCCAATAATTGTAACAACACAACTACGAACCATCACATTCCTACAAGTGTGACAATTCAGACTATTTCAGGCCCCCAAAGCTGTAAGAATGGCTTGGTCTGCAGATACTAGTCATTTTTAATGTATATTGAATTAATAATTAACTGTTGTTGTGGTCATCTGTAAATTAGCTAGACAGAGCCACCTTGTGGCAGATCGTCACAAGCGCCGGTGTTGACAATTAAGTGCCAGTGCCTAGCAACGGAAACCACTGGCTCAAATTAAGCACTGCTGCTGCCTCTTTGCCCATATGTGCACTTTCCTGCAGTCACTGTTATAACGTCTGAGGAGAAGGTGAACATAATGTGCCAAGGAAGTGAATTTAAATGTGTTTCAGAGATGTGGAGTGGGATGAGATGCCAGTTGGTGGCCCTTGAGGGCTGAAGTTGCTTAAGAATGATGGATGTGATTAGTGGGTGACTAGCAGGACCGGACTGCAAACCAATGTCAACCCTGGACAAAATGCACAAACCGGTCCTACAACCTGGCCACTGCACCTTCGGTTCATGGTTTACTCACAGCAGCCCATGCAGCAGCGTAGCCTGCAGCATACCAAGGAAACGCCGGAGTGGGAGGATGGCCTTGGTGACTAGAGAGCTGAAATTTACTTGTGTAATTAATGACTTTGTTAATGCAATTATAATACGATTTGAGCACGTTTTGATGGTGTGCACATATAGACTTTTTCTGGGGCGTGGTATGCACATTTATAACAGCAAGAGATGTTTTGTGGATTGGATTAATACATTTTTCTGATGCAGGTAAGGTTTTTTTAGATGAAGCTGATCAACTAGGTCTTGAATGAATGAAGATTTTGGGAGCACAGCTTACTGTTCTTAGTAAAAGCATAATATTTTCTCTCCAAATACTTTTTTATTCCACCCTTTTTCCCATCTGTAAGCTGAAAGCTGAATTTGCAAAACACCTTGTCGAAATTATTAATTATGTCCGGTAATAGCTGTTTTAATTACGTCTAGCTACCGCCACATTATGCGCCTAGTAAATTAATTTTAGAGCTGCACCCACGATTTTAAACCTATTGTAGTGTTTTGCTTGTGGGAACCCAGTATTTGTACTGGCACGTGTCACCTGGCTTGCGTCCCATCTTCCTGCAGGGTCGAACTGGAAACCAAAATCAGCCTTGGCAAAACAGTTAAACCAGCCCCGCCATGCTGGAGGCTAGGGCCGGACGGGGGAACCAAAGGCAGCCTTGCAAAAATGCTCAAACCCTCCCGGCTCCCTTTGTCTCCTTGTGCTAGCTCTGTCTTTCCATCCAACTAATCTCTCTCTCTCCTTCGCTCCTCTCTCTCTCTGATCATTTTTATCTAACTTCCCCTTCCCTCCCTCTCTTTCTCTGACTCAGGAAGCCTCCCCTGCCTGATGGGATTAACCCCCGGGATCGAGGAGAAGTGACAGAGGCAACAGGAGTGATCCTGGGCTTTCAAAACCAGTCTCCAAGTGCCCCAGGCCACCGGGGAAATGCCTGGTTCAATAAAAGGCCTGTCCGGCCCTTCAGAGCCTGCCACTAGAATGTAGCCATGGACGCTGAGCCATGGCAGCCTATCCTGCTCTTTAATCATCCCTCTATGCTGCAGCCTAAGGGAACATGCCTGAATAGCATAATGGCCAGTCAGGTACTGTACCTGTTCTACATGTACACACAGCTCAAAAACAGACAGAATCTAAAAGTGTAGGAGGCTCCCACGTTATAAGATGTGGCTGTGTTTTTTTCAGATGCTCAGCCAGATTAAAAAGCTGCTAACACCCTTTCCACACCCTTTGCAATAATACACTTGCCTCATCTGCTAATAACTATTATAAAGTTCACTGAAGGTTGTGTATTAAACCTTGATTTCCTAATGATAATTTCTCTATGTGAAGACCTCCTCACTCTAAACAGAACACGATTTGCTCTCTGTAAAATATTAGGAGATGAATAAATGCTAGGTTGTCTCTTAATGTATTGTCATTATGAGAGAAATGCATGGCTTTATGCAGTCCTTCTACTGCAAGCTTGCATGATGCCATACTAGACTGAATCCTACATTAAACGTTAAAGAATTGTGGCACATAAAAAATAGTCATAATATGTCTTCCACTGGACCACAAAATAGAGAGGTTTAGGTAGTGAAATGGACAGAGTAGACAGCGGTCCAATGAAGCAAATGTTCACTACCCAGGGGGGCTCTTGGAAGGTGGGGGCCCTGGGCAACTGCCCACTTTGCCCATGCCTGACAATGTCTCTGTTCATGCTGCCAGAGCATTCAACGTAAGAACTACGTGCTTTTATGTTACATATGTTACAGCCGGGTCCCTGGAATCCCTCCTCCCCCTCCAGGATGCAGCTCATTTCATTGGTCTTCAAAGGACAAAAGAAGGATTTGAGCCTGAATCCTGAAGGTGACAGAGGAATTTTAGCAATAATTGTCTACTCTCACTGAGCTTCACTAAAACAGTTCTGGAGGGTTTCCAGGATAGGACCACAAATCTCAAATATAAAATATGAATAAACCTGGGTCATGAGCTGTATATACCTGTTCGTGCCTGTTTGAGCACACAAAATGCTGCATTAGATCTTGATTTAAAGTATGCCCTCTTCCTTCCAGGCCAGTTTTAAAATACCTCCTAGTGAAGCACTCAGCTAATACATATTTACTCTCACGCAGTATAGTAAGAGAGTGGTTCTCATTCTACAGAAACACCACCACAAGGACACTGACATTGGGGCAGTGACTCCCACACCTGCACGGGGACACAACAGCCGGCAAGGGCACAGTGCAGCATCACAGCCAATGGGGTGCTGACTTGAAAATATTTGAGCACAGGCAATAACATAACATAGACAGTGACACAGGAACACAATCACCTGGACACTTGAAAATGTATGCAGGGGTCTTGGATCACTGACACATGGATCAACACTGGCATGGGAGCAAAGGCAGTGGCATGAGGGAATGGACACAGAGACGGTGACACCAGAACATCAGGGGCCCTATTATACATAGGGTGCACTTTCCCTGTTTGCGCCATGGCACATCTTAAAATAGGTTCGCCGGGCACAAACAGGGAATGTGCGCCCTATTACATTGAATACGCTGCCCCCAGGGCAGCCGTGAAGTTGTGCTGCCCTGGGGGCAGTGCATTCAAGTGAAAAACGGAGCGGCTTTGAAGCAGCCGCTCCATGTTTCACTGCGCAGGCGGCAACCTGCCTGCACTTTTAAGAGCAGAGAGAGATCTCCTTGCAGGCGGGTGCAGTGAGTGACTGCCATCGGGGGAGTACTGTCAGTGTGCCTCCTGAGAGCTTCTTTGCCTCTGCGCCCGTAGCTATAATACTCCGCGGGCGCAAAGGGATTCTCTCATTTGCATGGGACCACCCTTTGCAAATGAGGGAACACCCATGGGTGATAGCGCTGGCGCTTTATGTGTGCCAACGCTATCTGTGTTACAGAAAGGGCCGCACAAGCATCTGTGGGCCTTTCTGTAATACAAAAGTACCCCGGGGCACGCAAAGCAGGCGCACATGCCTGTTGTGCCCCGTGGCACTTTCCATAATACGGCCCCAGGACAGAGACACTGACACGCTGACAGTAACATGTAGATACTGACATGAGGGTGACTTGCTCTAGAACACTGGCAATAGGACTCTGATACAGACATGGGTCACTGTTGTTACACTGCCATGGGGACACTGACAAAGGAAGCGCGACATGAGGATAACAGCAATAGGACACTGATTGAGGGAAGTACAGTGAGATGAGGGTATTGGAAAAAAGACACTGACATGAACGCACTGATATTAGACCAATGAAAAAAATAAAAATAGTTATAAAGCAGTGCTATGTATAACATAGCGAGGACAACGACTTTGGATTTAGGATGTTTACTGGTATTGGAAACGTGTTTATAAGGAAAGAATTTGTCTTTTTTCTCCTGCCTGCTATTCTTAAAAAATGTAGCCAAGGTAAATGTAGCTTGGATTATAAGTCGAACAAATCTTTTGTCGTATTTGCCTTGTGTTGATCATTGTAGGGGACTAGGCAAGCTATTAATAATTATATACTTCAACTAAATCTCTAATAATGGTGAATACTTGGTTCTTAACTAATCTTTAAAACAACCTGAAGAACCAATACTGAAGGAAATATAATATCTTGGAAAGCACAGTAGCCTAATGCATTATTTCATGAATGATATTTTTAATGCACATTTATCTCCCACACAGCACAGCTCAGAAAGGATTGAAGAAAACATAGCATTTAGGAGCACATTTATGATTCTTTCAACGCTGGAGAAGAAGGCTTCTTTTTCTGCGTTTCTTTTTCTGGTTTTCAGCGCATCTATTAACTTGAACACTCTCCGAGTTAGTGCATCTTTTGCTAGTACCAGAGATCTGAAACAGAAAGAGACAATTACTGCCCTGTGTTTCTGAGCTCTGCTATCTACAGACCAGGCACTAACTTAGAATTAGTTTTAGTTATGAATATGCGAAATGTAAATACATAAACCCCTTCTATGCTGGGGCAGCACTGAAAACGGGATCATGATGCTTTGCACGTTTTGAAAAATGTAATGCAGCATATCACGGGCTTGCATCACACAGAGGGCCAGATTTACCACCTACTCATGCAGCGCAGTGCAGCAGCCGCAAATGCTGTACTGCGTGAGAAGGAGAGATCAGGAGAGCGCCAAATTTACAGAAATATGACATTCTCCTCCCCTTTCCCTAGCACCAGTGCTGAAATCAGCTGCTGTGCACCACAGATACACCTTTGTGTCATAGTGCAAGGGTGTCTCTTGACTCTAGCATAGGTTTTGTAATGGAAGGATATCCTTCCAGTACAAAATACTATGCATTGACTGACTTTAACCCTTTTCCCTCTATGCATGTGTGCTGTACAGTGCAGCACACACACAAAGTCGGAAAAGGAAGGAGAAATTAAAGCATTTCTCCTTCGTTGCGTCTACTTCAAAAGGGCGCAGTTTTCTGACGCTAAACCCTGTCTACTTTATTCAGTAAATAGGGTTTAGCGTCAGAAACCTTGGGTGGTTTCATGGGAACGCCCATCCTCCACCCATGGTATGCCACCCCCTTGGCGCTAAGTAATGCAAAGCAGAGCTATGCGCTGCTTTGTGCTACTTTCACATTATTTAGCGCTGGAAAGTCAATCGGAAAAAAGATTTTGCACCGATTTGCGTCACTATTGTGACACATAAACGACGTACAATCTTAGTAAATCTCCCCCTAAATGCGATCTAGTACTGGGTCACATTCCAAAAGCTATTGAGCAGTATCATGACTTTTTTACACAAGGCATAAACTCAAGTACAGTTATCTTTGCACAGACGCCCAACCAAGTGTACATGGAGTAAGATGTAGCGTTTTCCAGATTGTTGCATTTATTGGGCATTAACTTCACGCAAAATCGGCCACCACAACATTTGCCCATCGTTCACACCTTTTGTTATTCTCTAATAAATATTCCACACAAGTAATACTAATTTGTCAGACTTATAGGCTTGCCTTGACTTCTATGGGTGTTTGCAAGGTTTGTGTCCCCGAAGCCCACTTTCATATATAATCAGGGGTGTAGCACCACCTGACTCAGTCTCATTTAGCGCTGCGCCCACTGAGACTTTAGTGCAAAAACCTTTGTACATGAAAGTTGATTGAGACTATTCATTCACATTGCAACACTTTAGAGTATAAGAGCCACTGTATCCCAAACCCTGGTATGAAAATGCCCATATCCCATTACTTAGGAGAACATTGTTATACTTTAAACGAACAACTGTGACTTCGTCGCCTCAGTGGTCACTTTATAGTATATTTACATCCCATGTAAGGAAACTTTACTGCAAAATCAAATTAGATGAAGAATTTCAGATTTTTCAATAATTAAGGTTTATAGTCAATTTGATGATTAATTTGATCATTAGTTTGAAATCATGCCTTGTTTGGGAAACGATCAAGGTGATTTTGCTTGTAACTTGGGTTTTGTCTACTTACTTGAGCTTATTGCACACTTAGGCGGAATGAGGCATACTAATTAAGATATTGAAAATAAAATCTGTTCTTTCTTTCGCATCAACAGCTTTCATCGATCTGTTTAACATAGGTTATGTTATGTGGATTTGTATGGCGCTGCTTATCACCTGTGAGGGTACCCAGGCGCTGTAGCAGGACTGTAGGCCCAGCGGTGCTCCTAGTTGAACAGCCAAGTCTCACGTTTCTTGCGGAAGTTGAGAAGTAGAGTGGCAGAACTGATGTGTAGGCGAAGTTCATTCCAGTTTTTGGCAGATATGAAGGAGAAACTGATGGTGAATGATTTGCAGATGGTGGGTTAGATCCTCGCTCCATTTAAGGTAAGATGATACAAGCTTTATTTGAATAACACGGTAAAGTGTTAGAGAAAATGATAGGAAAAATGAAAAGATATTTAAATGTCTGCTTTATGAATTTCTCTATTACATTTATTAGTGAAAAAAGAGGCATGTGCTTTAGGGCAAGTTTAAGTAATGGGTTATTCCGTCAATACTCTTGAACATGGACCGTCCACTTTATTGCAGCATCTGGAAATATGTTAGGGTATGTTCTTATATTAGGCCTTGTTTTATGAAGCTGAGTTTAACATGCAAATGGGTATAGCTACCATAAATTAATGAAGACTTCAGTAAAACCACTTTTATGCATATCAAGGAAGTGAAAGGACAGCTTTCCCCATGAATATTTTTGTTGTAAAGTTTGGAATTGTTGCCAGTAATTTATTCACAACTCTTTGAAAGGGAATTTATAGAAATTCATGTTTGGATTAAAATTTGGGGGCATATTAGCAAGAACGGCGTTAAAATTATCGCCGCTTTAGCGGCAGGAAACTGCTGCTAAAGCGGCGATAATGGGCTTGATAATATGCCCTTGAGAATTCCAATAGAAGTCCAGGATCACAGCAGAACATGGGCTTCTATTGGTATTCTCAAGGGCATATTATCAAGCCCATTATCGCCGCTTTAGCAGCAGTTTCCTGCCGCTAAAGCGGCGATAATTTTAACGCCGTTCTTGCTAATATGCCCCTAAGTCTCTATGACAGGTTCTGTGTAGTTCGCCATTTGTTCGGAAACGCTGTTTCCAGCAAAATTAGGAATTACAATACCCCTAGTACTGGAATTCGGGTGCAGGAAAATCTTATTGGTATTCCTGCATCCCTCATAATGGAGCCCGCTGCCTTCCAAGGTAATCGCTGTCGGACTGAATTCACTTTTTTCGTCTTATATAATGGAAAAGAATAGTGTCCTTTTTAAGTTTGGACGCTGTCATAATAAAATCAATAATAAATGCATGTAAGAAAGAGGTAAAGGTGGCGTGACCTGGACAGGGGATGCAAAAGACATGATCGTTGTAATTACTGAACCAGCCGTGGTGCAATGAAATTATACCTGCACCTTGAAATCAGTTATAGACATAGGGGCAGATTTACAAGCCCCTTGCGCCACCAGTGCGTCACTTTTCGTGATGCACCTGTGGCGCATTTCACTGCCCCATATTTACAAGGACAGGAAAAGCCACCCTGCGTTACTTTTCCTGTCCTTGTAAATCCTCCCCCTTTACACGCAACACTTTGCGTGAAAGGGATGCCCCATTGGGTGTTGCCGTGGGTGTTCCCACGCAACACCCATGGAACCTGACACATTTCCAGATTTACGAGGAATCGTAAACCTGGAAATGCCTTAGAATGCTATGCCACCCAAGCGAGGCGCAACGAGGAGAAATATTTTAATTTCTCCTCGTTTTTTCCTCTACAGCACGCATTGAAAGAGGAAAAGGCCTGTAGTGCCCCTTCCTGCACATAAACAATCTCCCCATGACGCAGGCATCCTTGCACCATGGTGCAAGGGTGCCTGCACCGGCGCATGGCAGCTGTTTGTGCCCCAGCGCAGAGGAGAGCACAGGAATGCAACATATTATTGTAAATATGTCGCATTCCTGTGCTTTGAAAGTGCTGCAGCGTGGCGCAGCCAAAGGGCTTGCGGTGCCGCGCTGCGGCACTTTCTTGTAGATCTGCCCCATAGATTTTTGGCGAGAAGACAAATGAAGGGCCTCACATATATAAATGACCCAACAGTTAAAGAAATAATCCACTAGCAGCTGGAGCACTGAAACTCCCCATCCACCATCTTAACAGGCTGCAGAAATACAGAAATGACATCAGACTCACAGGAGGCTCTATGCCCAATCAGGAGCCGCCTGATGACATGCAATTTTATAGTTTTTGGAGGTGCCAAGTGGTGACACACAAAGTTGGGCAATAGTGCAGAAGTATGCTGCTAGAACTTGCTCCGAGACCTATGAGCACGATGGACCACACCCTTCCTTTTGGGAGATACGTACAGCTACATGAAGGTGCAGCTTAAAAAGACTATGAACAAACCAGTAGTGATGCATAAATCTCGAAGCCATTTGAACAGGTGGGTCCCTTTGGGTCCAAGAAGAGCTGCGGTACAGTGTACAATACAGTGCCTTGTGAGTGACCAGATCATAGAGGCAGGGAAGAGGACATCATTTCTTGTAAATTCCGTAGAAACACATTAGAGGAAGATGAACATTGAGTACAGATGACCTTGTAAGAATACAAGATTTCTCTGTCAGCACTTGTAGTATCCTAAATGCTGGGACACCACAGCCTTCTAGACATGCCGGAACTGAGTCCTCAGTAGACTAGAAAACGTATAACACATTGTGACCAGAACACCTCTACATAGGCAGAGGCAGTTCTTATACAGTTGAAGCGCTTTGCTTCCACACGAAGAACAGCACATCAAAGACCCAGAAGGTTGCTTTAACCTTGGGCTGGTGCCATCTTATTTCATCCCAAATTAACAGACAGAGGTGAAGCAACTGTATTTATGCCACATCATTCCACAGCTTTGGGGGGAAGTAATAACTTTCATACAATCAAGGACCTGCTCTGTTGGTGATCTGGACTCCTAAAGGACGTCCACATATATTTTCTCAGGCACAGAATCTTATGTGCCGCAACAGTGGATCAATGTCTCCCATCTGCCATCAAGTGTCTAAAATCACTATTTTTGAACCACATGTGCTGTATCTACAAATTGTACCCCCCTCACGAATCACCACGAAAGGAAGTGGAACAGGGGAAGTAAAAAGTGGGAAACAAAGAAGGCAGTGCCTCACGGGAGTAACACCATGGGAGTTTACAGACTGATGCTCGCCTGTATCCTCAGGTTCTCATCATTAGCGACTGCCAACTTTTTCAACAACATAAAGAGTGAGGAAAAAGAAGAAAAAGTGCAAAGACTGTGTGTGTTCGTGCACAATGCGTGAACCCTATAATCTAAAACCGAGCTAGACAACCACTAGCTAAACTGCTTTATTTCTTTGCTGTGTGTCTGCTCCATTAAAACCAACATGTTTCATTGCCCGTAAAAGATTTTTGCGGCAACTTCATCAGGGTAGGGTCAGCGTCCTCACTGCACCACTTTCCTCTGTTTGTCAAACCTACAAACAACAGAAAACATACAACACATTTCAAAACAACATATATCTCAGCACAGGCATCAAACTAAAAACAAGAGAAAGACTCCTGTAACACATATAGCACACCAGAAACCGGAACGATTAGTTCTGGTGCTACTAGTGGGGGAATGTCGACACCACATCTGATATATTTACCAAAGGTTGCCGATCTTCAGCATACCTGCACCCTCATAAAAATGCTTCTAACCCTGCGTGTGTGTACTAGTCCACAGACACATCATCCGGCTCTGTCACTGCTCTCAGTCAGTCTGTGTGGGAGAAAAGATAAGATGTATCAAGTATTATCCCGGGTTCTTTAGAGCCCATGTTAAACTCAAGTGGCCATGGAGAAATGAACGTTGCCTCTGTAGCAAACAGGACAGATGAGTATGACACCCTGCTGCCTGCTCTGTTTGCCATGACCACTTTCCTCACACACCACTCTACTTGCTACCACCCTTGATGTATTTAGGAGTGCAGCTATACTAAAGAAGTTGGTACCCCTCCTATTACGAGCACGAGGCTACCATTCTCCCAGGGCTTGATAATGCACGGTAGGGAAAATTCCTCCTTCAATAGAAATTTTTTGCATCTTACCGAGACTCCTCGGGTTACCAGCTACCGCTCAGCACCTCATCATGCTGCTCTCACTGCCGTGTATTTATGGGGCTACGCACGCTACCTCAGGTAAATTAGACCCGCCCAGCCTTCGGTCCTTGTAGGTAGCTTGTACTTCTATCATACAACACGGCAGCCATTTTAAAATGTCTATCGCTAGCTGTTAAGATGTGTTTAGGAGTGCAGCTATACTGAAAAAGTTGATACCCCTCCTACCAAGAGGCGATTCTTCAACCTCAAGGTTACCACACTCTCGGGGCTTGATGATACACGGGAGAAAAACTCCTCCCTCAACAAAAATTATTACAAATTTTTTCCGCATCTTACCGGGACTCCTCGAATTACCGGCTGCCGCTTAGCATCTCATCATATTCCTCTCACTCCTGTGTGTTTTTAGAGCTGCGCCTACTACCTCAGATTGATTAGACCTGCCCTGCCTTCGGTCCTCGTAGGTAGCTCGTTTCATTCAATACGGCGGCCATTTTAAAGTGTCTCTCACCGGCTACTAAGAACCCACTAGATTCTAATCTTAGGAGTTTACAGATTTCGAAATATGTATGTATATCATGGAAAGTTGTAAATTACCATGATTAATTCCACAGTCCTTTTATCGAAAATCAATATTCCCAAAAACTTCTTTAAAAAATTTTTTTCAAAATATATGATGATACCTACTCAAATCTATATCAGCTCCCCCTGAGTCATAAACTACATTCTTCAACTCAAGTAAAGCCAATAGGGAATTACTGGGGTATCTACTCAAATAGTACACACCCTCTGCTCTAGTATGTTATTTTTTTGAATATATTCATTCAGCCATCAACAGTGCAGTGTATAATTGCTCAGGCTAACTCCATTCAAAAGGGTACCACTTTGTTCCATTCAATAAAATCATTAAGCCCAATACGATCCGCCCCCTCTTGATATATCCAGCGGGCTTCTTTGGAGACCAGTCTGTTCTCCATATTGTGCTGATCGCCTAGAACCTTTTCTAGTACCACCCATCGTATATCCCTGTGTTTGTGTTTCAGGGTAACATAGTGTTGAACAAATTTCGTCGTGAGTTTTCCGGCTTTAAGCGTGCTAACATGCTCCTGCATTCTAACTTTGACCTTACGGGTCGTGAGGCCAATGTAGTGAAGGTCACATGGACATGTGATTCTGTATATAACATTGGCCGTGTTACAATTACTGAACCTATTCAAATGCCATGTTTTTCCATTTGCGCATGTGACACTCTTGGTAGCTGTTGTCAGTTCGCAGACCGAGCACCCCCACAAGGGTAGTGTCCCGGGGACACTGCCGGTTCCCTCGATTCCTGCACAGGACGTGTATGAACCAGACGGTCACGTAGGTTAGAGGACCGTTTAAATGCGAATCTAGGTGGAGGCATTTTCATAGAGACAGTGCTAAGTAAATGCCAGTGTCTTCTTATGATCTGTCTGATCTTAGTCGAGCAAGGCCCAAACGTAGTTACCACTGGAATACATTCATTTCTGACCTTGTTGGTCCTATCCAGGAGAGCATCTCTAGGTGTATTTAGCGCTCTCTTCCTGGCCTGTGTAATGACTTTTTTGGGGTATGCACGCTCTTCCAATCTACTTGACAGTTCTTCCGTTTGTTCTAAATAACTCTGAGTGGACGTGCAGTTTCTGCGGTAACGCAAAAATTGCCCCACCGGCAGATTGTCTCGCAGAGCCCGCGGATGATAAGATCTATAATGAAGAAGTGAGTTCATATTGGTGGGCTTTTGATGTACACAGGTATCGAGTTTGTTATCATTCGCCTGTATATCTAGATCCAGGTATATAGCTGTGTTTTTATTCACTGTCCAAGTAAATTTAAGACATGCGTCCAAGGTGTTGAGCCAGTTAAGGAATTGCTGTAACTCCTCTTCCGTCCCAGTCCAAATGCATAGGACATCATCAATAAATCTCTTCCAGAGGACAATATTCCTCTGGAAGGGATTGCTGGAATGATTGATGTAGTTGGATTCAAACTGGCCTACATAAATGCAGGCCAGACTGGGGGCAAAAGTAGCCCCCATTGAAGTCCCAGACGTCTGGAGATAAAGTTGGTCTTTATATACAAAAAGTTTCGTGTTAGTGCTATCTCAATGCATTGTAGCACAAATGTCTGGGGAGTATCATAAAACCATTCACATTCCCCCAGGGCGCGGGCTGCCGCCACCAACGTCGCTTCCTGGGGGATGTTGGTGAATAATGACTCAATGTCGATGGTAACTAAAAACTGATGTTCAGGATCATATACCACATTCTCTATATATCTTAAGATGTCAGTGGTATCTTGTATATAGGATGGTTGCTTAATGACACACTCTCTCAAAAAGAAATCCGCAAACTGGGATAACGGTTCAAGCAGAGATTGGATGCCCGATACAATCGGACGCCCAGGAGGTGGACGCTGGGGCTTATGAATTTTAGGCACGATGTAAAAAGCAGGGGTCCTAGGTTTTATATTGATCAAGAAGTCGGCCTCTTTAGTAGTTAGCCATTTCTTCTCCCTAGCTTCAGACACCACCTTAGATATTATACTTTGTAGTTCTTTAGTCGGATCCCTCATCAAGGGTTTGTAATGCTGCCGAACTCCCAGTAATCTGGTAGCCTCTGCTTCATAATCACATGTGTTCATCACCACCACCGCCCCGCCCTTATCGGCCGGTTTGATGGTGATGGACCTATTACCCTGTAGTGATTTCACAGCTTGCCAGTCTTTACTGCTCATATTACTGTGAGCTGTGGTAGTTAGATTAGATTCAAGGTCAGTGATATCTTTTATAACCTTTTGTTCAAAGACCTGGACCTCCGGGCCTACTTGATTATTTAATGGACAGAACTGTGATGGGCGTCGCAAATTGGACGCGTATATTGATGGTGGTTCTAGTTCTTTACCCTCAAAGAATTTTTGCAGCTTAATTTTTCTCATCAAGCCATTAAACTCTCCTCTGAGTTTGAAACTATCATGTTTGGGTGTTGGAACATAACCCAGGCCCTTATTAAGGACCCGATTCTCATCCTCAGTGAGTATATGATCTGACAAGTTGACCACTATATTTTGGTTCTTACTTTTGTCTGCTACAGGGGGTTCTGCCCCGACTGCGAGTAATTCTTGGAGAAAACATTTGCCATGTTGTGTTCAAGTTTTGCCGAGCTCTTCCCCTGCCCCTGCCTCTGTGATTGGCCCCTCTTTGGTCTGTGGGGTGCTGTCCTAAAAAGCCCGAAATAGAGCTCCTAAGTCTTGGTCCGTGGTTTCTTGCTGATTGAATCTCACCCGTGGGTTACTGGTAGTCTGTTGCCCAGAATACTCCTCTTCCTCACTGCTCGTGTTATCAAATGTCCAATTATTCGGTGTTCTCCTGCCCTGACGTCGCCCACCCCTGGGGGCCTGCTGTGGTTTGACTGGATCAGGGCCTAGTTGGTAATATTGATCCTCCACATACGGGAAAGCCCACTCGTGACTGAATCTGTCTAGGTTCCTTTTTAACCCCTTAATTTTCTGATTAACCATATAGGTTTGGTATTCCCCAATATCACTTTGAATTTTAGCCAATTGCTCTTTTGTATCCACTATGGTAGTGTCAGCCTTGATGGTTGTCTCAAGATCTAATATCTCTTTGAGAAGTTCTTCACTTAGTCTCTTAGCTGTATTAATAATGAGGATAAGCCAATCCCGGGTGCATTTGTTAGCTATATAACTCCAATCCACCCGGAACCTCTTATCCTCCAAAAAGATCTTGGGCTCTAATCGAACTAGGAGACTAGCTGGTGCTGCGCCTGCACGGAGATATTCAGTCATTAACGCTCCATGCAGCGCTATTCTTATCTGACCAACAGAGCAGGTCCTTGATTGTATGAAAGTCTATGAGTGGGGGGCGACCTGTTCTGTTTCTCTCCCCCTTGGCTCCCAGTTGTGATTGGGAAGTAATAACTACCAATTTTTCTTTTGCTTAGGGTATGACATGCCAATAGCGTGGGAGACTCCCTTAACCACTGACCTCAAAGGCTTGCAGAGTAACACCTGAACACCACAGCAAGTGCACTATAAAATTGATTTTCTACCCAGAGAGACATCACGTAATGGGGATGGATCGCAAAACTGCAGCTTGAAAAACATGACGTCCAATCGGGGCTGTCGGTTTCCCACTATCAGGAACATGTTGACAGAGTAGGGCGACAAGGGATGTTAGTAACCGCGGCCAGATTATCTTCCAAAAGGCTGACTGATGTGGTTGTGCGCATCTTCACCAATTTTTGGCAGAGATAGAAACAGAAGTAGGCATAATCAAACCTGCTCTCAAGACATACCTTCAAGAAATATGGAAAGCTATGTGTCAGTTCTTAGACCTGCCAGCCTTAAGGTGGTCTACGCCCAAACTTTTTGCCTGCACCCCCACTATTTTTGCCGATTCTTAGTTGGCTGGCCTTAGAATTCTGGGCACTTTACTGCTACTAACCAGTCCTAAAGTGCATGTGCTCACTCCTTAAAGCATGGTAGCATTGGCTTATACCCAATTGGCATATTTAATTTACTTGTAAGTCCTTGGTAAAGTGGCACTACCTGTGCCCATTTCGACCTAGCAAAATAACTCTTTTGCCAAGCTTAAACCTTACTTTTTAGCACATTTAAGTCACCCCTAGGGTATGCCCTGGACAGCTCAGAAGGCAGGGTGCAATGTATTAAAAAATGTAAAAAGCAAGTCATGTACTTTTAAGTTTTACATGCCCTTGTAGTGAAAAATCTGTTTTTCACTACTGCAAGGCCTACCTCTCGCATAGGGTAACATTGGAGTTATCTTATTACACTTAATAAGCTGTATTTTTCAAATGGGAGGAGGTAACCAGTTCATGGTTGGCGTCTTTGGATTTGTAATGAAAAATCTTAACTTATGGTGAATTCGGATTTCAAACTACAATTTTGAAAATGACACTTTTGAAAAGTTGTAATTTTCCTGCCTTACCATTTAGTGCCTGTAGTCTGTCTCTGGGTCACATGACTGGGTGTAGTTGACAGTTGTGCTTTGTGTATATCTCCTAGATAGCCACACACAATAGAGATCTTAGGTGTGCCTGGATGGGCCATTACTGGCACGCTGGGAGGGAGTAGCTGGGCCCGGCCCTACTTAAACTTGAATAGGCTGTGTCCTGCCTCCACACAAAGGGTGCATACCCCCTGTAGTTAGTCTGAAGCCAGGTCACGGGGGGCAGGGCACCTTGGCAATTCAAAGAGAAGTCTTTAGAAGTTTCTCACTCACTTCGAAGTCAGAACTGAGTATAAATATTAGACCTAAAACCCCAACCCTTCATTGCACCTCTGGACCCGTTGATACTCTGCCATGCAGAAGGACTGCTGTGCTGCTGAAAGGATTGCCAATTTGCTGGACTGCTGCTCTGCTGTGATGACCTCTTGCATACTTCCCTCTTTCCTGGGTGAAAAAGACTGGATGTGCATCTCTTGAACCCAGAACCCCAGAATGACTCAAAGGGCTAGTTGGCTGGCCTGTTGATCTGAAGCCCCAGGGACATAACAAGCTTCTAACAACCCTGCACCTGGACTCTTCGATGATTTTACCCTGCCAAGTGGTGCCTCCCCATTCCTGGGCCCTATGGAGTGGGCCTAAGATGCACCCAGTGGAACTGATGCCTCTCATCTGCGGCGTGGCACAACCGCGAGCAGAACTGATGCATCACTGCTGCTGCTGCGTGGATCAGACCTGTTGCAAAGATCTGCATCCTCTCTGTAGCCTCTTCAGAACCGCCGCTGTGCTATGCATCCTCGGCATAAGCCATCGCATCCCTGCTCGATGTCAGCCTCGACGATGATGCTGGACTCTTCATCACAGCTCCTCGGAGTTGATGGGCTGCCCCGACTGCGCGACGCATCCTCAATGCCATACTTCGTATCGCAACAGGATCCTCAATAGCAATGCAGGACCTCGCATCAATACCTCATAGCACCTTGGAACTGACGTACCACTTCGATGCGAAGCATCCCAACACTCTGCAAACCAGGATTTAAGTTACTTTGTTCAGCAGGCATGACTGAGTACCTTTAGCCGGTCTGTGCTCCATTGCAATGACCCTAAACTTGTGATTTTGTCCCGATCCAGTGCGACCAGATATCCACAGTTGCCACTTTGTGTTTTTTGGGGCTATTTTTACTGAAATCTTTAAAATTGCATATCTCCAGTTCTACTAATTGGATTTTTGCCATTTTGGTTGTGTTTTATTTCTTAAACCTGACTCAGGTTTTCTGACCTGGTGTGGCATCCTTTTGTGGTGGGTTTTCAGAGTGTTACTGTTTGATGTGTTTCACAAATACGTTACACATTGCCTCTATGTTAAGCCTGACTCCCCTGTCTTAAGCTTCCAGGGGGTTGAGCACAGGTTAATTTGGGGTTTGCTTGTGTCTGAACCTGACAAGGATTGTGTTTGCTACTTGACCAGGGCTCACACAACAGTCAACCAACAACCTAATTGGCCATGAGCCAAGTTTCATGGCTTTGATAAAATGGTGGATGATCACACCGAAGAACAACATCACAAGAGCAACTGACCTTTAACTATGGAAGAAAAATATGAGGAACTTTTCTTAAAGGAGAAGATCTGGCAAAGAGATCCCAGTGTAACATCTTAAATGTCCACACAAATTTTTATTTAGTTCCTAGAGGGAAACTGTGGGCTACTGTTTGGGAGATGGGGGTCCCGAAAGAACTATTAAACATTATTGTACACCTGCAAAAAGGGAATTATGCCAGGATCTGCTATGGCACCAAAAGTGAACTTACGGACCCGGTAATTGTCAACAAGGGGTCCGTCAGGCATGTGTCCTGGCGCCTATACTCTTTGTGCTCTATATTAACAATTGCATAGAGTACCTAGCCAATTGTGTTAATGATTCCCCTTAACTAGCCAGACAAAGAATCCCTGGTTTGTTTTATTCCGACGCCACCCTTTTATTAGCTAAAACTAGGATGGGATTGCAGGACTTAGTGAACAGCTTTTGTGCATTTTGCAAAGACTTTGGCTTGGAAATTAATGTGGCCAAGACCAAGCTGACAGTATGCACCAAAAAGAGGAGGCTACATGGTGTGGTTACACTGAACAATGAGATATTGGAAAGGAGATTTATTACCTAGGAGTTAGATTGGCGGAATCCGGTTCCTGGCTTCCTCAGATAACCAAAAGCTCTCATGCTACAAGCCTCCGAGCTTGGCCCGTTATTAGAATGGCAAAAATGCACAGTGGTTGCCAGTTAACCCCGCTGTAGAAATCTATAAGGCCAGGTAAGGGGAGCAGCCCTGTATGGGGCAGAACTCTGGGGACTGTGTAATTTGAGCACTTTGGATCTTAAGGAGAATAACTTCCTTAGAGCTATCACAGGGGTGGGGAAGGGGACTCCCCTGTTGCCCCTAAAACTAGACCTTGGAATCCATCCTGTTGCTGAGCTTGCAACATTAAGACCGCTGTTGCATTGGGTCTGTCTATGGGCGACTAGTGAACTGCAAAGTTATAGGTATGGCCTTAATGATGTTATGCGATGTAAGCAAACAATGCACAAGATTTTGTGGCTAAAGAATCTGAGTAGTTCATGGGATGAGCTATGATTACCAGGGTTCTGGGATGACTCAGAGTCCATCCTGACAAATGCTGCTTTAATGGTCAAGCAGAGATACTGGGAGAAGGCATGCTCCCTGATTGAACAGGCCAGCTGCATAGGAGCACTGACTGGATGGAGGTCTTGGACTATATCAGACCAATACACACCCACACCCTATTCTTGCAGTTTAAGTACGGTACCCTCCCTATTGCTGCTTTCACTGCAAGCTGGACTTTCTCTATAGATGTCACTTAGAGCTGCAAATTTTGTACTAGCACTGATGAAACAGACAAACACCTCCTCTTCTTCTGCCCTAAATATGTTTTGCCTAGAAGCAGGTGGAGCGCCCCTTTATGCAGAAGTTTGTCAATCTCTGATCGAGTTAACGCCCTCGTGATCTCCAAGAGCGAATTCACCCCAGTGGTAGTGGTTGCAGTTTCTAAATTTCTTTTTGCAGCCTGGGCCATTAGGCAAAAATAATTACTGAAACTCTAAAGGCTCTGACAAAGAGGTCTGAGAGCTATTGAGGAATGTTTATCCCTCTTAGCCTTTTAATAGCACCCTATTTTATGATTGTCGCTAATAACAGAGTTGTTTATTAATCATGTGCCATCTTTTAAGGTTTTTAATTAATGTATTTAAATGTTGAAGCAATGGGGTACTGTTTTTATCTGTTGCCTGGTGATTAATAATTTATTTTGATCTGTCAATAAACTTTGAAAAAACTTTGAACAAACATAACTGACCATAACAACTTTAGCTGAGCAATACTGAAGGCCAAGACATCCATTCATATGTTTGAAATCTCTTGCAACATGTTAGGAACCACCCATTAGATCTTTCAAATCATTTGGATGGATGAATGACACAATATCAATGCACACAATACTGATTCACAAAAACATCAGAAAATAAATATTGTTCGCAAAAATATCGGCTTCCTATACTTAACTAATAAAATCACAAATACTGACAACAAAAAAATTGTGGTTGTAAATATAGGATTTTACTGAGATCAAAAATAAGAATATTGTTCACAAAAATATTGTAACCTTTAAATAAACATATAGCTAGTCCAAAATATTGTCTCCCACAATATCGACTACATTTATAGTGGGGCAAATAATGAAATTCTAATTACAAAACTTAAAAATAAAAACGATTCCAATACAGAAAATGTGAAAAATAACACTAAAGAACATAATAAACATTTTTGAAAAGCTTCTTATAACTGCAAACATCTAAACAATATCTAAATGAATTTTATATATATATATATATATATATATATATATATATATATATATATATATTACCTACTGGCGGTCGCCAGTAGGTAGTTATAGTTAGGACCTAGTTTCCATAGGAAAAGCGTTTATTCTTTTGCCAATATCTTTGGCGCCGTTTGACAGATCTTCGCGAAATTTTCAAAACGAATGGCCCGCTCCGGTCAGCTCCTGTCTTCAAAGTTTCGGGTTGATTCATCAAGCAGGGGCTGAGAAAAAAGGGGGTCCCAAAACGCGTTTTCTCCATGTTAATTTCCATAGGAAATTTTGGAACAGGCTACAGCCCGAACTGCTGAACAGAATTACACCAAATTTAGTAAAAAGGTAGCTCTTGGTTCAGAAAGAGACATTTTTTTTAAATGGTGTAAATCCGTTCAGTAGTTCCTGAGAAATTAAAAAAAGAAAAATACCGATATCTGAGCACCGAGGAGGAGTCGCGACTCCTCCCGAGCACGAGCTGACTTCTGATTGGCTGCCAACACCCCAAACCAGGAAGTGTTGGCAGCCATCTTGTGACTCAGTAACCGAGTCGCAAGAAAACAGTGGAAAAAAGGTTGAAAAATAAGAAAAGGGGGCAGGGTAGAAACACCCTGACCCCTAGCCCCGGGGACCTCCACCTCACAGGGGCTTTATTAAAATACGATGGGGGGCCTCGCAGGCCTCCCAAGCCCCGGGGACCGCCACCTCCCCGGGGCTGAAATAAATAATGTGTGTGGGGGGCTCGAGCCCCCCCCACACTGCCCCGGGGACCACCACCTCCCCGGGGCACTGTTTATTTAAATTCGGGGGTCCGTTACGGCCCCCGGCCCCTGGGACAACCACCTCCCCAGGGCTTTACAAATGATGGGAGGGGTACGCAGCCCCCTCCTGGAGCCCTTGATGGCCCTGGGGACCGCCACCCCCCAGGGCCGGCTCCAGCAATGTCCCGGGGTGCCCACCCCCGGGACATTGCTGTTTGCTATGGCAGGGCGGGAGCACAGCTCCCGCCCTGTCATAGCAAACTCTGCTTTGGTTTTTGGACACGAGAGCAGGAAACCTGCTCTCGCTTACAAAAACCAAAGCAGATTGCTTTTGCACAAGGGGAGCTGCATGTCAGCAGCTCCCCTTTTGCAAAAGCAATGCCAGCTCCCGCAGGAGGCGGGGAGCCAGCTGGGACCGTGGGGGCATTGGGGCTCCCACCATGGTCCCCAACAGTGAGGCCAGGCCCCGGAGGATGGGGTCCCCGGGGCCAGAAGAGGCCTGGGAGGGGGGCCAGGCGGCCCCCCTCCCCTGCAATAAAAAAATTAAAAAAACAAAAAACAGAAAGGCTGGCCCTGGGGGATGGGGTCCACGGGCCATAATTGGCCTGAGGAGGGGGGCCACGTGGCTCCCGTCCCAAAAAAAATAAAAAAATAAGGCTGGCCAGGCCCCGGGGGATGGGGTCCCCGGGGCCATAATTGGCCTCTGGAGGGGGGCCACGCAGCCCCCCTCCCCAAAATGTAAAAAAATAAATAAAGGCTGCCAGGCCCTGGATGATGGGGTCCCCAGGGCCAAAAGTGGCCCAGGGAAGCGGGGCCACGCAGCCCCCTCCCATAAAATAAGAAATAATTAAAAAAGAAAAAAGAAACTGGCAACTCGCTGGAGGCCCTGCCCCCTCCCTGCAGCACTCTGCACCCTGGCGTGTTCTAAGTTGGGGAATTAAGTCCCCTTGAATACTGAGGGTCCCTGGGGGCCAACTAGCCCACCAGGTACCTCCAGTAAGCGCCACAAAGCTGGATTGCAGAGAGGTGGTCCGAGGCCATTCCCCTTTTTACACTACTCTGCAAACGCACCTCTTGGCGCACTGCCCATGGGGTGATGAGGTCCTCTTGTGTCCTGAGGACCTCAGGACACAAGTGAACTTCATCCCCCGAGCAGCAGTATGCCAGGAGCTGCGTTTCCAGAGTGGTGTAAAAAGGGGGCATGGCCTTTGAGCACTCTCAGCAATCCAGCTGTATGGCGCTTACTGGAGGAAACAGGAGGGCTAGTTGGCCCCCAGGCACCATCAGGAGGAAAGGGGACTACATCCCCCAACCAAGAGTGCACCAGGAGGCACATTTGCAGAGTGGTGGAGAAAGGGGGCGTAGCCTGTGTCCACCTCTCAGCAATCCCACTGTGTGGGGCTTACTCGAGGTAAGGGGTAGGCTAGTTGGCCCCTAAAGGACCCCCAGCAGCGAAGGGGACTTCAATCTCCATCCAAGAGCGCGTCAGAGAGCGCTTTTGCAGAGTGGTGGGCAAAGGGGGCGTGGCCTGCTATGAGAATTTAGCAATCCTGCTGTGTGGGACTTACTGGAGGTAATAGGAGGGGTAGTTGGCCCCCAAGGATGCCCTTGGGGGCCAACTACCCCTCTTGTTACCTCCAGCAAGTCCCACACAGTGGGATTGCTAAAACGTCTTCGGAGGCCATGCCCCCCTTTCTCCACCACTCTGCAAACGTGCCTCCTGGCAGACTACGGGATGGGGAGGAAGTCCAATTTACTCCTGAGGGACTTTGGGGGCCAAGAAGCCCTCCTGGTACCTCCTGTAAATACTATGCAGCGGAATTCCTGAGCGCTGGTCGGAGGCCCAGCACCCTTTCTCCACCATTCTGCAAACGCGACTACTAGTTAAAGAAGTGTTTGCAATGTAATAGGTTTCGCAGTTGCGAGAGTTAGAGCTATTGGTGTTGTAAATGTAAAAGTTTTTTACTAATGTTTTTGTAGTGGAGTGGATGTACGTTGTGTGTAGTGGAATTATGTGGTATGTTGTGCAGTGAAATTATGTGGATAGAAAGTATGTGGTATTTAGTGTATAGGAATCATGTAGAGTGAGATTATGTGTTATGGAGAGTAATTATGTGGTATGGTAGTCTATGTTGTGGAGTGGTAACCTCAGGTTTAGTCTTCTTCGTTTCCATAGAAGCTCAACTATGAACTCAGTGAGACAAAAAAAGAAGGAATCACTGAGGAGCACTTGTGGACCTAGTCAGAGGTATGAGCAGGGCCACTGGAATTATGCAACTGTTTGGCTGCACCGACTTTCGCACAATTATACATTTTCTGCATTAGCCACATAATTCATTATCTGCTCCCTAATCTGCAGATTTGAACAAAAAAAGCCTTGTTTCTAGCTCAAACGTTACCAAAAATGCAGCGACAAGTGTTACAGCGTGGTTGCAAACCTAGAATGGTCACATGTTACTTATTGCTAAATGTGGGTGTTAAATTGGTACTAATGGTGTGCAAGCCACTCTTGCTTCCTTCTCCGCCTCTCTTGCCTCTTTCTGCATTTCTGTTGCTTTTTTCTGCACATTTCTTTCTTTTTCTTCACTTCTCTTGCCTCTTTCTGCAAATCTCTTCTACTTTCTGCACCTCTCTTCCCTCTTTCTGCACGTCTGTTGCCTCTTTCTGCACCTCATTTGCTTCTTTCTGTACCCCTCTTATGTTTTTCTGCACCCTTTTTTCCTCTTTCTGCACCTCTGTTACTTCTTTCTGCACTTCTCTTACTTCTTTTTGCACTGCTCTTGCTTCTTTCTGCACCTCACTTGCCTCTTTCTGCACTTCTCTTGCTTCTTTCTACACCTCTGTTGCTTCTTTCAGCAATTCACTTGCCTCTTTCTGCACTTTTCTTCCTTCTTTCTGCACCCCTCCTGCCTCTTTCTGTACCTCTCTTGCCTCTTTGTGCACCTCTCCTACCTCTTTCTGCACCCTCTTGCCTCTTTTTGTATCTCTGTTGGTTCTTTCTGCACTGCTCTTGCTTCTTTCTGCACCTCACTTGCCTCTTTCTGCACTTCCCTTGCTTCTTTCTAAACCTCTGTTGCTTCTTTCAGCAATTCTCTTGCCTCTTTCTGCACTTCTCTTGCATGTTTCTGCACCTCTCTTGCGTCTTTCTGTACCTCTGTTGCCTCTTTCTGCACTTCATTTGCTTCTTTCTGCACTTCATTTGCCTCATTCGGCCCCTCTGTTGGTTCTTTCTGCACTGCTCTTGCTTCTTTCTGCACCTCACTTGCCTCTATCTGCACTTCTCTTGCTTCTTTCTAAACCCCTGTTGCTTCTTTCAGCAATTCTCTTGCTTCTTTGTGCACTTCTCTTGCTTGTTTCTGCACCTCTCTTGCGTCTTTCTGCACCTCTGTTGCCTCTTTCTGCACTTCACTTGCTTCTTTCTGCACTTCTCTAGCCTCTTTCGGCACCTCTGTTGCTTCTTTCTGCACCTCACTTGTCTCTTTCTGCACTTCTCTTGCCTCTTTCTGCACCACACTTGCCTCTTTCAGCACCTCTGTTGGTTTTTTCTGCACTGCTCTTCCTTCTTTCTACACCTCACTTGCCTCTTTCTGCACTTCTCTTGCTTCTTTCTACACCTCTATTGCTTCTTTCATCAAGCCTCTTTCTACACTTCTGTTCCTTCTTTTTGCACCCTTCCTGCCTCTTTCTGTACCTCTCTTGCCTCTTTGTGTACCTCTCCTACCTCTTTCTGTACCCCTCTTGCCTCTTTTTGCAGCTCTGTTGGTTCTTTCTGCACTGCTCTTGCTTCTTTCTGTTCCTCACTTGCCTCTTTCTGCACTTCTCTTGCTTCTTTCTAAACCTCTGTTGCTTCTTTCAGCAACTCTCTTAGCTCTTTCTGCACTTCTTTTGCTTGTTTCTGCACCTCTCTTGCATCTTTCTGCACCTCTGTTGCCTCTTTATGCACTTCACTTGCTTCTTTCTGCACTTCTCTTGCCTCTTTCGGCACCTCTGTTAATTCTTTCTGTACCCCTCCTGCCTCTTTCTGCACCCCCTCTTCCATATTTGTGCAACTCTCTTGCCTCTTTCTACACCACTCTTCACTCTTTCTGCACCACTCTTGCCTCTTTCTGTACCTCTATTGCTTCTTTCTGCACTTCTCTTGCCTCTTTCTGCACCCTTCGTGCCTCTTTCAGCACCTCTGTTGCTTCTTTGTGCACTTCTCTTCCTTCTTTCTGCACCCCTCGTGCCTCTTTCAGCACCTCTGTTGCTTCTTTCTGCACTCCTCTTCCTTCTTTCTGCACCCCTCATGCCTCCTTCTGTACCTCTGTTGCCTCTTTCAGCACCTCTGTTGGTTTTTTCAGCACTGCTCTTGCTTCTTTCTGTACCTCACTTGCCTCTTTCTGCACTTCTCTCTCTTCTTTCTAAACCTCTGTTGCTTCTTTCAGCAATTCTCTTTCCTCCTTCTGCACTTATCTTGCTTGTTTCTGTACCTCTCTTGCGTCTTTCTGCACATCTGTTGCCTCTTTCTGCACATAACTTGCTTCTTTCTGCACCACTCTTGTCCAACTCTCTTGCCTCTTTCTACACCTCTCTTCCCTCTTTCTGCACCACTCTTGCCTCTTTCTGTACCTCTGTTGCTTCTTTCTGCACTTCTCTTGCCTCTTTCTGCACCCTTCACGCCTCTTTCAGCACCTCTGTTGCTTCTTTCTGCACTTCTCTTCCTTCTTTCTGTACCCCTCGTGCCTCCTTCTGCACCTCTGTTGCTTCTTTCTGTACTTCTCTTGGTTCTTTCTGCACTGCTCTTGCCTCTTTCTGCATCCCTCTTGCCTCTTTGAGCACCTCTTTTGCTTCTTTCTGAACTTCTCTTACCTCTTTCTGCACCTTCGTGCCTCTTTCAGCACCTCTGTTGCTTCTTTCTGTACTTCTCTTCCTTCTTTCTGCACCCCTCTTGCCTCTTTCTGCACCTCTGTTGCTTCTTTCTGTACTCCTATTGCCTCTTTCTGCACCTCTCTTTCTTCTTTCTGCACCTCACTTGCCTCTTTCAGCACCTCTGTTGCCTTTTTCTGCAGATCTCTTGCCTCTTTCTGCACCTCACTTGCCTCTTTCAGCATCTCTGTTGCTTTTTTCTGCAGATCTCTTGCCTCTTTCTGCACCCCTCTTTTCTCTTTCTGCACCTCTCTTGCCTCTTTCTGTACCTCTGTTCCCTGTTTCTGCACCTTTCCTGCCTGTTTCTGTACCTCTCTTGCCTCTTTCTGTACCTCTGTTGCCTCTTTCTGCACTTCTCTTGCTCTTTCTGCACCCTTCACGCCTCATTCAGCACCTCTGTTCTGTTGGTTCTTTCTGCACTGCTCTTGCTTTTTTATGCACCTCACTTGCCTCTTTCTGCACTTCTCTTGCTTCTTTCTACACCCCTCCTGCCTTTTTATGCACCCCTCTTGCCTCTTTTTGCACCTCTGTTGGTTCTTTCTGCACTGCTCTTGCTTCTTTCTGTACCTCACTTGCCTCTTTCTGCACCCCTGTTCCCTGTTTCTGCATCTTTCCTGCCTGTTTATGCACCTCTCTTGCCACTTTCTGCACCTCTGAGTCAGAGGTAGTTTTAATCCCCCTGCCCTATTATGTACTAGGGCCTTACAGGGGAGGTCATGCCAATCACAGGGGTACCCCAACCCATAGTGTACCCTAGTGTATGAATGCTTTTTCAATGTATTATAAGTGTCTTTCAGCATAGCACTGGCTCGGGGCCTGGTTAGTCAGAGTCAGTTACCACCAGTACCAGTCAGTAAAAAGTTGGGGGCACAGGATGACTTTGCAATAAGGCCTTTTTCTGTACCTCTGTTGGTTCTTTCTGCATATCTCTTGCTTCTTTCTGCACTTTTCTTCATCTTTCTGGACTTCTGTTGCCTCTTTCTGCATTTCTCTTGCTTCTTTCTGCGCCTTTCTTCCTCTTTCTTCACATGTCCTACCTCTGTAGGTATAGTTAGAAATTAGCATTTAAAAAACCTTAGAAATTCACTGAAAAACCATAGGTTTCAGGGACGTTAGAGTTAGAAATTAGCATTTAAAAAACCTTTGAAATTCACTGAAAAAAACCATAGGTTTCAGGGACGTTATAGTTAAAAATTAGCATTTAAAAAACCTTTGAAATTCACCGAAAAAACCATAGGTTTCAGGGACGTTATAGTTAGAAATTAGCATTTAAAAAACAATAGAAATTCACTGAAAAAACCATAGGTTTCAGGGGCGTTATAGTTAGTTGGACATTTCACTCGTACAAAACCAGAGAAATTCGGCCGTTATAGTTAGTAGAGCTAACTATAGCTCACGCCCCCGCAATGCACTGCTGATGACGTCACATATTACATCATTCATGACATGGTCAGTGACATCACTGATGACATCTCAAATTTACAAAGAGTGTGTCATGGCGCAGAACCCACAGAAGGGCAAGAATTGTACAAAGGACACTACAGGTCCCAGCCTGCACCAACAATGGAACTTACTAGAAAGGCCCACCAGAGGGCAATAAATTTGAAGTAACACAAGTGTCTTTTGTTTCTGCACAGGTGCACCAACAGCCTGTGATCAAGGAGCGAGGCAGCTCCGATACGCGTTAGGCAACTCACCATCTGGATGCCACTGCCGGTTTGCCTCAATAAAGAATTCAGTAGAATGACCTTGTTGTGGAGTGCGTCTTTATGCAGTGGATAAAACTTTGTGAGATGTTTTCTGGCTTGTCCAGGTCGGGAGGACTGCACCACCATGAATTTTAAAGGGGCCGCACAGGTTCAGAAGTATCGAAACCTGTCATGCGGGACAACTGATCTTAATAAAATAAACTGGCTCTGGTTACCCGGAAACCCACTGGAGGGCATTTTGAAATTGCAAAGAGTGTGTCACGGCGCAGAACCCACTGAAGGGCGAGAATTGTACAAAGGACAGTACAGGTCCCAGCCTGCACCAACAATGGAACTTACTAGAAAGGCCCACCAGAGGGCAATAAATTTGAAGTAACACGAGTGTCTTTTGTTTCTGCACAGGTGCACCAACAGCCTGTGATCAAGGAGCGAGGCAGCTACGAAACGTGTTAGGCAACTCACCATCTGGATGCCAGTGCCGGTTTGCATCAATAAAGAATTCAGTGGAATGACCTTGTTGTGGTGTGCGTCTTCATGCAGTGGATAAAACTTTGTGAGATGTTTTCCGGCTTGTCCATGTTGGGAGGACTGCACCACCGTGAATTTTAAAGGGGCCGCACAGGTTCAGAAGTGTCGAAACCTGTCAAGCGGGACAACTGGTCTTAATAAAATAAATTGGCTCTGGTTACCCGGAAACCCACTGGAGGGTATTTTGAATTTACAAAGAGTGTGTCACGGCGCAGAACCCACTGAAGGGCGAGAATTGTACAAAGGACACTACAGGTCCCAGCCTGCACCAACAATGGAACTTACTAGAAAGGCCCACCAGAGGGCAATAAATTTGAAGTAACACAAGTGTCTTTTGTTTCTGCACAGGTGCACCAACAGCCTGTGATCAAGGAGCGAGGCAGCTACGAAACGTGTTAGGCAACTCACCATCTGGATGCCAGTGCCAGTTTGCATCAATAAAGAATTCAGTGGAATGACCTTGTTGTGGTGTGCGTCTTCATGCAGTGGATAAAACTTTGTGAGATGTTTTCCGGCTTGTCCATGTTGGGAGGACTGCACCACCGTGAATTTTAAAGGGGCCGCACAGGTTCAGAAGTGTCGAAACCTGTCATGCGGGACAACTGGTCTTAATAAAATAAATTGGCTCTGGTTACCCGGAAACCCACTGGAGGGTATTTTGAATTTACAAAGAGTGTGTCACGGCGCAGAACCCACTGAAGGGCGAGAATTGTACAAAGGACACTCCAGGTCCCAGCCTGAACCAACAATGGAACTTACTAGAAAGGCCCACCAGAGGGCAATACATTTTAAGTAATACGAGTGTCTTTTGTTTCTGCGCAGGTGCACCAACAGCCTGTGATCAAGGAGCGAGGCAGCTCCGAAACGCGTTAGGCAACTCACCATCTAGATGCCAGTGCCGGTTTGCCTCAATAAAGAATTCAGTGGAATGACCTTGTTGTGGAGTGCGTCTTCATGCAGTGGATAAAACTTTGTGAGATGTTTTTCGGCTTGTCCAGGTCGGGAGGACTGCACCACCGTGAATTTTAAAGGGGCCGCACAGGTTCAGAAGTGTCGAAACCTGTGATGCGGAACAACTAGTCTTAATAAAATAAACTGGTTCTGGTTACCCGGAAACCCACTGGAGGGTATTTTGAATTTACAAAGAGTGTGTCACGGCACAGAACGCACTGAAGGGCAAGAATTGTACAAAGGACACTACAGGTCCCAGCCTGCATCTACAATGGAACTTACTAGAAAGGCCCACCAGAGGGCAATAAATTTGAAGTAACACAAGTGTCTTTTGTTTCTGCGCAGGTGCACCAACAGCCTGTGATCAAGGAGCGAGGCAGCTACGAAACGTGTTAGGCAACTCACCATCTGGATGCCAGTGCCGGTTTGCATCAATAAAGAATTCAGTGGAATGACCTTGTTGTGGTGTGCGTCTTCATGCAGTGGATAAAACTTTGTGAGATGTTTTCCGGCTTGTCCATGTTGGGAGGATTGCACCACCGTGAATATTAAAGGGGCCGCACAGGTTCAGGACTGTCGAAATCTGTCATGCGGGACAACTGGTCTTAATAAAATAAACTGGCTCTGGTTACCCGGAAACCCACTGGAGGGTATTTTGAATTTACAAAGAGTGTGTCACGGCGCAGAACCCACTGAAGGGCGAGAATTGTACAAAGGACAATACAGGTCCCAGCCTGCACCAACAATGGAACTTACTAGAAAGGCCCACCAGAGGGCAATAAATCTGAAGTAGTACGAGTGTCTTTTGTTTCTGCACAGGTGCACCAACAGCCTGTGATCAAGGAGCGAAGCAGCTCCGAAACGCGTTAGGCAACTCACCATCTGGATGCCAGTGCCGGTTTGCCTCAATAAAGAATTCAGTGGAATGACCTTGTTGTCGAGTGCGTCTTCATGCAGTGGATAAAACTTTGTGTGATATATATATCTATATATACCTATATATATATTCACAGAAAAAACCATAGGTTTCAGACACGTTATAGTTAGAAATTAACATTTAAAAAACCTTTGAAATTCACTGAAAAAACCATAGGTTTTAGGGACAGTTATAGTTAGTTGGACATTTCACTCGTACAAAACCCGTGAAATTCCCCCGTTATAGTTAGTTCAGCTAACTATAACTCGCGCCCACAATGCACTGCTGATGACGTCACATATTACATCACTCATGACATGGTCAGTGACATCACTGATGACATCACTGATGACATCTCAAATGACATCACTGATGACATCATGCAGTGACTGTGTGTTTCTCTAAAGTTTAAATATTTTTAATATATATCGGAAAAGACGTATTGAAGAATGAGTGGGTGTATAAGTGTCTGTATGGATGATTTAGTAGGTGCGTGACTGACTCTATAAGTGAGTGATTTAACGTATCTTACTGAATGCATGGGTTAGTGACTAAACTGGGTGAATGTCTGTATCCGTCTGTCTGTTGCTGTGTAAGTGACTGCATGTGTTTGTGAATAGCTACATGAGTGTGTATATGAGTTATTGAATGGTTGTCTGAGTATCTGTATGGGTGCCTGAGTGTTTGTGTGGGAGGGGTGTGTGCGACTCTGTGTATAGATGTGTGAGTGGGTGATTCACTGGGTGGATGGTTTCAAGAGTGCATCTGTGATAGACTGTATGGGTGGGTAAGTGTGTGTAAGAGTGTGTTAGTGAGTAAATGTATGTCCCAGTGGTACATGTGTGAGTAACTACATATGTGAAAGGCAGTATATATGTGTGTTGGAGTATATAAATAGCTATAAGCGAGAGTGAGTGATTGTGATAGTGGCTGTATGGATGAGTGTGTGCTTGTATCAGTGATTGTATAAGAGCGTAACAATGTGCTAGTATTTGTTTGATTAAGTGAGCTGGTGTGTGTATAACTGTATAGGTGAGTAAATGGCAGTGTGTTTAATTATTTGCATGACTGACTAGGTGTGTGAGTTCCTCTATGGATGAGTGGCGGTGTTTGAGTGTCTATATAGGAGTAAGATTGCATATGATAGTCCTGTACTGAGTGACCATAAGTATGAGTGACTGTACGGGTGAGTGAGTGGATGTGTGTGTGTAGACCTAAGAATCAGTGAGTGGGTATGTAGTTATTGGTGTTGGAGTGTCTATGGTTTTGCGAATGGCAGTCTGTAATTTAGAGTGGGTGTATCAAAGGTTATATTAGGGTGTGAGGAGGTGCATCAGATTATCACGTGGATGATGTCATCAGTGATGTCATCAGTGATGTCATTTGAGATGTCACCAGTGATGTCATCAGTGATGTCACTGACCATGTCATGAGTGATGTAATGTGTGACGTCATCAGCAGTGCATTGCGGGGGCGCGAGTTATAGTTAGCTGAACTAACTATAACGGGGGAATTTCACGGGTTTTGTACGAGTGAAATGTCCAACTAACTATAACTGTCCCTAAAACCTATGGTTTTTTCAGTGAATTTCAAAGGTTTTTTAAATGCTAATTTCTAACTATAACGTGTCTGAAACCTATGGTTTTTTCTGTGAATTTCAAAGGTTTTTTAAATGCTAATTTCTAACTATAACGTGCCTGAAACCTATGGTTTTTTCAGTGAATTTCAAAGGTTTTTTAAATGCTAATTTCTAACTATAACGCCCCTAAAACCTATGGTTTTTTCAGTGAATTTCAAAGGTTTTGTAAATGACAATTTTTAAATGTATTAATTGTTATATTTATTTTTTTGATACTGATTTACTACATTTTTTAAAACTATTTATTTTTAGATATTTTATTTATTAAATTACATTGTAATTACATTATACATTACATTACAAAATATACTTTCTCAGAATGAATTACTTTAGTTTAAATAGTTTGCAAATAGGCAATAGAGTAGTTACAGTTGTTGCAATGGGCAACACAATTTCAAACACAATGCAACATTGACCTCAATGTGAATTTCTAGTTAAATGCAATTAGTTACTTTATGGATTACTTTTCTAACCACAGGACTGGATCCTAGATTCAGTCCTGGGACATCTCCTATAAACAGTTGAGTAAAAGCGTTTTGGTTACAGTAGTGATTTTTAAGGAATATTATTGTATTTTAAAAGTTGACACAAACTTTTTCACATAGAATCACCAATGTTATCCTATGGGAGGAAATTCACTTAGCAGGTAAGTAGTGTTATCGTTACTTTTTCTTACTCAGTGTTGGATCCTGGATCCAGCACTGGTGCATCTCCTGTAAACAGTTGAAAGAATGCGTTTAAGTCATACAGGCGATTTTTAAGGAATATTTGTAATTTGTGAAAATCGACACTTTGAAACTTTTCTGCTGAAAACCAGACAATGGATTCCTATGGAAGGAAATATAAGTTACTGGTAAGTACAGTTAGAATTACTTTTCAGGGTCAGTGCTGGGCTAAAAGATGCAGAACTGGGTTCTCTCCTGATAACAGGTGAGTAAATCGGAATTCGTAGTTCGGTTGATTTTAGAAGAATATTATAAAGTTCCAAAACTCCACACTTAGAAGAATTTCCAAGTGAAACCAGTCAATGTTAGCCTATGGAAGGAAATTCAAGTTGCTGGTAAGTACGGTTAAAATTACTTTTCAGGATCAGTACTGGGCTGAAAGATGCAGCACTGAGGTCTCTCCTGATAACAGGTGAGTAAATCGGAATCCGTATTTCGGCTGATTTTAGAGGAATATTATAAAGTTCCAAATCTGCACACTTAGAAGAATTTCCAAGTGAAACCAGTCAATGTTAGCCTATGGAAGGAAATTCAAGTTACTGGTAAGTACGGTTAGAATTACTTTTCAGGACCAGTACTGGGCTGAAAGATGCAGCACTGAGGTCTCTCCTGATAACAGGTGAGTAAATCGGAATTCGTATTTCGGCTGATTTTAGAGGAATATTTGCACAATGGTGAAGGGAGGGGGCGGGGCCTGAGGTGACATCTGTGCAAACGCGCCCCGTGGCGCGTTTTAAGTTGGGGGATTAAGTCCCCTTGAATCATGAGGGTCCCTGGGGGCCAACTAGCCCACCAGGAACCTCCAGTATGCGCCAGGGGCTGCGTTGCAGAGACGTGCACAGAGGCCACACCCCTTTACACCTCTCTGCAACGCAGCTCTGTGGCGCTTTCTGGACGTACCTGTTGGGCTAGTTGGCCCCCAGGGACCCTCAGGATTGAAGGGGATTTAATTCCCCATCTTAAAACACGCCACTGGGCCTGTTTGCACACATGTCACCTGAAGCCCCGCCCCCTCCCTTCACCACTGTGCAAACGTGCCCCGTGGCGCGTTTTAAGTTGGGGGATTAAGTCCCCTTGAATCCTGAGGGTCCCTGTGTAGGAGAGTAGGATCTGCTTCACATGGGTACCCCCACTTTTTGCTGATGCTTCACTGTTTTTCGACATTAGTCTGGCTGGGGCCCTGCTAATCAGAACCCCAGCCTAGCTGCTTCCTCTCTAAAATGGTTTCCATGTGCCTTAGGCACATCACTGATTGGAATCTGGAGTGCCCTTATAAGTCCCTAGTATATGGTATACTATGTACCAAGGGCATAGGTACCTCAGAGGCCTACCAGGGGCTGCAGCATGTATTATGCCACCCCTGGAAGGCCATCCAAACTGACACCACAGGTCTGCTACTGCAGCCTGGGTAAGGTGGTGCATGCACCCCTTACTGTGATATAGGTTACCTATATCACTAAATACATACACACATATAAACCTATAAGTCACTCCTATGGCAGGCCTTATCAATCCTGAAGGCAGAGTGCGTGGTTCCTATGTGAGAGGGTGCCCCTGCATGAGCAGGGCCCCTCTGCAGCGTTCGGAGACCCTTCTCTGATGCTGTTTGTAGTGCAGCCTGACCATATACTCTTAAGCGCATTATAACCTCGCGTTAAATGCTAACTTTGGAATGGCTGCACCTAAACATGTCGTGTTTGGTGTCAAACATCTTGGAATACTACCCCCCACCAATTCTGGTGGCGGGGGTAGCATTCCACCCTTCTAGAGGGAAAGACATGTTAACTCTGGCTAGCCCGGTAACTTCTTTCTAAAGCCCTGGCATCACAAAATGGATGCTGCTGCCACAGACACGAGTCTGGCCTCCTGCTGCTGGACGAAACTCCGGCAGGGGAGGCCTGGACAATAGGTTTCCTGTCCCAGGGAGGTGTGACCACCTCCCCAGACAGGATAATGTGTATTGGGGCTGGGCGGGAGCACTTTCGGGTGCTTTGAAGTCCTGCACTGGGGGCACATTTGGTGTCCCTGTGCATACCCCAGTTCAAACCGGATCAGGGGCTTGCAGCCCCTGCTTTGGTGCGAACTGGACAAAGGGAAAGGGGTGTAGCCACCCCACTGCCCTGACCCACCCATAGGTGGGGCTACAGAGTAGTCCAACCCCTAAACTTGGTATAAGTATAGGAACCCAGTCCTTAGGACTTTAGATTATCCCTGGACGAAACTCTGAAACAGAATCCTGGACCTTCGACGCTCTACTAAAGACTAGAGGACAGAAGAATCTCCCTTGGGGTCAAGGAGTGACTCCACTGCTTGGCAGGCACCAAAGAAGCAATTGTCCGGTCTGCATCGCCTAAGCTCCGGTCGGACGCCGAAGTCTTTGCATCACCAGAGGTAGATTTCCAGACTTCCCCGAGGCTGCCCTGAGTCCCCAGCAAAGCTGAGGCCCGTAGCTGTCGTGGGTAACGTGGAACCGTGACCCCTGGACAACGCACGCATTTGCTAGTGCATCCTCTTCTAGGTCTCCCATGAAGTTGTGCTTTGGGCTCCGAGTAGCCCTAGCCTCCAGCACCAACTGCACCGAAGATCACTGGCCTCCACTTCACGAGTGTCCTGTGAGCCAGATCCACGTGCGACGTCTTGAGGCTCCTTCGCAGTCGCTAGACCATTGGCTAGTAGCCCTTCACGAAGGCCAATCTTTTTCTTCTTGGGCATCCTGGTTGCTCCAGGCCTGCCCTCACTTACCCTCGCAGGGTGAGTTCCTCAGACCTTGCTAGTCTGCACCATCGACAATCTTCATTTTCACTGAGACTTACCGTTGCCAAGGCTTGTTGGGTCCAATCCGGTCGCCGATACCTCAGCACTCGACAGACATCGTGTACCAGCCCGAATCCTGCTCCTGGTCACCGACAACGCCTCCTGGACCTCGTGGCTGAAGAGTCAAGACGACTGTCAATGCACCTGAAGCACTCGACATCGGTGGGCATCTGTCCATCGCCTTCCTGGTCACTGGCTAGTGACCCAGACTATGTCCCCTCTGCTTTCAGGTTCTTCAGATCTCCGATCCACTCTTGGATCCACCCGGACACTTTCCACTTGGTCGCCAGCAGCACTTTGCAGCAGATCGCCATTCAAATCGACGACGAAACCCGACCCCGAAAGGCACCTATGCACCCGGCTTCCCTGGGTGAGGTAACACGAGTACTCCGGTGCTTCCGTGGGTAGAGACTCTAGAACGACCTAGTTCTCAAAGGGTTTGCTCCAAGTCCTCCTTTAAGTGTCCCTTTTCTTTAATTTCCTGATCGCGACTTTCTCCATAGAAGTTAACGGCGTATCGCGGTTGTGTATTTACACTGCACGCGTCCCCCGTGGGTCCCCTGTGTCCCTACCTTGGGTGGTTCCTTGTGGTCCAAGCACTTCTAGAGGCTCTAGGCCTAGTGTCTAGTTCAGTCGTGGTTCTTATACCACTTTATTGGTATATGGTTTGTTACGCCACTAGGGCCCAAACGTGTATTTGTGCTATTACTGTGTTTAAATAACTTATAACTTGTGTACTTCGAACTCTAGCCTCATAAAGAGACTAGAGGGGTGTGTTTAGCAATAAATACATATATTTTGAATATATACCTGGTGTGGTGCTCTTTCATTTGGTCACTCAAGAGATTATAGACTGGTAAAACAAGCTGCTTTACATTCCTTCAAGACTTAGCCTGAAGGCTGCTCTCCATAGCTACCACTAGGATAGCTTTCAATAAGGTTGTCTTTAACCTAGCTCCAATAAGGGGTTGTTTGGACTGGTGCAAGGTGCCCACTATAATTAGTGGACAGCATATGCCAGGCCAACTTCTCACATTGGTGTGCAGCGTGTGGGATTCCAGCTTGCTATTGTTTTACCAGATAATCTCAATTGAATTGATCAACTGAAAACCACTAAAGGTACCTAAGGTACATATAATTTAAGCTTAGAATACAGTAAGTTCTACTGAACTTAGAGTTGTGTGTTAAGGGACAGCACACCCTTTCTACAACTCAAGAGAGTTTAGTAGGCCACACTAGAGTAGGTAGTGCATACACCACACCACACTAGTAATGTCTTTAAAGGAAGGACCTAAAGAATCCTTGCCAGAAGCCACTGGGCTTCTTCCCTCCAAGTATGATACACTCCCATTCTTGGAATTGAGAGCATTATGTAACTTGAGGAAATTGAGGACAGGCCAAAGTCCCACCACCCAACACCTTAAAGAGTTGTTGGTAGCTTATGATCTCAGTAAGCCCTTGGGGACTGAAGGGGTAGGAGCTGAGGGTGGGGCAGAAGATGAGGGTGGGGCCAGGGGTAGCAATACCCCCAGCCCCCCTCTGAAACTGGCCAGGAGGGTGACAATGACCCTGACCTGGATAACCCAATCCCTCCTGTGGACGATGAAGAGGAAGATCTGGATGATCCCCACTTTGTCCCCCAGGAAGGATTATGAGTGTGCCCAGAAAGTCTAGATCTCCTTCTCAGGAGTCTAACCACTCTGGCACCTCCATAGGGACCTCTGTCTCATCTCATAGGAGGGAATCCTCTCATGAGAGGAGAAAGAGGCTGGTTCAATATGAGGAAGCTCAGCTTGAAATCAGAAAGCAGCAACTGGCTGTAGACAGGGAGTCCCTAGATCTCTTCAAAGAGAGAAGAAAGTTGGGACTAGAGTCCCATGGTGGAAGCCATGTCCCTAGAGATAGGGAAAGGTCCTATGACCATAGGAACCTGAGCAAGATTGTCCCTCCCTACCAGAGTGGGGATGACATCCACAAGTGGATAACTGCTCTAGAGAGGGCCTGTAAAGTACAGAAGGTCCCTCAGGAGCAGTGGGCAGCAATCTTGTGGCTCTCCTTTGCAGACAAAGGTAGAGATAAGCTCCTCACTGTTAGGGAGGAGGATGCTGATAATTACAAGGTCTTGAAGAGTGCTCTTATTGATGGGTTTGGCCTAACCACTGAACAGTACAGGTTGAAGTTCAGAGATACCCAAAAAGCACACACTCAAGACTGGGTAGACTATGTGGATTGTTCTGCCAAGGCTCTGGAAGGCTGGTCGATGGGCAGTAAGGTGTGTGACTTCTCAGGATTGTACAATCTGATAATGAGGGAGCAGATTCATAATAACTGTAAACATCAGCTGTTGCATCAATACCTGGTGGACTCTGATCTGACCTCTCCCCAAGAATTGGGAAAGAAGGCAGACAAATGGGTCAGAACCAGGGTGAAGCAGAAAGTACAGAACCAAGGTGGGGACACCAAGAAGCAAGATGCTAAGAACTCTGAAAAGGGTGGGGAGAAGGGTAAAGATCAAAAGTCTTCATCAGGCCCCCAAAAAGCTTCTTCAGGTGGGGATTCACAGTCTACAAAAGGGAAAGGCCAAAGAAAACCATGGTGCAAGGTCTGTAAGCAAAAGACCCACTGGACCAGTGATTGCACAAGTCCAAAGACTCAAGTCCAGCACCCACCAATGCCCCTAAGGCACCTGTTCCCCCTAGTGCAGTTACAGTTGGTGGGAGTGCTCCAGCCAAGGGTTTAGTAGGGTTCACCCTGGGTACTGAGTTGGGCTCTGACCTAGTCAGAGAACTAACTCAGGCTGTGTTAGTCTGTGATGGAGGCATGGATGTGCCCTCCTCTATGAGTCCCAGTAATCTGGGCAAGTACAGACAACAGCCTTTAATCAATGGACGAGAGGCTTTGGCATTTAGGGACACAGGGGCAAGTGTCACAATGGTGACACAAGACCTTGTGAATCCTGGGCAAGTTATACTTGGTGAGATGTACCAAGTGACCAATGCTAGCAACGTCAGAACAGACCATACTCTGGCAGTTGTTAACTTCTCCTGGGGAGGGGTAACTGGCCTTAAGAAGGTTGTGGTGAGTGCAAACCTACCAGTCGAATGCTTGCTTGGCAATGACTTAGAGACTTCTGCTTGGGCAGAAGTGGAGCTCAGGACCCATGCAGAAATGCTGGGGATCCCTGCAGATGTGTTTGCTGTGACCAGGTCACAAGCCAAAATGTCTAGCACTGAACAGGCCTTGGATTCTGGAATAATGGACCAAGTGCCTTCCAAGAGGAGGAGTAGTAGGGTTAAGGCAGTGCCTTCCCCTTGGCTCAGGAGGAAGATCAGTCCCTTGAGGGGGATGATCTCAGTCCTGAAGAAGGAACTGTCCCAGAGGAACTTGAACCTGACCAGGTTGAGTTCTTGGGGACAGGGGGACCTTCCAGGGCAGATCTGAGCCAGGAGCAGCAGAGCTGCCCCTCCCTTGAACCCCTCAGACAGCAAGCTGCTGCTGAGGCTGCTGGGAAAGCTAGTGGTCCCCATACAGTGTATTGGGATGATGGACTCCTGTACTCAGAGAGTAGAGACCCCAAGCCTGGTGCTACCAGGAGGTTGGTTATACCTCTAAAGTTCAGGGGCTTCCTATTGACCCTAGCCCATGATATTCCCTTGGCAGGTCACCTGGGCCAGAACAAGACTTGGGACAGAATTGTCCCTCACTTTCACTGGCCCCACATGTCTGAAGACACCAAGGAGTTTTGTCGCTCCTGTGTAACCTGCCAGGCCAGTGGCAAGGCAGGTGGCACTACAAAGGCCCCCTGATACCACTACCTGTGGTGAGGGTGCCCTTTGAAAGGGTAGGGATTGACATTGTTGGTCCCATGGATCCCCAAACAGCATCTGGGCACAGGTTTATCCTGGTGGTAGTGGATCATGCCACCAGGTACCCAGAAGCTATTCCCCTCAGGACCACTACAGCACCTGTGGTGGCAAGGGCCCTCCTGGGAATTTTCTCAAGAGTGGGCTTTCCTAAGGAGGTAGTATCAGACAGGGGTGCAAACTTCATGTCTGGGTACTTAAAAGCAATGTGGAAGGAGTGTGGAGTGACTTATAAGTTCACCACACCCTATCACCCACAATGCAATGGTTTAGTTGAGAGATTCAACAAAACCTTGAAGGGCATGATTAAAGGGCTCCCAGAAAAGCTTAGGCGTAGATGGGACATACTCTTGCCCTGCCTTTTATTCGCATATAGGGAGGTGCCTCAGAAGGGGGTTGGTTACAGCCCTTTTGAACTTCTGTTTGGCCACCCTGTGAGGGGTCCACTGTGCTTGGTGAAGGAAGGATGGGAGTTACCTCTCAAGCCCCCAAAGCAAGATATAGTGGACTATGTACTTGGTCTCCGCTCCAGGATGGCTGAGTACATGAAAAAGGCAACCAAAAACCTTGAGGCTAGCCAGGAACTTCAAAAGGCCTGGCATGACCAAAGGCTGTTCTGACTGTTTACCAGCCAGGACAGAAGGTGTGGGTGTTGGAGCCAGTGGCCCCAGCAGCTCTCCAAGACAAATGGAGTGGACCCCACACTATTGTTGAGCAGAAGGGTGAGGTTACCTACTTAGTAGACCTAGGAACACCCAGGAGTCCCCACAGGGTTCTCCATGTCAACAGGTTAAAACCATATGTGGACAGGGCAGACATGGGCTTGCTCATGGCTACTGATGAAGGGCAGGAGGAAGAGAGTGACCCACTCCCTGACCTGCTCTCACAGAACCCTGACGATGGGTCAGTAGATGGTGTAGCCTTGGCAGGCAGCCTCACTACCCAGCAACAAACTGATTGTAGACAGGTGCTCAATCAGTTTAGACACATGTTTTCACTGACACCCAGTCAGACCGCCTGGTGCACTCATGAAGTGGACACTGGGGACAGTCTGCCTATTAAAAATAAGATTTATAGGCAACCTGACCATGTCAGGGACTGTATCAGGACTGAAGTCCAGAAAATGTTGGAGTTGGGAGTTATTGAACCCTCAGATAGCCCTTGGGCTAGTCCAGTGGTCCTTGTACCAAAACCTCACACCAGTGGTGGAAAAAGAGAGATGAGGTTTTGTGTGGACTACAGGGGTCTCAATGCAATCACTAGGACTGATGCCCATCCAATACCAAGGGCAGATGAGCTCATAGATACTTTGGCCTCAGCCAAATATCTCAGCACATTTGACTTGACAGCTGGCTACTGGCAGATCAGACTAGCTGATACTGCAAAGCCCAAAACAGCATTCTCAACCCCTAGTGGGCATTATCAATTTGTGGTAATGCCCTTTGGTCTGAAGAATGCACCTGCCACTTTCCAGAGGTTGGTGAATACAGTTCTCACAGGTCTGGAAGCCTATAGTGCAGCATATCTAGATGATATTGCTGTCTTTAGCTCCACCTGGGAGGATCACCTGGTCCACCTCAGGAATGTTTTACAGGCCCTGCAAAAGGCAGGCCTGACTATCAAGGCCACTAAGTGCCAGATAGGGCAGAGTCAGGTTGTGTACCTGGGCCACCTTGTGGGTGGAGGCCAGGTTCAACCTTTGCAGAGCAAGATCCAGACTATCATGGACTGGACTGCTCCCACTACCCAGACTCAGGTGAGAGCCTTCTTAGGCCTGACTGGGTACTATAGGAGATTTGTCAAGGGGTATGGATCAATAGTGACACCCCTGAATGACTTAACTTCTAAGAAAATGCCCAAAAAGGTTCAGTGGACAGCTAGCTGTCAAAAGGCATTTGATGACCTGAAGCAGGCCATGTGCACTGCTCCCATTCTACAGAGTCCTGATTACTCCAAGAAGTTCATTGTTCAAACTGATGCATCTGAATTGGGGGTAGGGGCGGTACTGTCACAATTGAATGAAGAAGATCAGGATCAGCCAGTAGCTTTCATTAGCAGAAGGCTGACCCCTAGAGAGAAACGTTGGTCAGCCATAGAGAGGAGGCCTTTGCTGTGGTCTGGGCTCTGAAGAAGTTGAGGCCATACTTGTTTGGTACCCACTTCCTGGTTCAGACAGACCATAAGCCCCTCTTATGGCTAAAACAAATGAAGGGTGAAAACCCAAAACTGCTTAGGTGGTCCATTTCCCAACAGGGGATGGACTTCACAGTGGAACATAGACCTGGGAGTAACCATGCCAATGCAGATGGACTCTCTAGGTACTTCCACTTAGAACATGAAGACTTAACTGGGCAAGGTTAGTTTAATGTCCCTACGTTTGGGGGGGTTGTGTAGGAGAGTAGGATCTGCTTCACATGGGTACCCCCACTTTTTGCTGATGCTTCACTGTTTTTCGACATTAGTCTGGCTGGGGCCCTGCTAATCAGAACCCCAGCCTAGCTGCTTCCTCTCTAAAATGGTTTCCATGTGCCTTAGGCACATCACTGATTGGAATCTGGAGTGCCCTTATAAGTCCCTAGTATATGGTATACTATGTACCAAGGGCATAGGTACCTCAGAGGCCTACCAGGGGCTGCAGCATGTATTATGCCACCCCTGGAAGGCCATCCAAACTGACACCACAGGTCTGCTACTGCAGCCTGGGTAAGGTGGTGCATGCACCCCTTACTGTGATATAGGTTACCTATATCACTAAATACATATAAACCTATAAGTCACTCCTATGGCAGGCCTTATCAATCCTGAAGGCAGAGTGCGTTGTTCCTATGTGAGAGGGTGCCCCTGCATGAGCGGGGCCCCTCTGAAGCGTTCGGAGACCCTTCTCTGATGCTGTTTGTAGTGCAGCCTGACCATATACTCTTAAGCGCATTATAACCTCGCGTTAAATGCTAACTTTGGAATGGCTGCACCTAAACATGTCGTGTTTGGTGTCAAACATCTTGGAATACTACCCCCCGCCAATTCTGGCGGCGGGGTAGCATTCCACCCTTCTAGAGGGAAGACATGTTAACTCTGGCTAGCCCGGTAACTTCTTTCTAAAGCCCTGGCATCACAAAATGGATGCTGCTGCCACAGACACGAGTCTGGCCTCCTGCTGCTGGACGAAACTCCGGCAGGGGAGGCCTGGACAATAGGTTTCCTGTCCCAGGGAGGTGTGACCACCTCCCCAGACAGGATAATGTGTATTGGGGCTGGGCGGGAGCACTTTCGGGTGCTTTGAAGTCCTGCACTGGGGGCACATTTGGTGTCCCTGTGCATACCCCAGTTCAAACCGGATCAGTGGCTTGCAGCCCCTGCTTTGGCATGAACTGGACAAAGGGAAAGGGGTGTAGCCACCCGTCTGCCCTGACCCACCCATAGGTGGGGCCACAGAGTAGTCCAACCCCTAAACTTGGTATAAGTATAGGAACCCAGTCCTTAGGACTTTAGATTATCCCTGGACGAAACTCTGAAACAGAATCCTGGACCTTCGACGCTCTACTAAAGACTAGAGGACAGAAGAATCTCCCTTGGGGTCAAGGAGTGACTCCCCTGCTTGGCAGGCACCAAAGAAGCAATTGTCCGGTCTGCATCGCCTAAGCTCCCGTCGGACGCCGAAGTCTTTGCATCACCAGAGGTGGATTTCCAGACTTCCCCGAGGCTGCCCTGAGTCCCCAGCAAAGCTGAGGCCCGTAGCTGTCGTGGGTAACGTGGAACTGTGACCCCTGGACACCGCACGCATTTGCTAGTGCATCCTCTTCTGGGTCTCCCACGAAGTCGTGCTTTGGGCTCCGAGTAGCCCTAGCCTCCAGCACTAACTGCACCAAAGATCACTGGCCTCCACTCCACGAGTGTCCTGTGAGCCAGATCCACGTGCGACGTCTTGAGGCTCCTTCGCGGTCGCTACCCCATTGGCTAGTAGCCCTTCATGAAGGCCAATCTTTTTCTTCTTGGGTATCCTGGTTGCTCCAGGCCTGTCCTCACTTACCTTCGCTGCGTGAGTTTCTCAGACCTTGCTGGTCTGCACCATCGACAATCTTCATCTTCACCAAGACTTGCCGTTGCTAAGGCTTGTTGGGTCCAATCCGGTCGCCGATACCTCAGCACTCGACAGACATTGTGTACCAGCCTGAATCCTGCTCCTGGTTGCCGACAACACCTCCTGGACCTCGTGGCTGAAGAGTCAAGATGACTGTCAACGCACCTGAAGCACTCGACATCGGTGGGCATCTGTCCATCGCCTTCCTGGTCACTGGCTAGTGACCCAGACTATGTCCCCTCTGCTTTCAGGTTCTTCAGATCTCCGATCCACTCTTGGATCCACCCGGACACTTTCCACTTGGTCGCCAGCAGCACTTTGCAGCAGATCGCCATTCAAATCGACGACGAAACCCGACCCCGAAAGGCACCTATGCACCCGGCTTCCCTGGGTGAGGTAACACGAGTACTCCGGTGCTCCTGTGGGTAGAGACTCTAGAACGACCTAGTTCTCAAAGGGTTTGCTCCAAGTCCTCCTTTAAGTGTCCCTTTTCTTTAATTTCCTGATCGCGACTTTCTCCATAGAAGTTAACGGCGTATCGCGGTTGTGTATTTACACTGCACGCGTCCCCCATGGGTCCCCTGTGTCACTACCTTGGGTGGTTCCTTGTGGTCCAAGCGCTTCTAGAGGCTCTAGGCCTAGTGTCTAGTTCAGTTGTGGTTCTTATACCACTTTATTGGTATATGGTTTGGTAAGCCCCTAGGGCCCAAACGTGTATTTGTGCTATTACTGTGTTTAAATAACTTATAACTTGTGTACTTCGAACTCTAGCCTCATAAAGAGACTAGAGGGGTGTGTTTAGCAATAAATACATATATTTTGAATATATACCTGGTGTGGTGCTCTTTCATTTGGTAGTGATGTCATCAGTGATGTCATTTGAGATGTCATCAGTGATGTCATGAGTGATGTCACTGACCATGTCATGAGTGATGTAATATGTGACGTCATCAGCAGTGCATTGCGGGCGCGCGAGTTATAGTTAGCTGAACTAACTATAACGGGGGAATTTCTATGGTTTTGTACGAGTGAAATGTCCAACTAACTATAACGCCCCTGAAACCTATGGTTTTTTCAGTGAATTTCTAAGGTTTTTTAAATGCTAATTTCTAACTATAGCGTGCCTGAAACCTATGGTTTTTTCAGTGAATTTCTAAGGTTTTTTAAATGCTAATTTCTAACTATAACGTGCCTGAAACCTATGGTTTTTTCAGTGAATATATATATATTTATTATACTATGTATACATGTGAAAATGTCTCGGTCCCCTGTTTGCCTCGGTGGCACGGAAAAAATGGGTGGAACTGACGTCAGCACGCCGACGAGGTCCTCTTATGGCTCCGATGACGTCATACGGTGTCACGAGCGGAGCCGTGCTCGTTGATGTGGGAGAGCTAGGGAAGAATTTCCGTGGAATGCTGGTGCAGGGGATATTCACCTAAGTGTTCAGGCTAGTCCTTTGGGAGCAACTGTTTATGTTGCCACTCCAGAAACTGAAACCAGTGATCCGAGGGCAGAGGCCCTGCAGATGGCACACGAGGTGGGGTGCCCAGTCGTGTGCACCAGCGGGGCAGCGAAGTGACAAGCACCACAACCCACAAAAAAGGTAACGAGGGCACTGAATAACACAGGATCTTCTCTTTGTATCTGGCAGGAACAACGAAGTTAAAATGCCCTAGTACCAAAATGTAGAATTAGTGCTACAACGGTCTTCAAGAGGACCTGCGATGCCGCTTTTGCCTCCCGTACCCTGGAGGCGGCACATGGGTCACGCGGTACGGTCATACTGCGGTGGGACGCACACTCGTTGACCTCTCATGGCACTGCTCCACACTTCAGGGAGGACGCTTTCCATTAGCTATGTTTTCTGATGACATGTCGCGCCGGCCCCGTCCAACAACAGAACTCCTTTAGATCCAAACAGACTCTTCCACTCTCTCACGGGAAGTGAAACCAGGCCACGCGGACACTTTCACAATACAACAGCCGGGAATGCACTTTTCGGTAAAAAACCACATTCCTTCCTCCTAATTAATCAAATAAACGTCTCACTGAAGAACAGGGGCCAGCTTCGATCGGTAAACAGCCGTTACAATGACTTTTTACTTTGCGATACCATTACAACGCATGCATTACCACGCATGCGTTGTACATCACGAAGTCATTACTACGCATTTTTTTAGAATGCATGGTCATTTACCACGCATGCCTTTACAACAAATTTTGTTGTAAAGGTATGTATGGTAAATGACCATGTGTTCTAAAAAACATGTAGACGATCCATGTCGTTGTAAGGAAACAGAGGCTGTTCCGTTTCCTCATAACGACGTGCACCGCCCCTCAGAGATGACGTGAAGCAGGAACCATGAGGAGAGAGGAACCATGAGGAGTGAGAGGTAGGGGGGATTGGGCATGGGGTGGGGGTTTCTTTTCTAGGGTTTAGGGTAGTGCAGTGGTGTTTGGGTGGTGTCGGGGGTCGTGCTGGGGGTAGTGTTTTAGGGTTTAGGGTAGTGCAGTGGTGTTTGGGTAGTGTAGGGGGTCATGCTGGGGGTAGTGTTTTAGGGTTTAGGGTAGTGCAGTAGTGTAGGGGGTCGTGTTGGGGGTAGTGTTTTAGGGTTTAGGGTAGTGCAGTGGTGTATGGGTAGTGTAGGGGTCGTGCTGGGGTAGTGTTTTAGGGTTTAGGGTAGTGCAGTGGTGTTTGAGTAGTGTAGGGGGTCATGCTGGTGGTAGTGTTTTAGGGTTTAGGGTAGTGCAGTGGTGTTTGTGTAGTGTAGGGGGTCATGCTGGGGGTAGTGTTTTATGGTTTAGGGTAGTGCAGTGGTGTTTGGGTAGTGTAGGGGGTCGTGCTGGGGGTAGATTTAGGGTTTAGGGTAGTGCAGTGGTGTTTGGGTAGTGTAGGGAGTCGTGCTGGGGGTAGTGTTTTAGGGTTTAGGGTAGTGCAGTGGTGTTTGTGTAGTGTAGGGGGTTGTGCTGGGGGTAGTGTTTTAGGGTTTATGTTAGTGCAGTGGTGTTTGGGTAGTGTAGGGGGTAGTGCTGGGGTAGTGTTTTAGGGTTTAGGGCAGTGCAGTGTTGTTTGTGTAGTGAAGGGGGTCATGCTTTGGGTAGTGTTTTAGGGTTTAGGGTAGTGCAGTCGTGTTTGTGTAGTGTAGGGGTCGTGTTTTAGGGTATAGGGTAGTGCAGTGGTGTTTGGGTAGTGTAGGGGGTCATGCTGGGGTTAGTGTTTTAGGGTTTAGGGTAGTGCAGTGGTGTTTGGGTAGTGTAGGGGGTTGTGCTGGGGGTAGTGTTTTAGGGTTTAGGATAGTACAGTGGTGTTTGTGTAGTGTGGGAGGTCATGCTGGGGGTATATTTAGGGTTTAGTGTAGTGCAGTGGTGTTTGGGTAGTGTAGGGAGTCGTGCTGGGGGTAGTGTTTTAAGGTTTAGGGTAGTGCAGTGGTGTTTGGGTAGTGTAGGGAGTTGTGCTGGTGGTAGTGTTTTAGGGTTTAGGGTAGTGCAGTTATGTTTGGGTAGTGTAGGGTGTCATGCTGGGGGTAGTGTTTTAGGGTTTAGGGTAGTGCAGTGGTGTTTGGGTAGTGGAGGGTAGTGTTTTAGGGTTTAGGGTAGTGCGCCCAACCAGCCACAATATCCGTGGACAAAGGGGATCCTGACTCTTTGGAACGCTCCGTCAATTGAATAATTTGGGTCAAGGGCCCTACCACGTCCAAGACCTATCAATTCCTTTCTTGGGATCCCTCATATACTTGGAGAAAAAGGTACATAGTTTCTCATCAATTTCAGGCGTGTGTGCCACCTTCCCCTTCAGTGAGGGTCTGGGGCATTCTCCCCTCATCCTATTCCTGACCTCCCTTTCAAGGGGTTGATGGATTTTCCCCACCACATACTCTGCCACTTTGGCGTCAGGTGTCCACTCTGCCGACCTAGGATGGTAAATTTGGGTAGGCTCGAACATGTCCGAGTGGACCCCGTCCCCAACCGGGGACTGAGAGGAGTGGGACTCTGGACGCCAGGGACGCCCCGAGTCCTTATCCTCATCGGAGGAGAAATCGTCCTCCGATACACCCTCTCCCTCTAAGGCAGTGGTATTCAAACTTTTTGATGCCGAGACCCCCAATCAAAAATTTGTAGGCGTAAGGACCCGCTCTCGACAAAAACTTCTAGAACCTGGTAGTCCTTATCATTGACAACCATAAGTGTTCTCCAGAGAAAAAGTTAATCTGTGGTTGCACCTCGTTAGTACCAGTTTAACACCCAAATATAGCAATAAGCAACAAAAAGATGACCAGTACAGCTTTACAGAGGGCCTTCTACAGAGCGGCAACACCTGTTGCTGCCTTTTAGTAACTTTTAAACCTTTTGAGTAAATACTTTTTTTTGTTGTTAAAATCAGCAGGTTATGCGGCAGATGATGGATTATGTGCAAATGCAGCAAATCTATAATTATGCTAAAATCGCTGCTGCCGCACAATCACATAATTCCAGTGGCCCTTGGTATAATAGCTGTAATGCATGGGGTGCAACTTTATTGCACGGCATTAGAGGAAAATCATACTATATTTCATTGGATACTGACAGCTTGGCATTTACACCTGCATGTAACTGGAGGTAGCTGAACATCATTCATCATAATTAAAACATATGTACGTTTTTTAAGTCTTTCACCATCAGGTAGCTACATATAAAATAACGGGCAGCTTCAATGAATAATGAATACATTTTAAAAAGTTGTTACTCAGTGGGAAATGCACTATAATAAATTATGAAACCTCTATTAGTTAATGCACTGCAAAAGTCTGTGTGAAACCAGAGAGCCACAGAATTAACTTGTGGTTGGTGCAGTTTAGAATTGTGACTTGTGTATTTTTAGTGTTATGAGGTCACAGCCTGTGAAAAGAAAGCACTGTGAATATGTAAGTCATTATTTTACCTGCATTACACACAGTTTAAGATAGGTCGCTACAAAATGCGCAAAATGTTTTACGATAAAATGGTGCTTCCAAAATATACGGGCTGCTTCCAAAATATAGGGGCTTATTTATAAGCCCTTTGCGCTGCCGGTGCGCCATTTTTTATGACGCTCTGGTTGCGCAGAGAGCAGACCCATATCTACGAGGCCACGCAAAGCCACTTTGCGTGGCTTTTAATGGCCTCTTAGATATGGTGTAAGGCAATGCAGCACAAGTCGGTGCATTGCTTTACACTGCATAAGGGGGGCGCATTCCAGGGGCGTTGCGGTGGGTTGTCCCGTGGGTTTTGACACATTCCCAGATTTACAAGGATCTGTAAACCTGAGGATGCGTCAAAACTGTACGCTGCCCCAGGGGATGTGTAACAAGGAGAAATATCTTTATTTCTCCTCAATTTTTTCCTCTTTCTATGTGTAGCACACATAGAAAGAGGAAAAGGCCTCCATGGGTTGTTTTTGCGCAGGAAGGCGTGCCTTCTTGCACAAAAACAATCCTGTAAACACTGCAGACACCTTTGCACCATGGTGCAAGGGTGCCTGCGTTGGCGCTAGGCACCAAATTGTGTGCTGGCAGAAAGGACAGGAGTGCACCTTATCTTATAAATACAGTCCATTCCTGCCCTTTTGAATTGGCATAGGGCAGCGGAGCAAAAATACTTGCGGAGCTTCGCTACACCACTTCATTGTAAACGAGACCCATAGATTTTAGTAAAATCCAGACCCTATGTAATGCAATTTTTTTACATAACTGTCCTTCAACACATTTCTCAGGGATAGTAAGCGCAAAGTAAAAACAATGACAATTAAAAGCAAGCACTTCACAGGTCAGTAAACTCTGTGCACTAGCACTCAAAAAGCTTCAAGTGATTTGACCAATTAACTGCAACAGCACTCTCCTGAGAAATCAAAGCCAGACAGACAGCTAAATACAACTTTCTGCCAGTGTGCTGCTGGCCTGAAAGAAATGCAAATGTGCACAACGAGTTAATCTGCAAATCCTTTACATTTGCAGATTAAGTCGTTGTGCAGCACATTTGCATTTCTTTCAGACCAGCAACACACTGGTAGAAAGGCATGTTTAGCTGTCTGTCTGGCTTCCATTTCCCAGCACAGGAGAGTCCCTGAATAACACCCCAGGGAAAACATTTTAACTACCGGTGACCGTCTGCAATGTTTTCTTTTACCAAATGAAGAGCGCGACCCCCTTCCCATGCCTCCACGGCCCCCCTGGGGGTCGCGCCCCACAGATTGAAGACCTCTGCTCTAAGGGAAACCCGCCGTCGGGGTCTACAATAGTGGAGATAGTGTCGCAATTTTCTCCGGGCCCCTCCTCCTCCCGGCAGGGTGCATGTTTTAGCGTTCGTGCAATCTTGAGGAAGGTCTCCGTAAGTTTATCAAATCCTTCCAAGTGCCCCGCGTTATGCTTAACGGCCCTTTTATTCCCCATCTGGGAGCTACTTGGTCCCGCCACCACCAGATCTGGGTCACTGAACACCCCAGGGATGCTTTTCGCCAGCTTATCAACCTGATCCCTAAGAGGAGCCAGCGCCCTAGAAATAGCCAGAGAGAGGGCTTGGTCCACTGCTGGAGGGAGAAGTTGGGGGGACATTCCTCCTCCACTTCCTGGTAGGAGAAGTAAAAATGGTCTTCTGGAGAAGACATGATAGCAGAGGGTGTGAGCACAGAACAAATGCCCTTAAAATCCTTAAGACAGCCCCCTCGCCGGTGCTCCAACAGCTGGGCTTTCCCGAAGCTGTTATAAGAATAGACTGAGGCGCAATACCAATTACCACCACCAGGTGGCGCTGGTCACTAACGTGGCCGTGTGGGGAAATCACCACGTAGCGGTGTCAAAATTAGGCGAGGCTTGGTCGGGAATCAAGCGGACACTTTGGGCCTGATTCACAGAACTAACTTACGTCAAAAACGTAAAGTTAGTACTTTTTGGTATTCACAGAATACACTTACTCATTTTGGTATTCACAGAATGAACTTACTCATTTCGGTATTCACAGAAGTTAGTAGTCCTAACTTTAGGACTCCTAAATGCCTTCTGTGAATACCGAAAGTCTTAAAGTTAGGATTTTTCTCAGTTTAAGAGTAGTAAAGTTAGGGCTCCTAACTTTAGGACTCCTAAATGCCTTCTGTGAATACCAAAAGTCTTAAAGTTAGGATTTTTCTCAGTTTAGGAGTAGTAAAGTTAGGAGTCCTAACTTTACTACTCCTAAACTGAGAAAAATCCTAACTTTAAGACTTTCGGTATTCACAGAAGGCATTTAGGAGTCCTAAAGTTAGGACTACTAACTTCTGTGAATACCGAAATGAGTAAGTTCATTCTGTGAATACCAAAATGAGTAAGTGTATTCTGTGAATACCAAAAAGTACTAACTTTACGTTTTTGACGTAAGTTAGTTCTGTGAATCAGGCCCTAAAGGAATGACCGGATTCCCAAACGCGCCTAAAGACCAGCGGGAGCGCTCGACGGAGCTGCCTCGCTCGGACCAGACGCGCCTGACAGGATCTCACCGCGCGCAGAGCACACAGCGGGAGAAACTGCGAGGGGGAGAACTCGCTCGGGCAAGAGCCTGCTGCGCAGGGAATATGAAACAATACCAAGGCAATAATGCTAATAACGTGCACAAGAAACCGCTATACAAACAGCAACAACGTCAGATTAAGCCAAGAATGTAAGGAATGCACTTAACTGACGAGCAGTGAAGAAAGAGGAAGCGGAAGGGACGTCATGATATTATATACGATGGACTGTGATATGATTGGACTATAGTTGCCTTGGAGACTACCCCCCTAATGGTTCATGGGTTGTGTAGTCTTTTGTTTAATGATTGTTGTGTTACGTTTTCTTTGAACTGCTATGCAAATAAAGTGAGGAAAGATATGCATAATCCTCGCCTCCGTCCTGCCATAGAATTCATTAAACTTTATTTGATCTGATTTAGAAACATAGATCATAAAAGTGTACATAAAACCAGTAAATTCTCTTTCCTAATACAATACAGTGAGAATTAATTAAAACCAGTAGGTAAAAATGGGTGTTACAAAGCCCGGTTCAGAGCAACTTCAGGTTAACAGAATCGTAAAGTTCAATGTTTCGAAAGATCAATCTCACGTACTTCGTGCAAAATACGCAATAAGGGGTCCAAGTAAGATGTAACGCTCCAATACCTGACCAGTTTGCACTATATAAAACTGCAGAAAAAATAAAAATAAAAAGTGTTTTGCACACTTCTGTCATTGGGCTATATGTGGGCTACATCTGGGTGATATTTGTGCTACATTTGGGCTCTTTTTTCTCTGGTGGCCATCTTGGGAGACTTATTTGTTATGAAGTTTCCTAATTTCGTCATTTACTGCAGTCTCCTCAGTAGGAAATGCTTTCAGTTTTTTACTTTGATTCCATCAAGAAGGCATTCAGATGTGTCACACATTTGCCATCAATTCAGCATGTTAGCACTCTAGTTGTTCATTAGATCACTGTAGTAAAGCTACTGCTCACCAGGGAGTTAACTGGAAGTCTACTGCTGGTATTGAAAGTGATTATTTCAGTCTGCATGTCAGAATTTTCTAATGAAATAGAAGAGGATTTGAGATCTCACTTAAAACATGCCCTAAATTTTCTTTCTGCAGCACTAACCATAATTTCTATGGGAAAATGAACCCCCTCATTTTGCTCCTTTTTATATTAAATGTTTTAAGTGTTACCAGTTTATTCCAATTAAGATGGCTTCAGGTGTGCCATACTTTTGTCATAAGTAAGACTGTTAGCGCTCTAGTTGTTCTTTAGAACACTCTGGGAAGCTGCAGTAGAACACAAAGGCATCAACTGACAGGCTGCTCCTGTTGAAATATAACAGGAAGATATTTGAGATCTCACTTAAAACATGTCCTAATGTTTCTTTCTACAGCACTAACCATAATTTCTATGACAAAATGAACCCCTCATTTTGTTCCTTTTTAAATTAAATGTTTTAAGAGTTACCAGTTTATTCCAATCAAGATGGCTTCAGGTGTGCCATAATTTTGTCATAAGTAAGACTGTTAGCGCTCTAGTTGTTCTTTAGAACACTCTGGGAAGCTGCAGTAGAACACAAAGGCATCAACTGACAGGCTGCTCCTGTTGAAATATAACAGGAAGATATTTGAGATCACACTTGAAACATGTCCTAATTTTTCTTTCTACAGCACTAACCATAATTTCTATGACAAAATGAACCCCATCATTTTGTTCCTTTTTAAATTAAATGTTTTAAGTGTTACCAGTTTATTCCAATCAAGATGGCTTCAGGTGTGCCATACGTTTGTCATAAGTAAGGCTGTTAGCACTCTAGTTGTTCTTTAGAACACTCTGGGAAGCTGCAGTAGAACACAAAGGCATCAACTGACAGGCTGCTCCTGTTGAAATATAACAGGAAGATATTTGAGATCTCACTTAAAACATGTCCTAATTTTTCTTTCTACAGCACTAACCATAATTTCTATGGCAAAATGAACCCCCTCATTTTGTTCCTTTTTAAATTAAATGTTTTAAGTGTTACCAGTTTATTCCAATCAAGATGGCTTCAGGTGTGCCATACTTTTGTCATAAGTAAGACTGTTAGCTCTCTAGTTGTTCTTTAGAACACTCTGGGAAGCTGCAGTAGAACACAAAGGCATCAACTGACATGCTGCTCCTTTTGAAATATAACAGGAAGATATTTGAGATCTCACTTAAAACATGTCCTAATTTTTCTTTCTACAGCACTAACCATAATTTCTATGACAAAATGAACCCCCTCATTTTGTTCCTTTTTAAATTAAATGTTTTAAGAGCCAGTAGATAATATATATATTTATATCTATATCTATATCTATATATAGATATATATATATATATCTATATATCTGACTGTCGCCAGTAGATAGTTATAGTTAGGACCTTGTTTCCATAGGAAAAGCGTTTTTCTTTTGCCAATATCTTTGGCGCCGTTTGACGAATCTTCGCGAAATTCGCTAAACTAATGGGGCGCTCCGGTCAGCTCCTGTCTTGAAAGTTTAGGGGTGATTCGTCAAGCGGGGGCCGAGAAAAGGGGGTCCCAAAACCTGTTTTCTCCATGTTAATTTTCATAGGAAACTTTTGTCGCGGCTATAGCCCAAACTGCTGAACGGAATTACACCAAATTTGCCAGAAAGGTAGCTCTTGGTCCAGAGTGCACTCTTTGCTTTAAATGGTGTAAATCCATTCAGTAGTTTTTGAAATGTTAAAGGAAAATATAAATATTGATATCTGTGCGGAGCCTAACCACACATCTCATCGTGAGATCTGATTGGCTGTCAGCACTTCATCCAAGAAATGTTGACAGCCATCTTGGGACCAATATACATGATATCACCCCATTAAAATGCATTGTAGTGAATGGAAGGTTTTGAGGGTCACCAAAAGGAGAACGTATAATGGGTGATAACAGACTTTAGTTACATTATAAATCATTTGTTGATTGTACCATACTAATTGTAGGAATTGTGGTGTCTTATAAGGTGATTTTACCCTGTGAAAATGCCTTCTACTGGGATATCATGAATCATGTTTGAGAGAAAACTATTTTCTCATGCTTTTCCCATAGAGGTTTGGAAGGTGCTCCAGAAGCTGAAATGAGAGCATATTTTCTGTAAATTCACATTATCTTTCTTAGTCATGTGAGAATGAAGTCAGACATTCTCAGTAAAACATGTACATCCAACAAGGGCAGAGACTGCCAGTTGATTCCTTTGTGTTCTACTGCAGCTTCCCGGAGTGTTCTAAAGAACAACTAGAGCATTAACAGTCTTACTTATGACAAAACTATGGCACACCTGAAGCCATCTTGATTGAAATAAACTAGTAACACTTAAGATATTTAATTTAAAAAGGAGCAAAATGAGGGAGTTCATTGTGCCACAGAAATTATGATTAGTGCTGCAGAAAGAAAAATTAGGGCACATTTTGAGTGACTTCTCAAATCCTCATCTATTTCGTTAAGAAATCCTGACATGCAGACTGAAGCATGCACTTTCAATACCATAAGCAGACTTCCAGTTAACTCTCTGGTGAGCAGTAGCTTTACTACAGTGATCTGATGAGCAACTAGAGTGCTAACATTCTGAATTTATGGCAAATGCATGACACATCTGTATGCCTTCTTGATGGAATCAAAGTAAATAACTGAAAGCATTTCCTACTGAGGAGACTCCAGTAAATGAGGAAATTAGGAAACTTCATAACAAATAAGTCTCCCAAGATGGCCACTAGAGAAAAAAGAGCCCAAATGTAGCACAAATATCACCCAGATGTAGCCCACGTAAAGCCCACTGACAGAATTGTGCAAAACACTTTTTATTTTTTGTTTTTTTGCAGTTTTTTATAGTGCAGACTGGTCAGGTATTGGAGCATTGCATCTTACTTGGACCCCTTATTGTGTATTTTGCACAAAGTACTTGAGATTGATCTTGCGAAACATTAAACTTTACTATTCTGTTAAACTGAAGTTGCTCTGAGCCCGGCTTTGTAACACCTGTTTTAGCCTACTAGTTTTAATTAATTCTCATTGTATTGTATTAAGAAAGAGGATTTACTGTTTTTATATACACTTTTATGATCTATGTTTCTAAATCAGATCGAATAAAGTTTATTGAATTGAATTGAAGTCTCCCAAGATGGCCACCAGAGAAAAAGGAGCCCAAATGTAGCACAAATATCACCCAGATGTAGCCCACGTATAGCCCAATGACAGAAGTGTGGAAAAGACTTTTTTTTTTTTTTTTTTTGGCAGTTTTATATAGTGCAGACTGGTCAGGTATTGGAGTGCTTTACATGAGCATTGGTTACATCACACAAGGACAAATTCATTTTGGTTGTAGGCATGGGGAGATTAAGTGATTTGACCAGAATCACAGAATGTCGAGCTGAAGCAGAAACTCCAGCCTGGTTCCCCAGTTGCAAAGTCTGCAGCTCTGGAAGTAACACCACATCCTCTCCCCTAAGGGCGACATTTAATCAAGTGGTCAACTGGATAAAAAAACATAAAGATAACAAATAATTTAAAAGTGCTTTGTCGCTGTTTGAGAACCCAGAAAATATGTCCTCATTTTAGTTTTTTAGAGCACTAACCATAATTTTGATGCAAATAAGACCCTCTCATTTCTATAATTTCTAAAGGAAATGCTTTAGGTATTACAGTTTTGATTACATCAAGATGACGTCAGGCGTGCCACACTTTTGTCATAAATATAGAATGTTAGCAATCTAGTTGTTCATCAGGATACTGTTGAGAGGCAGAGGTCAGGGGCACGGACTCGGAAAATTGAAGGCAGGTAGGAGGGTGCAGAGGCAAGAATTTGACCACACTGGGCAGGCAGGAAGGGCAGTGGCAGCACAACAGACTATGGAGGGCAGTGGAAAGGGGGGCAGGGGCAACAAACCAACAATGCAGGACAGGCAAGAGAGGATGTAGCAATATAATAGACCATTGTGGGCAGAAGGAAGAGGCAGTGGTAGTACAGCCATACATGCAAACAGACCCAATTCATCCAGGAAACACCCAATGTTTTTAAGCCCAAATGGGCTTTATTTTATCTGTCTCCTGTCTACAATCTCCTCTTTTTCAATGTAAGTCAATGGGGAAAATCAATTCCCCAGTTTTTTTTCCAAATATCCCTCTTACCAAGTTCAAAATGTTAGCAAGTATGGTACATTGTATCATGGAAAGCAGGAGGAATTGGGGTAGGGACATGGACTCAGATAACAGAGGACAGGAGGGACATGGACAGGTGCACCAAACTGACCTTACAGGGCGGGCATCAGGGTTTGCAGAAAGCACAATACACCACACAGGGCATGCGGGATGGCAGTGCAGCACAACAATCCATGGAAAGCAATAGGGAGGGGACAGGACCATGCACATGGAGAACAGAGAACAGAGGGGGAAGAGGCAATGGCAGCAAGCTGACCATAATGAACAGCAGGAGAGAAAGCTGCAGCATAACAAACCATAAAGGGCAGGAGGGAGGGATCAGGGGCATTACAATGGAACAGACAAGCCAGGAGGGAGGGAATAGGGGTCTGCACATGGAAAACAGAGGGCAGAGGGCAAGGGGGCAGGGCAGGAGCAGCAAGCTGACCATGGAGGTCAGGCAGGATGGGCACTCCGAAACGTGTTAGGCAACTCACCAACTGGATGCCAGTGCCGGTTTGCATCAATAAAGAATTCATTGGAATGACCTTGTTGTGGAGTGCGTCTTCATGCAGTGGATAAAACTTTGTGAGATGTTTTCCGGCTTGTCTATGTCGGGAGGACTGCACCACCGTAAATTTTAAAGGGGCCGCACAGGTTCAGGAGAGTCGAAATCTGTCATGTGGGACAACTGGTCTTAATAAAATAAACTGGCTCTGGTTACCCGGAAACCCACTGGAGGGTATTTTGAATTTACAAAGAGTGTCTCACGGCGCAGAACCCACTGAAGGGCGAGAATTGTACAAAGGACACTACAGGTCCCAGCCTGCATCAACAATGGAACTTACTAGAAAGGCCCACCAGAGGGCAATAAATTTGAAGTAACACGAGTGTCTTTTGTTTCTGCGCAGGTGCACCAACAGCCTGTGATCAAGGAGCGAAGCAGTTCCGAAACGTGTTAGGCAACTCATCATCTGGATGCCAGTGCCGGTTTGGCTCAATAAAGAATTCAGTGGAATGACCTTGTTGTCGAGTGCGTCTTCATGCAGTCGATAAAACTTTGTGATATATATATATATATCTATATATATATCTATATCTATATCTATATATATATATATATATGTGAGTGTGTTTATAGTGCCTACTGACGGTCGCCAGTAGATAGTTATAGTTAGGATCTTGTTTCCATAGGAAAAGTGTTTTTTCTTTTGCCAATATCTTTGGTGCCGTTTGACGAATCTTCGCGAAATTCACTAAACTAATGGGGCGCTCCGGTCAGCTCCTGTCTTGAAAGTTTAGGGGTGATTCATCAAGCGGGGGCTGAGAAAAAAGGGGGGTCTCAAAATGTGTTTTCTCCATGTTAATTTCAATAGGAAAATGTTGTCGCGGCTACAGCCCAAACTGCTGAACGGAATTACACCAAATTTGCCAGAAAGGTAGCTCTTGGTCCAGAGTACACTCTTTGCTTTAAATGGTGTAAATCCGGTCAGTAGTTTTTGAAATGTTAAAGGAAAAAGAAATATTGATATCTGGGCGGAGCCTAACCACACATCTCATCGTGAGATCTGATTGGCTGTCAGTACTTCATCCAAGAAATGTTAGCAGCCATCTTGGGACCAATATACATGATATCACCCCATTAAAATGCATTGTAGTGAATAGAAGGTTTTGAGGGTCACCAAAAGGAGAACCTATAATGGGTGATAACAGACTTTAGTTACATTATAAATCATTTGTTGATGGTACCATACTAATTGTAGGAATTGTGGTGTGTTATAAGGTGATTTTACCCTGTGAAAATGTCTTCTACTGGGATATCATGAATCATGTTTGAGAGAAAACTATTTTCTCATGCTTTTCCCATAGAGGTTTGGAAGGTGCTCCAGAAGCTGAAATGAGAGCATATTTTCTGTAAATTCACATTATCTTTCTTAGTCATGTGAGAATGAAGTCAGACATTCTCAGTAAAACATGTACATCCAACAAGGGCAGAGACTGTCAGTTGATTCCTTTGTGTTCTACTGCAGCTTCCCGGAGTGTTCTAAAGAACAACTAGAGCGTTAACGGTCTTACTTATGACAAAACTATGGCACACCTGAAGCCATCTTGATTGAAATAAACTAGTAACACTTAAAACATTTAATTTAAAAAGGAACAAAATGAGGGGGTTCATTGTGCCACAGAAATTATGATTAGTGCTGCAGAAAGAAAAATTAGGGCACATATTGCGTGACTTCTCAAATCCTCATCTATTTTTTTTTTTTTTTAAATATCTTTATTAAGATTTTCGCATTTTCCTGCAAGAGTATCAGCACAAATACATATCAATCAAAAAAGGAAATCAAAAGAAGATGCGAGGTTTGAGAGAAAGGAAATAAATCACATAAACAGACAAATAATTAAAAAACATAAGAAGAAAAAAAAACATCAACTCGATTACAAAGACTCTGATGTAAGCCATTAACAGAAACCATATTTCATAAAGCACAAACATATTTTTTGAATTTACTTTGACCAATTTATACCAGCATCACATTACGTTTCCCCCCTGGTTGGCTTTAATTATTCTTTTCCTTCCATTTTGTTAAAGGAGCCCAGATGCACTGTCCCAGCAGCTTCGATTTCTTTCCCTTTCTTTCATAAATTGCTCTCTCCATTGTATATATAAAAAGTAAACGAGCAAGCCATTGCTGGAAAGTAGGGGGAGAGGGTCTAACCAAGCGGAGGCAATTTTAATCCTCAAAACAGCCATAGCAACAAAGAGAAATCGATAAGCTATCTCATTTTGGGTCGTACTACTTATTCCTAGCAAGATTAGTTCAGGGGTTAATTTAATTTTAACCCTGAGTGAGCGATCTAGGTATTCCATAATTGAGTCCAACAGCCCCTGTAGACGAGGGCAGGATGCAAACATATGCACCAAATCTGCATCCACCCCCCCACACCTAGGACATATAATCCCTGATAACCCGCCCCACTGTGCTATTCTGGCCGGTGTGTAATATAAAGAAAAAATTGTTCTAAAATGTTGTGCCTGAAGCCCAGCAGAACATAGGACCAACTGACCCAGCTCTAATGATCTCAACAGTGCGCCAGGAGCAGCCCCCACACGCTCAGCCCATTTAACCTCGTGTTTAGTTAGATCATCTTGTTTTAAACTTATCAGTTCTGCATATATCAACTTGATAACCCCCTTATTCCTACCTTGCATAATGTCAATGATTACATTACTATCAAACCCACTGTCCCCCCAATTTTTTTACTAAAAAAGCTGCGGAGTTGTAAATACTTGAAGAAATTGCCTTTCTCCAACCCAAACTCCATCTGTATATCGTTAAATTGGCGAAACCCTTCTATCCCAATTAAGTCCCCAGCCTTTCGAACACCCTTGGCATCCCATCCTGCCATAATCTCATCGGAGAAAATTCCGGGGAATGTGGGGTTTTTATATAACACCGTATAAGGGTTGAGTCTCCCCAAACCAATCTTCTTTTTTAACGCACCCCAGATCTTAAAAACAGCCATCAGCGTCTTGAATTTGGTTCTTTTGTAATAACTGGGCTCTGAGAATTTAAAAAACACCTCTCAGCGTTTTCGCCCAGTAGCAATTTATAAACATCCGGGAGCTCATTTTCCCCTTCAATGTCCACAGGACATACCCCTACCAATATCCCCATATATTGCAAGGCTGCGGCCCAGTAGTAACTTCTAAAATCAGGAACCGAAAAACCCCCCTTTTCCCGTGATAAAGACATAAACCTAAGTGCCCGCCTAGTTTTGCCGTGTGCCCAAATGAATCGATTAACTAAACCTTCTAGAATAATAAACCAGGATTTTGGGAATTCCAGTGGGATTGCCCTAAATAAATATAACATTTTTGGTAAAAAAATCATCTTAATGACGTTACAACGTCCCACGAGAGAGAGATGGACATTATTCAATCTGTCTAAATCCAACCTCGCCTTCCTAGTTACTGGTTCCATATTTTTAGCCACTAGCGTTCCTAGGTCTGATGTAACCCGTATACCGAGGTATACCGCCGAGTCTGTGACACGGGGATCTACAAAATTAACCAACCGATTCTTTATTACTTGGGTCTTAGATCTATTAAGTGCATACCCAGTGAATATACCAAACTCTAGTGCTAGTGACTCAACCGCTTCCAATGCTGAATGTGGCTCTGCAGTAACTATGGCCACATCATCGGCGTAGGCGAGGACTTTAGTTTTGATCCCCTGACTAACAACTGGACAGATTCCTTTATTAGCCATAAATAATCGTATTAGGGGGTCCATATAAATAGCAAATAACAGAGGGGATGATGGACAACCCTGCTGCGTCCCCCTCTGTATGTTAAAAGGGGAAGTATAATTGCCATTAACCTTTATTCGAGCTGTGGGGGCCCTATATAACACTTGAACAGATTTAATAAACCCCTCCCCTCCCCCAGCCCAAACCATCTCATAGCCTCCCAGAGTAAGTCCCAGGAGACCCTATCGAATGCCTTTTCAGCATCTAATAGCAAAACGGCCATAGGGTCTCCTGAGATCTCCATCGCGTCAAAAAGCGTAATCACCTGCCGTATGTAGTGCGTTGTTCCACGACCCATAATAAACCCGTGCTGACAAGGGTGAATAGTTTTTTTAAAAATGCCATTTAATCGCGTGGCCAAAATTTTAGTAAATATTTTTACATCGCTATTCAGTAATGTAATTGGCCGATATGAGCCCGGCTCCCTGGCTGGTTTGCCTTTTTTCAAAAAAACAACAACGTCTGCCCCCGCCCACGATTCAGGAGCCGGCCCCCCCTTTTGGGCAAGTAACATGACCTCTATTAAATCCGGTCCAATAACATCTTTAAAAATCTTGTAGAACTCCAGCGGAATCTGATCAGGGCCAACGGCTTTTCCAGAAGGCAGATCTTGCAGGGCACCCATTATTTCATCTTGAGAAAATGCCCTCTCCAGTTCCTCCCTGTCTATGGGATCTACCTTCTGGATAGGTACTTTGTCTAAGTATTCAGAAATACCCACAGATGCCACGACTAAGCCACAAGAATATAGCTGGTGATGAAAAAGCCTGAAAGTCTCCCGAATACCCGCTGCATCAGTAATAACCCTCCTCCCGGCGTCATAGATTTCAGAGATCTGACCGGCAGACACTTTTTGCCTATCTCTTACGGCCAGGGTATGTCCCACCCGCTCATTAAATTCATAACAGTGCTCTTTTTTAGACATGTCGATCTCAGCTGCTTTTTTAGCAAAGTGGTCCCCTGCCTCAGCCCTTTTTATAGCCAGCTGTAATAATATTCCATCTAGCACTTCCCCCCTATTGATAGCCGTTACTAAGGCTTCCTCAAGCTTACTTAGATCCTGCCTTACTTCCGATTCCCTTAGTCGCTCCTTTTTTTGCCGGCGCAAGCTATAGCTTATTGTCTCCCCTCTCACCCCCGCCTTAAAAGCATCCCAGACAATTCCAACCCTAGTGCTCCCCCGGTTAAAATCCCAAAATTCCTTAATCCAACCCTTCATATATGTAATATAATCAGGATCATATAATAACCTCTGTTCGAAGGTCCATCCAACATTCTTTTTTTCCATCATCGTAAAGTTGACAGTCAAAACTAATGGGTTGTAATCTGAAATAATACGAGGGTGCCTCTCAATCCCAAAATTGGTGATACATTGACTAGGCACAAAAAATAATCCAGACGAGAAACAGCCTTGTGTGGGGAAGAAAAAAGGTACTGCCTGCTTCAAAGGGTTTCAAGTAAGCCCATGCATCTACTAAACCATTATTATAAACTAAATTAGATAGGGCAACACCCACCTTCCTTTTTCTCCCTAAGTACTTACTACCTGGGTCGCCCCATCGTACCCCCAGGCCATTGATATTGAAATCCCCGCTAATAATTATCGGAGCAGGCCACATTGCCAAGCTAGAGTCTAAGTTTTCTAGCAACTCTGGATCATCACATGTTGAGCCGTATACCGAACAAAGTGTGAATTTAAAATTATTCAACAGACATTCAATCAACACCCACCGACCCCATTGATCAGCTGATTTTCTAAGTACCCTCACATCATTCCTCCGGGTGAGGATTGCCACCCCCCGGGTTTGCGAGCCCTGTGTCGTATATACCAATAGTTTAAAGCCAAGTTGTTCCAGTATACACGCTCTATAGCCCTCTATATGTGTCTCTTGAACACACAAGAAGTCCACACATAAGGATTTCAACCAAATTGCTGCCTTATTCCTTTTGACCTGGTCATTAAGCCCACAGATATTTACTGTCAAAATCCGCAAACTCATATTTTAAGGTTTCTAAATTCCCTACAATTAACCCTACTTGAAATAAATTTCTCACATTTCATATTTCCATACAAACTTGTCAATCGAATCACATTGGATAACCAGCTAGAGCCAACTTGAATCCATCTATACTTTTCCTCCCCAAACCTTGCACCTTGAAATACCTCCTGCTGTGCTGATCGCTTGCCTAGCCACACCCCGAACACCCCCCCACGACCACCCGCCACCCCCACCCCCCCCTACCTCCCATACAGGCAATTAGGTCAACCATGACCTAGGTATGACCGCTGAGACTCCCTCTCCGCCAGCGCCCACCCACAACCCCCAAAAAGACCCCACAAACCATACAGTGCCTAACCCCAAATAAACAAATCCTTAGGTTATTCCAAAAATAGTCCCAAACCCATTCTACCCAGGTTAGAGCCAAGGAGCAAGAGAAAAAGAAAAAGAGAAAAGGGGGAGAACCCCAAAGATATGCCACCACTATGACCAAATTAATATAAATCAACTTCTTCTATTCGCCCCTGTGCCCCACGCCCGTAACCTCCTGTTGCAACAATAGCAAATGGGACTTCAGGAAACTAGCCATATCCCACTTTGTCAGTTTATGATGAATATCAGTCCTTCCCTGTAGCACCCCTTTCTATTGCCTTATCCGCCGGCTTCCCCCCTTGTGCTTCAGTTACTTCCGTGAGAAAGTCTTGGGCCCTTATCTCCGAAAAAAACAACCTGACCCGCCCTCTATGGATAACCTTAAGCCGTGCAGGGAAAAGCAAAAAGGCTTCACAGCCCACAGCCTGAAAAGGGGTGATCATCTGGCGTAACCTCCATCTCCGCTCGACCGTCGTGTGGCAAAAATCCGGGCAAGCGAAGAAGGAATGTCCCTCAAAGGTTCTCTTTGAGTCAGGTCTGGCTCGATCTATAATTGCTTGCTTTAACAGAAAATTGCCAACAAAAATCAAAATAGCCCTAGGTCGCTCCCCTTGATTTTTTGACTGCATTCTTTTAAACATTGGAAAGCGATGAGCTCGTTGAACTTCTAGCTCCCAGTTCCATTGGGCCAAATCTGGAAAAGCTCCTTTCAGAAGCTTCACTGTAAAAGCCAGAATGTCCTCCCCCTCCACTTTTTCCTCCAGGCCAAGGAGGCGGACATTATTGCGGCGCTGGCGGTTCTCGAAATCTTCGAGTTTCCAGTCTACGTCTCGTGATTGCTTCTCCTGTGCAGCTTTAAAAACCTGCAATTTCTCAACCTCTTCCTCAACCGCAGCCGTTCGGTCTTCTACATGGGTTATTCGATCAGCCATATCGGAACATAGCTTATTTGTTTTTCTGATCGCCCCCTGAAGATTCATGGTGGCAAGTTGTGACCTCTTACTTTCCTGCCTAGCCTCCCACTGCATTTATTTCAGCGTCGAATAGAGTAACTCCATTGTTGGTGTAGGAGGGGTACTATCTAGATTGTCGGCTCCGCTTATACCCACTGCTTCGGGGGCATTACTCGAGCAGGCTGTCAATGTAGAAGCAGAGTAATCCCATTCCAGACGCCTGCTGGCTGAGTCCGCAGATCTATCTTTTGTCCTAGCTCGTCGTCTAGAGATCACAGATTGGTTATGATGCCTCTTGTGTGTGGCTGGGGACTCTTCTCCTGAGGCACTGTCTTGCGATGTTTCCTGCTCACTGATCTGAGATGTATCCGAATCATCATTCAGCGAAAAAAACGTATCTCCTTCAGGGGAGAGCACAGGAGCACTTGCCCAAGTCAAAATAGTTCCTTGATCCCCCTGCTCACAAGAGATACTACATAGGTTACCAGCATGACTCTCAGCAGTTCCCATATTTAAATGAGCCTGTGTGGTTACTATCAGATGGCCTGGTAGTAACTGAGGATCCATTGCTGTTACACCATTGTTTGCATTCACCAACACTATTTCAGAACTGTCACATAAGCCACTAGGATCTGCATTTCCTTCCTCACCCTCGACTAAACTGCTAAAGTGACTGGCTGCCATGCTGGACACTGACACATAGCTCCTACCGTCCGTTTTTAAAACATCAAGTTGCCCATTAGGTTCTTTTTCCTCACATTGCCTTGTGCTGCTCGTATCTAGATCCACCACAGTATTTTCCCCGTTCTGAGGCAGAGGTTCGGAGCAGGAACTACATGTCCCAGAATGCATCGGGTCGGCAGTAGGGAGACCCATCTCCTGAATGCGGCTGATTGCATCCTTCGTCTGAGGGAAAGCTTCCATTCCAGGGCACAGTGTTAGGACTGAAGGGTCGACAGGTATGCCTGTGGCATTCACTGGAGATCCCGCTGAGGTAGCGATTAACCCCCCGAATGCTTCTAATACCGAGGGTTGGCGCATTGAGCTTTCCCCAGCAATAGCCAAACGCAGTCTCGTCCCACCAGCCACACCAATTTCAAGCACTCTGGACCCCTCACCTTTCTTTATCAAACCTCCACGCCGTGTCTGCCCGAAATTGCCCCCAGAATCGGGCGCCCCTGATTGCTCTTTCCTCTCTCTCCTTTCCATGGCGGCGTCTTTCGCTTTCCCATCCTTAGTATCTCTGGCATCACTCACAGCATCTTTAACAATGTCCTTCGCGGTATTCTGATCTTTAAACACCTTAATTATCTTCGGGGCCATATTCCGACACCACCACTGCTTGAAAGGCACAATTATCTTGCATAAAGTCAGCGAAAGCCAAGAAAACCGCACACCACTGAAATAGCCGCCCAGAGAACAATGAGGGCTATACCGATGTTTCAGGCAATGTTCATATGCAGGTTGGGAGACCGAACCACCCGAGTTTCCCTCGGAGCCAGCAGCCGGAATCAGCAGAGTCTGGGCAGGGCTAGCAAGAACCCGGTCAGGCATATCATTTCCATTCAGCCATCCATTCCCACGGGGTCTCAGAGAGGGAGAGGAAGGTCAGCGCTGCCTTCCGTGAACTCAGTCAGCGGCCATCTTGCCAGAGCATTCTGATTGTGATGAAAATTTGTCCGCCACGCCGCTGGACGCCTCTCCCGCCGCCACACGCCTCTCCATCCTCATCTATTTCAATAAAAAATCCTGACATGAAGACTGAAGCATGCACTTTCAATACCAGAAGCAGACTTCCATTTAACTCTCTGGTAAGCAGTAGCTTTACTACAGTGATCTAATGAGCAACTAGAGTGCTAACATTCTGAATTTATGACACATGCGTGACACATCTGAATGCCTTCTTGATGGAATCAAAGTAAATAACTGAAAGCATTTCCTACTGAGGAGACTACAGTAAATGAGGAAATTAGGAAACTTCATAACAAATAAGTCTCCCAAGATGGCCACTAGAGAAAAAAAAGGCCAAATGTAGCACAAAAATCACCCAGATGTAGCCCACGTAAAGCCCACTGACAGAATTGTGCAAAACACTTTTTATTTTTTGTTTTTTTGCAGTTTTTTTATAGTGCAGACTGGTTAGGTATTGGAGCGTTGCATCTTACTTGGACCCCATATTGCGTATTTTGCACTGAAGTACTTGAGATTGATCTTGCGAAACATTAAACTTTACTATTCTGTTAAACTGAAGTTGCTCTGAGCCCGGCTTTGTAACACCTGTTTTAGCCTACTAGTTTTAATTAATTCTCATTGTATTGTATTAAGAAAGAGGATTTACTGTTTTTATGTACACTTTTATGATCTATGTTTCTAAATCAGATCGAATAAAGTTTATTGAATTGAATTGAAGTCTCCCAAGATGGCCACCAGAGAAAAAGGAGCCCAAATGTAGCACAAATATCACCCAGATGTAGCCCACGTATAGCCCAATGACAGAAATGTGGAAAATACTTTTTATTTTTTGTTTTTTTTACAGTTTTATATAGTGCAGACTGGTCAGGTATTGGAGTGCTTTACATGAGCATTGGTTCCATCACACAAGGACAAATTCATTTTGGTTGTAGGCATGGGGAGATTAAGTGATTTGACCAGAATCACAGAATGTCGAGCTGAAGCAGAAACTCCAGCCTGGTTCCCCAGTTGCAAAGTCTGCAGCTCTGGAAGTAACACCACATCCTCTCCCCTAAGGGCGACATTTAATCAAGTGGTCAACTGGATAAAAAAACATAAAGATAACAAATAATTTAAAAGTTCTTTGTCGCTGTTTGAGAACCCAGAAAATATGTCCTCATTTTAGTGTTTTAGAGCACTAACCATAATTTTGATGCAAATAAGACCCTCTCATTTCTATAATTTCTAAAGGAAATGCTTTAGGTATTACAGTTTTGATTACATCAAGATGACGTCAGGCGTGCCACACTTTTGTCATAAATATAGAATGTTAGCAATCTAGTTGTTCATTAGGATACTGTTGAGAGGCAGAGGTCAGGGGCACGGACTCGGAAAATTGAAGGCAGGTAGGAGGGTGCAGAGGCAACAATTTGACATCACTGGGCAGGCAGGAAGGGCAGTGGCAGCACAACAGACTATGGAGGGCAGTGGAAAGGGGGCAGGGGCAACAAACCAACAATGCAGGACAGGCAAGAGAGTCTGTAGCAATATAATAGACCATTGTGGGCAGAAGGAAGAGGCAGTGGCAGTACATCCATACATGCCAACAGACCCAATTCAGCCAGGAAACATCCAATGTTTTTAAGCCCAAATGGGCTTTATTTTATCTGTCTCCTGTCTACAATCTCCTCTTTTTCAATGTAAGTCAATGGGGAAAATCAATTCCCCAGTTTTTTTTCAAAATCTCCCTCTTTCCAAGTTCAAAATGTTAGCAAGTATGGTACATTGGATCATGGAAAGCAGGAGGAATTGGGGTAGGGACATGGACTCAAATAACAGAGGACAGGAGGGACATGGACAGGTGCACCAAACTGACCTTACAGGGCAGGCATCAGGGTTTGCAGCAGCACAATACACCACACAGGGCATGCGGGATGGCAGTGCAGCACAACAATCCATGGAAAGCAATAGGGAGGGGACAGGACCATGCACATGGAGAACAGAGAACAGAGGGGGAAGAGGCAATGGCAGCAAGCTGACCATAATGGACAGACAGGAGAGAAAGCTGCAGCATAACAGACCATAAAGGGCAGGAGGGAGGTATCAGGGGCATTACAATGGAACAGACAAGCCAGGAGGCAGGGAATAGGGGTCTTCACATGGAAAATAGAGGGCAGAGGGCAAGGAGGCAGGGCAGGAGCAGCAAGCTGACCATGGAGGTCAGGCAGGATGGGCACTAGAAGCACAACACACCATGGAGGGCAACAGTGAGACTATAATGGCAGACACAGACCATGGAGGGAAGGTGGGAGGGGGTCAGGGGCAGCTAGCTGACCACACAGGGTGGGTGGGAGTGGCCGTGGCAGCACAGAAGACCATGCATGGCAAGTGGGAGGGTTAGTGCAGCACAATGGACATGATGGGCAAGAAGGAGGGGGCAGGGGCATGCACAAAGGACCATGGAGGATAGAAGGGAGGGGTAGGAGCTGGGCACAGACAAGAGAGTTCAGGGGATGGGGCCTCGCAACAGACCACACGGGGCAGGCAGGAGGAGCAGTTGCAGCACAACAGACCAGGGAGGGCAGAAGGGTGTGGCAGTAAACTGGACCATGGAAGACACGAGGAAGGGGATAGGGGCATGGAACATGGACAGGCAGGGTGGAGGTGGCAGGGACAGGTTACAGTCATCTGACAATGCTAGGCAGGTGGGAGTGGAGTGGCAGCTCAACAGAACACTCAGAGTAGATAGGAGGGGCAGGTCCATGGAACATGGTGAGCAAAAAGGATGGAGCAGGGGCATGCACACAGACATCGGAGGGCAGGGGGAAGGAGAGTAGGGGCAGCAAGCTAAGCACAGAGGCTAAGAAGGCGGTCAATGATGGGGCATCAAATTTGGTAATAAAGGGCAGGAGGAGTGGACTGGAGCATCATGCTAAATGGAGAGCAGTGTCAGCACATCAGACCATGCATGGCAGGAGGGAGGAGGCTAGTGCATGGATTCAGACAACAGAGGATAGGGAGGAAGTGGATGGGGCAGCAAGCTAACTGTTTAGAGAAGGCGGGAAGGCCAGTGGCAGAACAACGGCCACACAGGGCTGTTATGAGGGAGCAGGGGCATGGACTTGGACAATGGATGGCAAAGCGGAGGAGAGGAGGCAGGAGCAGCAAGCTTAGGTGGGGGCAGCACAATGCCAGGCCAGGCCCTGCTTCCAACCCCCCCCAATCCATTGTGATAGGCATCTTACTTAACGTTTAAAAAAACCTAGAAATTTGCTGAAAAAAACAAAGATTCCAGGGATGTTATAGTTAGACTCAGATTTCACTTGTACAAAACCAGTGAAATGCAGCAGTTATAGTTACCTGAGCTAACTATAACTTACGCCCCCGAAACGCACTGCTTATGACCTCAGATATTCCATCATTCATGACATGGTCAGTGACATCACTCATGACATCACTCATGACATCTCAAATGAGCTGTGAATGTAATGGAACTATAATCGCTAGAACCTGTTTTAGGGATAGTGTGTGTATATTAACACCCCTTTTTTTCCTTTTCTTTCGTGTAAGAACCAATATAATACGCAAAGTGCCTAGATCAAGATGGCTGATAGCCTTCACTTTAAAGTAATAAGTAGTCCATTTTTTATGTTGATGTTTGCAATCGTATGTATGTTTATTATGAACAAGTCACGTTGACGAACATACAGGTACGTCGGTCACGGGGCAAGATATGCTGAAAGGACATTGTGTGCATATTAACACTTGTTTTCTTTTCTTTATTGTTTGAATTCCTGAATTTTCACATTGTGAAAAGGCCAATATGGCCGCCAGCTTTTTGGATTATTGTAATATGTAGCTAACCATAACTCACACCCCCGCAATGCACTGCTGATGACGTCACATATTACATCACTCATGACATCTCAAATGACATCACTGATGACATCATCTACTTAATCTCTGATGCACCTACTCACACCCTAATATAACCTTTCATACACCAACTCTAAAATACAGACTACCATTCTCAAAACCATAGACACACCAATACCATTTAGTACATACCCACTTACTGATTCCTAGGTCTACACACACATCCACTCACTCACCCATACAGTCACTCATACATGCAGTCACTCAGCAATACAGCCACTATTATATGCACTGATACACCCATACAGACACTGACACACCGCCACTCACCAATAGTTACTCACACACCTAGTCAGTCACCCAAAGAGTCAATCACAATGCCATTTACTCACCTATACAGTTATACACACATCACCTCACTTATTCATACAGATACTAACACATACTTACTCTCTTATACAATCACTGACACAAGCACACACTCATCTATACATCCACTCTCACAATCACTCACTCTCACATACAGTCACTTATATACTCCAACACTCATATATACTGCTGATCCAGCATGAGGCCAATACCTGATCAGGGATCAATACTCAATAAAATCACAAAACAATGGCCCATACACATTCACCCAAATCCCTGATGCGCTGGGGCCAATTTATTTGTTCAATTTCTTTACTTCTAAAATCCATGTATGACATTTCAAAATACTTTTCTAACTTATACATCAACTTTCCTTCTATTTGGTCGATGAACCAATTAGTTGAATAGTTGATGGTAATGATACTACTATCTAACTAATTATTCAATCAACTAAACAATCACAGACTCTCAGTGAAGTTAATAAAGCTTTATCTCAAATTAAATGATAAAAAATGCTCAATGCATACGGTCACAAGTGCAAACAATGAACTCACAAAGGGGGAGAGAAACATCAGCAATTTCAGATATAGACAAACTCATCAATCAAATAATGACATTTTGCATGAAGGAGTGGATAGATTAAGAGACATAAGTTTCAGCAAAATCAGATGCGAAACGAAAATACATCTAACGGAGGGGATAGATGAAGAGACAAAAGTTTCATCTAAATAATACGTTTCAATGTACTATGACGGAGTGGATAGGTGAAGAGACAAAAGTTTCAGAGGCAAAATACATTTGCAGGTAATATTGCAAGAACGAGTCAGAAAATACCAACCCAAAGGATCTGTAGAAAACCACCCCTCTGGCCAAAGTGATGGTGGGGGTTTGATGGAGGGTCCCGAAAGTCCCGTATTACCATTTAACAAGAAACTCATTACTGGTTTGGCACTACCCACCAAACATGATACTCCTAGATAGGCCCTACCAGGCAGGCTCAGATAGAATGTCTTAAATTGTCCACTTTCCCTTGTCCTGGTAGCACGTTTCACTTAGGCCCAAGCCCAGCTCCCTAGATAACCATATCTTACATAGGACCAAGCATACCTTCCTAGATACAAATGTGTAGGCCCAAAAGCAAGTGACTCTTGCTCTCATTTTATAATAATAATGAAACAGACCTCGTAGGCCCCACTGATCTGCTAGGAGAAATTTGTCCCATCCACCCAGATACAACATTAGCCCTCTCTTGTAACTTTCCGCAGTTACAAGAATAAGGGTGGCCCCCACCCATGTGACAATCTGTTGGAACATCTGGCAGTGTCACATGCAAGATTTGTGATATTCTTAGCTATGAAACTTTCCGCGCTTGCTTAAACTGGAACTCAAGGCAGGAACATGACCAGGAATTAATATATTAAGTATTAATTCTGAGCATTTTTTATGGTAAAAGTTATCCTTTGTTTACTTTTTGCGGTCAAGAACACTGACCATCTGCTAAACGCCCTGTTCCATCATGATACCACTTCTCGGTTTTATATCAAACTTCCCAGTTACTGTAAGCGGGCGGTTAAGTGCCTGCGTCAGACCTCGTGCCAGGCGTAGGAGTAAGTTCTGCATTAAGTTCTGCCTTTTTCCATATAAAAGGTCTTCACCCAGGTCCAGGCCCTGAACTCCTCCTATAGTGCTCAGCACTTGAGTTCCCAGTCGACTGATCTCTTCTCTAGGGCCTAGAAGCCTATTCTGAGGTGGTAATGCTCTTCTTTGATTGCCAGCCTTTTGGCTTTGTCAGCCTATCTGATTACTCTGCCTTTGGCTTTGTCAGCCCTCTTATTTAGCTCATCAAAGCCCAAGCCATTGCATTTAACTTAGTTTAAACTGCGTAGTCTTGAATGGTGTTGCTTTCTTAAGAAAAGATTTGCCTTCTAGGCACTATCCTATTCATCACCTTTAAATTCAGGGTTGCCCCTTGGGCAGCTGCTCATAGAAAGATAGATAGATATACATTTCTGCTTCGTTTGAACATTTGATTTATAACATTGTCGATGCATTTATTTTTTCATCCTGCTCATGTGTTGTTGGGCAACATTTAAATTGAACTGTTTCCTGTGGTTTTGAATTGCATAATAAAGTGCTACTGTGTTTTACATCGTTGTTCCTTCCTTTCAAGTGAACGAGCTGAGTGCGGGTCAGGCTCTCAGGAGCCTGTAGGCAGAAGGGTGTGGCCATCCATTTACCCTCAAACAAGTGGCGACCACGAACATGATGGACTCGTTGACAGGTCATCTGCAGTGCGGATATGGGACACACGCCGGGGTCGCGCCTATGGCTGCCCCCGGACCTCTCTCCTCACGTCCGCCTGGGTGAGTCAGGGATAGTTTTGTTTTTTCGTCCTTGCCTTTACCTCAGGGTGTGGCGTGTGTGAGTGGTGGGTCTGGCTGCATTTGCCATCCGGGGTCTCCTTTGTCTGTGCTCCTATGCCCGCCTGTGGTTGACTGACATGCCACGACGTCCTCTTTCTGGCTGGTCACATCTCCCCGAGGCTCTTTGGTGCTCTTATCTCTCCTATTTTTAGTTTTGTCATGGTTTCCTTTTACTTGCGTTCTCTTGCCCACCCTTTCTTTGGCCTCTTTGTCTTTGCCTTTTCAAACACGAAAAAAAAAATGGTGCTCTCACTTTCATTGCCGTTTTCGCTTCCCCGTTCTTATCTTTGTCCTTTTTACTGGCACATGCTTCAAGTAAATGCTTACGGTTTGAGTCCGGATCACGTGGCTGATCGAATTCTGGCATGGTGCACATTTGCTTCTGCAGGTTTTCATGTTTTGACATTTAGCACATGTGTTTTGTATCGGTTGATTTGCTCATTAATGCTTGAGGTTTGAGTCCTGGCAAACACTTTTGCGTGTTTTCACCGAATTCTGGCATTGTGCACATGCATTTGCATCTTTCCCATGTTTTAATATTTGGCGCACATTTTTCTGTATATCGTTATTGAAGGTCCTTGACGTTGTTTTTCAGTTGACTATTTGATTTTGGTTGTGGGCTGTTGCGCCCTTGACACGGTGCACAAGTGGCACGCGTATCTGTACTGTTGTCACACTTTTCTATTAAGGGTGTATCCCGCCGCCATTTTGTATGCTCTTGCCGCCATTTTATATTCTTCTTTACAGATTCTCTAAATTACTTTCCCCTTTATGTTTTCACCTTTCTGTTCTTTCACTCACTGCCTTCCTTCTCATTCAGTTGCTATTTATATATTGTCCTTCTTGCAGGACCATTCTCTTGTTTTCGGCGTCAATGCGCCCCTCCTTCCTCAGGATACTTTCCTGTGTATTCACACACTCATTCTTCGCACTCTATAGTGCGTCCCTCTCTGATTCACTTTTGCATGTATTGGGTGCTTTTCTCTTTTTATCTCTTGGTTTAATATCACTCTCTCAACGGCGCCTTTCTCCTTTGTTAGCTGCGCCACTACAAATACAGGTACTAACCACTTCGAAGTCTGTGGCCCACTCTGACATCCCTCGTGAGCCTCGCAGCTTCACTGTAGACACCTCGCCCCTCCTTTCTCTGTCTTCTCAGGCTGTTTTGTTTCAACGAACATTGTTGTTTTTTTCTCGTTAATATTTTTTGAAATGCATTTCATTTATTTGATTATTGTTTGTTTGTTGTCCATTTTGTCTGTTTCTTGTGCTTCGTTTTGTTGAGCATTTATTAGCCCTGCTGTCCCACCACAGTTCTCTCCCACCACCGCCCCCATCTGTTGCTGTTCTGCCAGCTTTACACTCACTAGCCGAGCGGCAGACTGCTAGTTAGTATTGTTGACTCAATTGCCCCCACTTTTCCTCACTATTACGGGCAGTTGCGCCAGGTAGCTGTTGTCTGGATTGTCTTGCCTTTAATACGTAGCCGCAATCCCGCTAAGTAGTTGCACTTGTCTTCATTGCACATTATCCATACATTGCGCCTCTTTTCTTCTGTCTCTCACATGTTTTGCCTACCATTTGTCCAGGTCAATTGGTAGCCACAGTGGGGGTGGAGTTGTATCTCCGTTCCTCCTGTTAGCTCCCTTAAGCCCCTTCCTCTCAGGTATGTCCCTTGACCCCCCCCATATTATGCTTTGGCCTGATCATCTAACATTATTTGATCTGTTTTAGCGAGACAGGAGTAACTGGGCCTGCTAATGTATTTTTAAACATGTGAGTTGAGAGTCCTTGAGTTCACCGTGAATATTATTGTTATATTAGTATATCCTGTTTTCAAAGCATTACGTGTTGCTGAAGTCTCATCATCATTCGAAGGCGATGAGACCCTGCTAGTTAGAATACCAAAACAATAAAGAAATTAAATAAATACAGTGGCGCAGTATCACAGTTAATATTACGTTTACATTTACGTTCCCATAAGTAGCTAAACTTTCTGATTCGCTAAAGCACACAAAGACACCCCCTGCTCCATGTCATGAGGGTAGGTTATAAATGCTTTGAAATACATTGTTACATTTAACTGGAAACACAGGCCTACAATTCTTGTTAATAAAATTTAGGCATTACAGAAATAGGCTCACGAGTGGAAGGAAGTACTTAAGAGGAGAACATTGGAGCGCAGCCAGAGGGCTACCACTCGGTTTACATTGTTGATGAGCACTGGGAAGGCTCACACACGTAATGATTGATAACGATCATGAAAAACAGACATATAGATGCAGTTACACTACAAGTACCATGATGTGCCTTAGTAGGCAACATGCAAGGTGTTGCACCCCACATACAGCCGCAACACAAGGCAATTAAGACCCAAATAATTTACTCCTACCTGCGTCCAATTCAACAGCCCAGGCAGTGAAAAGTGCCACCTCTTCAGGCACGGGCAGGTAGCCCAAGTATAAGCATAGATCTAGGAAGTACAGCTACAGAACACACACAGTTGGAGTTAGCTAGTAGCAAAGATTTTGAAATTGTGTCTCGTGGCCAAGGAAGTTAGTGACATTGGACTAAGAGCAACATACATCTCGGACCAGATGGTAATTATTAGAGAGAAAAGAGGAGACAAGGAGACAAATTGATGGAATGGAATGCACACTAGCTACACCCATTTTTTAATAAATGATACAGTAAAGAGAAGTTTATGAAAAAGATGTAAAGTCCCCGAAATTCACATCTCAACAAATTCACCCTTAAAATAAATAAGATGCTTCCATTGGCTAACAAGTGCAGGACTAATGGGGGGAGTAGAGAAGATGAAGTGCCAAGGAACAGGAGTGCGGTACCGTGAGAGAGGAGGGAGAGGTAGTGCACATTGGGGTCCACCTCTGAAACTGGACAAATTAGGAGAATAATTTGCAAGCACCAAATGAGACACCACTTGTACTTGTCTGATGGGAAATGTTTTGTGGCTCCCAGTGAATAGAAAAGACTGAAATTGCATTTCACCTAATGGTATGTTAACAGCCCTGTCCTTCTCAAAGAAAATGTACTGCTACCCAAAGAAGGTTAAAGGTCAGTTATTGCCTGGACATTAGAAAGTGTAGAAACAAATTAATGAAGGCCACACCACCAACTTCCATAGGAAAGTAGAGTTATTATACCTTTGATACAAATACACAGATTAATTCAGCTATATACAACAATAATATGATTAAAAGTATAGGTTCAATCCAATTATTATAGGCCTTTAGGAGAAAAGACTAGAATATACGGCGTTTACACAACATGCATGACACACAGAGAACGTGCTTGAGCCTGTGTTTGACTTCATGGTCATAAGTTCAGATGCTACCAGGTCTACTTAGCATTTTATCATTCTGAAGTGAATAGATGCGGGGTCTGATCAACACTTCATCATTCTGAGGTGGATGAAATGAGTACCATTGAGTTGAGGGAACGATAAGGATCTGCTGTTTAGCGTCAAAATACCATTCTGAGTAAACGTGCACTTTACAAAAACGCCATATTATTTTATAATAAGCTATATTTTACGTACAATTAAAGACAACACGTGTCTGGATATTACGAGGTATTGAAGGGTTAAAGGATTTCTCTTGGGCTGCCGTTATATTAACGCTGGCCGCAGAGTCTGGGCGTTGAGCCAGGCCAGAAAGACACAATGCAATAGCTTCCTGTGGGTACGAACGAACAGGAAATTAAAATATATGTATATATCTGTATACAGTTAGCAGAACATGGAGAGCTGTGTGAATGGAATAACAGTTTTGATAAAAGAAAATAATAATTTTAGTGTATAAGTTTCCAGTTTAGTACAACAGATTATGTCAAGTGCGTTGTGAACACTTTTTAAGTTTTAAAGAATGAATTAGGAGAGACTGAGTCTCTTCCCCACCATGGCAGACATGCCTATATTGAACAAAGCTAGAAAAGAGGAACATGAGAAATAAATGTCTAAGATCACACAATTTGGTGAAGGGGGAGCCGAGATTAGATACAGGGTTTCAGGTCTCGCATTATGAAGTTTAGTAACTGGGTATGTATGTATGTATATATATATATATATATATATATATATATATATATATATATATGCTTCGTTCCTCTATGACCATTGTACTGAAGACACGCTACTGACTGGCAACATCTTTGCCTGGCATCAGTTTAAAGGGTTGTGCTGGGTTGAAATGGTGGTGAAGAAAATAGTGGTTTTTTTTTTTGCGGCAGCAGGAAAGCAAAATAGTTTTTTCACTACGTGCATCACCACTGCTTGAGGTAAAGTCAGCTGAGTGTGCAGGGATATATAGATATACGCATGTCCTTCAGTGACACATTTTTCAGAGAATGTTGTTTGACCACTAAAAGTAGCTGGGGTATCACCAACAGGGGACAGTGTGTATGATGCAACTGATCCCAGCTTATTTGTTCAGTTGCGGCAACAAGAGCAGACTGTTGGTAAAGAATGAGCCTATACAGATATTGTCCGCTTTTGGCATAAAGTACATGTAACTCAGGGTTTCCATCAATGTTTAGCAGGTCATTTAGCAGGTCTAGTGGCTCAGGGTCTGTGTCCACAGCCAGCCATCATGCTATAAATATCATCTGTAGTGCCAAGTTGTGTATATTTCAAAGGTGGGGACCACATTCCCCAGGCATGTATTGGGTGCATTACCTTTTCTATGGAGAGAGTGAGACATCACTTGTGCTGAGGGCTGATCAGCTCTGACAAGATAGGCCTTAGATTTTGGTAGTAATAGCACGGGGTGGACAAACAGGCGTGCTGTGAAAAATAAAAGAGTATAAGTAACACAATTGTTTTAATGATTGATACTCTGCCCAAAGGGGACAGCAGTAGCATTGTCCAGAATATGGTCCACCATCGAATTCCAGACACACATCTATCTAGATTGCCACCCTTCAACTTTTCCTCTATGAAGTAAATTTGGATTCCTCGATATTTAAAAGTTTCCAGACACATGATGGGTGGTGATCAGTATCAGGATTTATCACAATTGCCTTTGAGGCCAGGCGCTACTACCAAGTTCCGGCAATAACAAGATTAGTGGGGATACGCGTGTTATTGGGTCCCTAAGAATAGGCAAGGCATCATCTGTACCTTATCATGCATGTTTTTAGCACACTAATTTCTCTAGTACTTAGTATGGGTGACAGCAGACACCTCTGTCTGGAGGTCCCACTGGGGCCCCTGAAAAAAATGTCATCCAGTTGAATACACCCTACCAGGTACGAACACTGGCCATCCATGGTATATATAACAACTAGATCTAGAGCAATAAGAGGCCAGGAAGCCCTGTCCGTGTCAGTACCACAAAAAGATAGGGCCACACCAATGTGTTGAACGTTTTTTATAGGTGTTAAATTCAGTGTATTTGTATATTTTATTTCTGAATGTTGTGCCTGCACAAGGGCACAGCTACTGTTGCGCACCTAGCCACAGGTCATAGACGGAGAATGTTTGGTGAAGAGTAGACAACATATTGGGTATGACAGGTGGGTTAGGTGTGAACACAAAAAAAAAAAAAAAGAGAGAACGCTCTTGGATAGATATAGAAAAACAACGCTGATTAAATATAAATACACAATTAAAAAGGAAATTATAAAGGTGCCACCTTCATCAGGACATATATAATACCTGTCTCTCTCTCAACAGATTACATTTTTGATGTACCTAATAAAAAAATTTGTTTCCAATAAACATAATCCTATAAATGATTTTACATATTCATTAAGTCTATTGTTTTTACCATTAAATACGTTCACATCCATTTAGTATCATTATTTAAAGGTCCATTATCAAAGTGTCCACTCAGTTGTTAAATGGGTTCCAGCATTACCACACAGACTTACATAACCCATTACATCACATAAAAGTTCATTTCACAAAAGTTGTATATCTGCACAAATGCAAGAACATGGGTGCACTTTATTTAATAATTGGGCCCCTAATTAGGTCTGGCGTTAACAATGACCTTTTATGTTTTATAGAATGTTGTCTCTCTCTCTTGGCTAGCTTCACTGTGAGTGACTTCATTCTGTTCTTTCACAAGGAGCATATCGACACACAGTTGTTTTATTCTGTGCCAGTAACGACTGTGCAATGTGTGATGTTTGACACTAAAACAATTTTTATTTTTTGCTAATGTTTGTTATAATGGTGAGGGCCCAGCAGCTCCCACAGAAATATTGTAAGAAAAGGATGGGTTGCGCATTGACAGAGCCAAAGGGCTGACCAACAATTTCCGACCTACTGGCTTTGCCAATGCTTGCTTATTTATATGTTGCAAAGAAATGGTACCTACCATATTCCAGTAGTTTACTGAGCATTCTGAGAGCAGTATACATAGCCTCACATTGCTAAATATTGAACATATGTGTACACATTTTTATATTCTAACGACTGTCAGTAGTACAGTCTGAGCTTACAACATTTACTTAGAGCGCTCACCCTAATAATAGAGGCTTTCAATTAATGAACAGTAAATACAAGTTTGAACAGCATTACAACATGGACACAAATATTACCTTCACTGCAGACAGTGCCCTTACATGATCCATAATGTGGTACTGCAAACTAACAGCCAAAGGGTTTTGAGCTGTAGGGGGTTGGGCCTACTTGTCCCAAGAGAGAAAAAAAGATTTTCATCTGTGTTTGCTGTTGGGACAAGCTATAGTACAATGTTTTAAGTCTTCTTTTGCTTCTGGAGATAATGAATTTCTTTTTAAAGTCTTGTACAGGGATTGCAATATAATTTTTAGGTTCTTTCCTTCATTTGGAGTTCCCTCCTTACCTCAGCTGGCCAACAAATGCAGCGTGCACCATTGATAGCTCACCTATTGCTAGACATGTTGCTATCAAAGTTTCAATTGTAGAATGTGCTGCACACACCTCCTCCAAGGACTATGTATCAATTGGTAAATAATTTATTGATGCAGATGTACAAAAAGGAATAGCATTAACTGGTTGTGAGTACACAATGGTTCAGATTGCTTCTACTACACATGATATCATGACATAAATATAAAGGATGATGATATGTACTATGACCCTAAGTATATTATTGGAAGGGCTGGGTGGGAGAAAAGGAAGAAGGGAACAAGGGAGGATGTATGCAAAAAGAAAAGGAATACGGTTAGGCCCAAATGGAAAAATATGTATACCAACGATAATGCTTGGTCCCATGGCCCGTCTTTTTCATGGTTCATCACTTGTAGGACGTGATGGGAAGATCAGCCTGTTTTCCTAATGCTGTATTTCCGCTGCCCCAGGCCACTTCATTTCCCCACATTAAATGGACTTCATCAGCTTCCCCCTACTCAAACTACAAGTACGTGTTGGTTATTGTGTGCATGATCAGCAATTGGACTGAGGTATGCCAATCCAAGAACGGCAATACACAAATTATTGCCAAATGGCTCCTGAAAGAGTTCATACCGCGCTTTAAAGTACCTATGTTTTTGGGTTCTGACAATGGACCGGCGTTCATCTCACATGTGATTGAGGGGTTGTGCAAGGGGCCAGGAGCCACACAGAAAATACATGTGTTCCACGGAAACAACCAAGTGGGAATGGTATCCCAAGCACATCCTGAAGGGTTGCATGTGCTAAAGAAAAAGAAAGAGTGTGTAAGCGGATACCAACGATACATCAACTAAAGACGTCTGGAAAAATGTATGCCCCAACCCCTCAGTCTACAACCTGTAACAACGAGACATCTTTACCTTTTTCATCACTTTGTTTTCCTCATATCGAATGTGCCTAAGTAATAGAAGTGCTAGTAACCTCTCAAATTACTTGAAGACAGGCACCAACGGTTACTTTTTCTGTTTACAGGTATCATCTCTGAGGCTCTACCTTATTCCTCAGCAGACTTTTTGAAAAGAGTAAAAGTACAGCAGAAGATAAGACATTCTTCCAACTAGTCACACTAGCCACACGTACCAACGATTGGAACAATGCCTCAAGACTTTCAGAACAATTAGAGAAAATGATCATGGGTGCTGCTAGCAGCATTGACCCCCATTCCTGCCATTATAATGACTACGCTCCTTAAAGTGTGTTGTGATCACAGTATTATACCTGAGATACTGCTTAAATGACACAGAGATATTGTACCAAAGTGAATAAATAGCCATTGATAAAGAAGGGACAGTTGACAGGGCAGGATGTTACACACCGGCCTACAGACACAGAAAACAGCATGTGTTACAATGTCATACCTGTCTCCAAATACATGGGCTGTGTCCTAATGTACAAAATGCTCTTCAGTCAGAACACCATGTCCGCAGTTGCACCTCCCGAGAATAGCAGAATTAGCTAAGGGAGAGCAAGGATAGAACAGGGAATGTGAGTAACTTAGCACTTATAGAAGTTGTAGAAGTAACAACAATAGGACTACACTAAGTGCAAGAATTTTGTTCAAAAGAATGAACAAGAGGAGGGAGATGATGGAGGGTCCCGAAAGTCCCGTATTACCATTTAACAAGAAACTCATTACTGGTTTGGCACTACCCACCAAACATGATACTCCTAGATAGGCCCTACCAGGCAGGCTCAGATAGAATGTCTTAAATTGTCCACTTTCCCTTGTCCTGGTAGCACGTCTCACTTAGGCCCAAGCCCAGCTCCCTAGATAAACCATATCTTACATAGGACCAAGCATACCTTCCTAGATACAAATGTGTAGGCCCAAAAGCAAGTGACTCTTGCTCTCATTTTATAATAATAATGAAACAGACCTCGTAGGCCTCACTGATCTGCTAGCAGAAATCTGTCCCATCCACCCAGATACAACATTAGCCCTCTCTTGTAACTTTCCACAGTTACAAGAATAAGGGTGGCCCCCACCCATGTGACAATCTGTTGGAACATCTGGCAGTGTCACATGCAAGATTTGTGATATTCTTAGCTATGAAACTTTCCGCGCTTGCTTAAACTGGAACTCAAGGCAGGAACATGACCAGGAATTAATATATTACATATTAATTCTGAGCATTTTTATGGTAAAAGTTATCCTTTGTTTACTTTTTGCGGTCAAGAACACTGACCATCTGCTAAACGCCCTGTTCCATCATGATACCACTTCTCGGTTTTATATCAAACTTCCCAGTTACTGTAAGCGGGCGGTTAAGTGCCTGCGTCAGACCTCGTGCAAGGCGTAGGAGTAAGTTCTGCATTAAGTTCTGCCTTTTTCCATATAAAAGGTCTTCACCCAGGTCCAGGCCCTGAACTCCTCCTATAGTGCTCAGCACTTGAGTTCCCAGTCGACTGATCTCTTCTCTAGGGCCTAGAAGCCTATTCTGAGGTGGTAATGCTCTTCTTTGATTGCCAGCCTTTTGGCTTTGTCAGCCTATCTGATTACTCTGCCTTTTGGCTTTGTTAGCCCCTCTTATTTAGCTCATCAAAGCCCAAGCCATTGCATTTAACTTAGTTTAAACTGCGTAGTCTTGAATGGTGTTGCTTTCTTAAGAAAAGATTTGCCTTCTAGGCACTATCCTATTCATCACCTTTAAATTCAGGGTTGCCCCTTGGGCAGCTGCTCATAGAAAGATAGATAGATATACATTTCTGCTTCGTTTGAACATTTGATTTATAACATTGTCGATGCATTTATTTTTTCATCCTGCTCATGTGTTGTTGGGCAACATTTAAATTGAACTGTTTCCTGTGGTTTTGAATTGCATAATAAAGTGCTACTGTGTTTTACATCGTTGTTCCTTCCTTTCAAGTGAACGAGCGGAGTGCGGGTCAGGCTCTCAGGAGCCGGTAGGCAGAAGGGTGTGGCCATCCATTTACCCTCAAACAGGTTCCCTGAAATAGAGTCAGGGAACAAAGATTACAGGGACAAGAACTGGACAGGACAGGAACAGCTAGGCCTCTCTGCAAACCGACGGACAGTGACGCATCTCCCCTCTCTCTCTCTGTAGCCAGCCTAACCTCACCACACCCCTAAAGGCACCCCAGTTATACCCTAAAACCTACATGTCCGTCCCACATCATTTGAAACATTTTACGAAACGAGCCAGATGATTGGAAAGTTTAGGTGGCGGATTGTGACACCACTGTGACTTCATTTAGAGTTTGGGCTTATTCATTGTTCTACACCCATTCGCATGATTTCATAACTGTTCCGTTCACACGATTTAATTCATGCTACAATTGTACATAATTTTAAGCAATGTCCGTGGAAGGAGTCTTTTTGTCCCACGGTCAGTCACATCTTTGGCAAGCGATCATCACATTGACCTTCAACCCTTGCGTCTCTTCTGCTGTGCTCAGCGCTTTAGTGTGCCTTTGACAGATCAATTTCACTCGTTATCCTACTCCTCCCTTATTCGGCCAAGTTAAGGGAAAATGGCGTCTCATCCAGCTCACTATAGCAAATGGAAAATGAACATTCATTAATTATATGATAATATAGTTTTCACTGTTTACTACCCACCTTGGCACTATTCCCTGTTAGCGTTTTTCCTAGCATAGCTTTATGCAAAAGCGGTATTATTTATAATTTCAAAGCAAGCTGCAACATGCAAACTATGAAATGCACATGCGGCCTAGTCATGCATTATTTTTCGTTTCTTTCAAAACACAATGTAAATACGGTTTTAGTTCTTTCATGCGTTATTTCACGTTAGTACATGCATGCGCAAAGCAGTTTTCCCTTGTGTTCATGTAAGGTGCACGTCAATTTTCTATCACTACTTACTGTTAGTACGTATTATGGGGTGTTAATTCGAGCAGTTTTCTTTGCGTGAAATCCTGCTCCATCAATCCCCCCTCTGATGGCTAACTGGAGCCATCATAAAATACCTACCATACTATGTGCCATCTTCTCTTATCTAAAACTCTGTATTCTTCTCTCTTTTTATGGCACGTTCATCTATATCTTTCATCATATTATAGTATTCTTCTAGCTCTATTTCCTCTCTTTTTCTTTTTCTCGCTTTTCGTTTATTCTCTGATTCTGTCACTTCCTTTTTGACACTCTTACACTTACAACATTTGTATGTTGTTATTATCACTAAGGTTACTACAGCTATTGAAATAATTGGCATTATTACTTTTCCTAATAAGCTACTTCCAAAAGTAGAAAACCATTTACCTACAGAGGAGAAACTCTTGCCAAGTCTCTCCCAAACACCGTCACCCTCCAGTTGGGTCAAATCTTCATGTAATTTTGTAATATTCTTTATATATCCCTCAATCCCTTTACTTTTGTCAGGGATATAGGTACAGCAGTGTTGGATTTTCAACATGCCACAGACTCCACCCTCTTTTGCCAATAAAATATCAAGGGCAAGTCGATTTTGCAAAACCATTGATCTTATTGCAACCATTTCTGTGTCAATCATTAAGAAACCACCAGCAGTATCTGTTGATAAACGATCACCCACTGTAGACAACTTTCGAATTTTATGTGAATTCAGAACGACTCCAACTGAGGGTATCAGTGCACCAAAAATATCACCTTCTATTTCTGAAAAACTTGCTCTTTTGTTACGTGTTAGTCCTTGTTTCACTTCATTTAGTCTGTTGCTGTTTTGGTCCATGTGATAGACCTTTGTAAAGACAATAGCAAAATAACAACTACCATACCAATGTGCCGGTAATCTGTAATAGGCTTTCTTACCACACACATAATATACTCCTGGAAACACAGGATCAGTTCCACACTTCAATCCCCAACCTCCAGTAATTAGGAAAGTATGCTCACATTCACTAGTACCAATGAAATAATTGTTATAGTTAGTTTTCATTCTAAGCAAACATATTTTTCCCTTCTGATACCAGTCCAGGGACATTGCAGCGTATGTCTCGCCTTTCTCATAATGTCCTTCCCTGAAAGTCCATGGTGGTATCTGGGACTTTTGTTCAGCAGCTTTTCTTTGGAAACTTTCCCTTCTACTTTCCACCATTACTATAAATTATTTTTCTTCAACCTGCAAACTACATGTTAAATTGTTTTTATAGGCATATTCTACATCTAAAGTTTTAGTAATATGGAAAAACTCTCCCATATAATGTGCATTTTTACTACTTAAAACCTTATTCAACTCCTTCATAATGGGTATTTCTGAAAACACTAATTCTATATTACAATAATGATACTCGAGTTTCCCCGTTACATAAAACAAGCTTGTTAGGACACTGCAAGACACACCATATGCTAAAGGTAGGTGATGGTACGTCACCCCCTCTGAGACAGACGAAGGTATTTGCATGCACACATAACAATCACTCACATTCATTGTATCAATATATTCATACAATAATTTAGTAAACACATTTAACGAAAAATCACTAATTGATTTATCATGATGGAGAATGCTTCCATCCATTTGTTCTATATTGGGATTAGGTGTTTCTTTAGTAACATCATTCACTCTTTCACTTGTTACATTATTAGTATTATTTCCATTATTAGTTACCATTAGAATAGGTACAAGGACAGTTAGTAATATCCACATAAATGTTAATAACAAGACACTACATAAGCAAGCTTTAATACATCTACGTTTTAGACTAGATTTTGGATGTTCAGTCACTTCTGTGTCAGCCATTTTCTTTTCTATAAAAAATAAAAAAATCTATCTAGACCTAAAACTCTAATTTATTCACAATTTTTTTAAATAAAAATAGTAGTGTAATCCTACACTTCAAGGCTTTCTTCTTTACCCCCTTCTTTTATTTCTTTCTTCGTGTCTTCTGAATCTTTTAATTTGTTTTCTTTTCGGTTGGCAAGGTTGCACCTTAACTTATCACAGTTCTCTTAATTTATTTATATTTATTTATTTGGAGTTTTATATAGCGCTTACAAGACCCGGGGGTATCAGAGCGCTTTACAGCATACATGTATAGAAACATAAACATTAGAATGCAGTGAGTAACATCTAGAGTACTGGAGGTCAAAAAGATCGAGGTCATTGGCCAGATGCATAGAGATGATGGTTGAGGAGAAATGCTTTTAGTTGTCTCTTGAAGATCGTGAAGGAGGGATTAGTCCTGATGTGGGTAGGGGGAGAGTTCCAGATTTTTGGGGCATTCCCAGAGAAAGAGCGGGAGAGGGCTTTTTGTTTATGTCTTTTTGGGGGGATTAAGAGGAGCGAGTTGGAGCTTCTTAGGTTTCTTGATTGTCCAGCTTTTGTGAGTTTGGCAGCGAAGTAGTCCGGTTTGCCTGTGTGTAAGGCTTTATGGGTGAGACAGGCAGTTTTGAAGGCGCAGCGTGCTTCGATGGGTAACCATTTTAGGGCCTGTAATGCAGGGGTGATGTGGTCGTATTTCTTGGTACCTGTGACCATTCTTGCTGCTGCGTTTAGGGTGGCTCTCATGGGGGCTGTGTGTGTTTTAGCTGTCCCCGTTAGTGTGGCATTTCCATAGTCAAGTCTGGACAGAACTAGAGATTGGGTTGCGATTTTTAGGTCATTGGGGGGTATGAAAGGTTTGATTTTGTTGAGGAGTTTTAGGTTGTAGAGGGCGCCTTTTGCTGTGGATTTAATGTGGGAGCTCATGTTGAGACTTGGGTCTAGAGAGATCCCTAGTGATTTAGCTGAGTTTGCTGGAGTGAGTTTGCAGTTTAGGGAGTCAAGGTTGTTTATCCATTCTTGGATCTGAGGGGGTTGTTCGTGATTGGAGACGACAAGGATTTCAGTTTTTTCTTGGTTGAGTTTAAGATGGTTGAGTGTTAGCCAGTTTTCTACTTTTGAAAGAGTGGAGTTGAGGCGGAGGATGTCATTGAGGGAGGAGATCTCGAGGTACAGCTGGGTGTTGTCAGCATAGAGGTGGTAGGCGATGCTTGCTTGTTTTAGAATGGTAGTGAGCGGTTCCATGTATATGTTGAAGAGCGTGGGGGAGAGGACTGAGCCTTGAGGGACACCTCGAGTTGAGGGGGAGGTGTCGGACATTGAGTTTTTGATTTTTATGAGTTGGGAGCGGTTATGTAGAAATGAGGAGAACCATTTTAGGACATTGCCATCTGCTCCGACACGCTTTTGTAGGGCGTCTAAGAGTAGGTTGTGATCAACCGTGTCAAAAGAAGCTGATAGGTCGAGGAGGACAAGTAGGCAGCATCTGTTGGAGTCAAGGGAGTTGTGAATGTCATTGGTAATGCTCAGTATAGCGGTCTCTGTGCTGCATCCCTTCCTGAACCCGGATTGGTGTGAGTCAAGTAGGTTGTTGGATTCCAGGTGTTGGTTCAGTTGGGATAGAACACATTTCTCCAGGATTTTGGCTAGGAAAGGAAGGTTGGTGATGGGCCTAAAGTTTTTGAGGTAATTCGGGTCAGCATCAGTTTTTTTTAGAAGGGGGTGACTTGGCCTTGTTTGAGGCAGTCGGGCATCAGTCCGTTGATTAGGGAGCTGTTGATAATCTTTGTCCACAGTGGGGTTAGGGTAAGGTTGAGGTTCTTAGCTAAGGAGGCGGGTAGAGGGTATGCGTAGTGGTTGGAGGGTTTGGAGTTGGCAATCACATTGGAAATGTCCTCTTCGGAGAGAGGTTTGAAGTCCTTCCACCGCTTGGAGGAAAATGGGGGACTAGGGTGAAGGCTGATCTTGGGGGTAGACAGAGGAGGGGTCTCGGCTTCTGGGAGCATGTTGTGAGCTGGGGTTGGGTTAGGTTTCATTAAGGGTGAGGATTTGCAGTGTTGGGATTGAGGGTGGGGGTCTAGGGAGAGCTCGATATTGGTGATTTTGTCATTGAAGAATTTGGCCAGGTTGTTACACTGAAGTTTGGAGGTAGGGGGGTTAGCTTTGGTGGGCTTGGAGGTCTGTTTCTGGATGATGTTGAAAAGTTCTTTGGGGCGGTTTTTGGCTTTGTCTAGTGCGCTCCGGAAGAAGGAGGCTTTCTCCTTGATTATGTGTTTTTTGTAGTTACTTCGTTCTTTCCTGAGTTGGGAGAGGTTGGTTGTGGATGGGTTCCCTCTCAAGAGTCTCTCAGCGGCTCTTACTTTTCTTCTTTCGGAGTTGAGGTCATTATTGAACCAGGCTCGGGAGGGGATGTCTCTGACTCTTTTCAGTTTCAGGGGGGCTAGTTGGTCAAGAGCAGTTGTCATTGTCCTGTTGTACAGTGTAGTGAGCTCAATCGTGTTGAGGTTGTCTGTACAGGTTGGGAGCAGTGATGTTATTTATTTATTTTATTTATTTATTTATTTATAAAGTTTTATATAGCGCGAACGTGACCCACGAGGGTATCAGAGCGCTTTACACTATACAGTTTAAAAACAAAAATGGATGAGGTGGTATACAAGCATTCATCTGTGTCATTTCGTACAAAAGAGATATATAATATATGGGTAACAAACATAGGGGACCGGGAATCTGCAGGACATTGCATAATATACAGTTATTGAGCATTAGGTGATTGTGCTAACAAACAAACATATCATATACTCCTTCGATTCACAGTGGGTATACAGTATATAGATAATAAACTTAGTCTTGCATATAATAGGCTCATACATTCCACCTGGGATGGCAATGATATGCGGATCTTAATAGGTGATTCGAGGTCAGCTTAGAGTTAAGACTTAGGACGTGAATTTGTTCATTAGTAGTATTTTTACTTCTTTTTTGAATGCGGTAAAGGAAGCGATTCCACGCACCCCTGGAGGTAAGGAGTTCCAAATCTTTGGTGCAATCCCTGAGAAAGCTCTGCAGCCAGTTCTCTTCTTATGAAAGAATTGAGGTTTTAGAAGGAAAGTACTCGCACTTCGAAGTTGTCTGCAACCTCCCGACCTTTCTAGCTTTAGAGCTAAGTAACTAGGTGTATTGTTATGTATCACTTTGTGGGTCATGCAGGCCACTTTTAGGTGTATTCTTGCCTCGTAAGGCAACCAGTTCAGGGCTTTCAAGGTCGGTGAGATGTGACTATTTCTTTTGGTTCCAGATACCAGTCTAGCCGCAGGATTAAGTGAAGCCCTCAGCGGAGCCAGCTTGTATTTGGGGAGACCACAAAGAGTGGTGCTTCCATAGTCTAATCTTGGTAACACTAGGGCTTGCACTGCCATTTTTAGATCTGCTTGAGGGAGGAAGGGTTTGAGTTTCCTTAGTATGCTCAACTTTGTAGTTGGCTCCCTTGGTGGCATTAGAGATGTGCGACTGCATATTCAGATGTTTGTCTATGGTGATTCCTAGGTATTTTGCTGAGTCAATGATGAGGGGAACACAGTCAAGGGAGGTTAGGTGTTTTAACCATAGGTCTAGCTTGGGTGTGTGGCTCGGTGGCGAGATGAGAATGAATTCCGTTTTTTGGGTATTCAGCATGAGGTGGTTGTTAGTGAGCCAGCTTTGCGTGTTCAGTAGAATAGCGATGAGGGAAATGAAGTCTTCTGGTGTGGAGAATTTCAGATATAGCTGGGTGTCGTCCGCGTACAGGTGATATAGAATGCTCGCTGCTTTCAATGCGTTCGCCAAAGACTCCATTAGTAGGTTGAAAAGAATGGGTGATAGGGCTGATCCCTGAGGGACACCCAGGGCGACCACAGAGGGTTGCAAGAGTGAGTTTTTCATCTTGATTCTTTGTGTTCTGTTATTTAAGAAGGAGGAGAACCATTGCAACACTGTGCCCGAGAGGCCCATCCTTCGTTCCAGTAGGGACAAAAGGTTGTCATGCTTGAGCGTATCGAAGGCGGAGGACAGGTCAAGAAGTATGGTTTCTTCAAGGACAGGGAGGGGGATGTCCTTGAGGTTTCTGCTCCTTTGATGGGTAATTTGTGTTTTGATTGGTGGAGCTGCTGTTTGATTGATGCTGAATATTATGATGTGGTGGTCTGACCAGTCGATTGGGAGAATGTTATTGATGATTATAGTTTCGCTTTTGGCTATGATTGCATCTAAGGTAGAGCCCTTGTTGTGGGTTTGACCCTTGCAGTGTTGGGTGAGCTCATTTGTGAGAAGGAGTTCATTTAGTGACTGTATAACAGTGTCCTTTTCGTTATTCCAGGGGAGGTTGAAGTCACCCAGGATGATGTTGTCGGAGTTGGCTAGGGAGCACTGTGTTAGTAGGTCCAATATTTGTTCTCTGAAAGCAGGAGAATTTCCTGGGGGGTCTTAATTTGCTTTCATCAACTTGCTCAGTATCAGAACTGTCCTTTTCTTCACTTGGATCAGAACTTTCAAATTCTTCTAAAATGATGTAGGTTCATTCTGGTGCTTTATATTTCCTACTGGGAATTCTTACTCTCCTCGTTTTTTGTACTAATTCTTCTCCTGACTCTTCTTGTTCTGTCCGACTTGAGATCTCATTACTTTGCTCTGGTCTTTTCTTTACCCTTCTCCTTAGAAGAGTGTATTTTAGTCTTTTCACTCCACCTGGCCAATTGTCACCTTTTCTTGATTTCTTGGTTTGAACTACCCTTTCACCTTCTCCATCTGGTTCACAGGTTCTTTTGTTTGGCGTTTCTTCTATTTGTTCTTCTTCTTCTGGATTTTCAGTTACTTCTGTTTCAGCTGATTCAACAGCAATTTCACTTTCTCCTGGTTTAACTGTGAACCCACTTTCTTCTGGTTCAACAATAGTCTCACCTTCCTCTGGTTCATCAGCAGTCTCACGAGACCCAGTAGCTGGTGCCCACTTTACTTGACTTGTGCTTGGCTGTTCGTCATCAGTTTGTTCTTCAGAATCTGTTACTCTAGATTCTTCAGCTTCACACACTTCAACCTCTGGTCTTTGACATTGGTTTGCCAGTTGCTGCTCTTCTTGTCTTTCAAGTGGACTTGGGACTCGTCTAGTGTGGCTTGGTGAATCCAGTTTGGCAGACCACCACACTTCACTGCGATCGTCGTCACCAGAATTATTTGGTAAGGACCGTTCCACCTGGGTTCTAAACACGATTTCCTCACGTGTTTCTTGATGAGAACCCACTCACCAGGACTCAGATCATGAGCTTGATTCTGCTGTGTTGTTGTGGCATCTTCCCCAACCTGGCGAGACACAGAACGCACCAGATCAGCCAATCCTCTGCAATAATCAAGCACTAAATCATCAGATATATTCCTCTGTTTGTTCGCTGGTATGTATGCTTGTCTCATTGCTCTTCCCATTAGGACTTCGTGAGGACTGAAACCCGTCTTTTTGTCAGGAATGCTTATAAGACTCATCAATACAAGGGGTAAAGCATCAGGCCATTTCAGTGTTGTGGATGCACATACCTTTCCTAACCTAGATTTTATTGTGCAGTTAATCTGCTCAACCACTCCAGATGCTTCAGGTTGATAGGCACAATGCAGCTTCTGTTCAATTTGTAATGCTGCACAAATCATCCGAATTATCTCATTGTTGAAATGAGTTCCTCTATCTGTTTCTAAAGTGACTGGAAATCTAAACCTAGGTATTAATTCTCTTAGGAGCAATTTTGCGACAGTTAGGCTGTCATTTCTTTTCGTTGGATAAGCTTCCACCCAGCGAGAGAACAAGCAGACAACAATCAACACATATTTCAGCCTGCCGCAAGGGGGTAATTCGATAAAATCCAACTGATGTCGAGTAAATGGACCTGCTGCTTTCCCAATTCGACCCCAACTAACAACTGTCTTTCAGCCTGGATTCTGCTGCTGGCAAATGACACACCTCTGGCAAAGGCTCTCTGCAATGACCCTGAACTTTGGGTTATATCATGACTGCTTGAAGAGTCTGGTCATTGCATCTCTTCCAACATGCACAATTCCATGATATACCCTGGCCATATGGGATAGTAAACTGTCTGGCTTGACTGGTCTTTCATCTATATAGACCCACACTTTGTCCTCTCCTCTCTTCCTGCAACCTGAATTTTTCCAAATTTCTTTTTCCTCATCACTTGCTTCTTCCTGCAACTGTCTGATCTCTTCCCAAGTTTCATATGTAGATGTGAACATAAGATGGCAATTGGTATTTTCCTTTTCAATCCCTCTGTTTAGGGCCATTAAATTTTGTGCACAGAAACGCGCTATTTGATCGGCATATCTGTTGCCCTTCGTCACATAATCATCTCCTGATTTATGTGCAGCACATTTGACCACTGCAATTCTTTTGGGCATTTGTAAAGCATCCAATAATTCTTTTACAGTTTTGCTGTTCCTAATGGGGGAACCTGAAGAAGTCAGAAATCCCCTCTGCATCCATAGCTGTCCAAAATCATGGACAACCCTGAACCCATACTGACTATCGGTAAATATGGTTACCCTCAGGCTTTTAGCAATTTTGCACGCTCTAATCAGAGCTATCAATTCAGCAATTTGGGCAGAATTTACCCCTTTTAGACAGGATGCTTCTAGAACTCCCGCTATGGTGCAAACAGCATAGGCAGTATGCAATTCACCTGTCTCATTTCTCAGACACGACCCATCAACGAACATTTCACAATCTGATTCCTCTAATGGGACGTCTTCTATGTCTGGCCTAGGTTTGGTGCATAGTTCTGTCACATCCAGACAATCATGATCCGCTTCTTCTCTCACCTCCTCACAACATGAATTTGGCAATAAAGTTGCCGGGTTTACAGTTGTGCACCTCACCACAGTCACATTTTCAGCACCCAAGATCGTTCTTTCGTACTTAGTCAGCCGACTAGAGGTCATATATTGTGTCCGGGTTCGGGTTAAAAGAATCTCAACAGTGTATGGCACATACACCTTGACTGGATATCCCATTACAATCGCTTCACTATGTGCCAAACTCACACAAGTGGCGGCTACTGCTTTTAAACAGCCTGGTAACGCTGCAACCACTGAATCCAAAGTAGCAGAAAAATGGACGTCGTGCCATTCCATGTTTCTGAGTTACGACTGAAAGTGCACACCCATCTCTTTCACAGCAGTACAATGCAAAATCCTTTGCATAATCTGGCATTCCTAATGCAGGTGCTCGACAAAGACTCTTTCTCAATTTTGTAAAAGCTTCCATACTTTCATCATCCATCACAATCGGATCTTTCACATCTTTCCGTGTCAGCCTCTGTAGAGGTTTTGCAATCAGTGAGAAACCATTGATCCATTGCCTACAGTATCCAACCATTCCCAAAAACATTCGTACTTCTTTCTGAGTTTTAGGCGGACTCATCTGTTTGATCATATTAATTCTTTCTGGTGTCACCTTTCTGACTCCCTTTTCTATTTTGTGTCCTAGGTACTGGACCTCTTGTTTACAGAATTGCAATTTTGCTGGTGACACTTTGTGTCCTCCTTCTGCCAGATGGTTCAATAAGGCAACTGTATCTGTCACACATGCCTCTCGGTTCTTTGATGCCAGTAATAGGTCATCAATATATTTAACCAAAACTGAATTTCCTGGCATTACTAAAGTCTCCAGAAATTTTTTCAAAATCTGATTAAAGATTGAGGGACTCTCTGTGTACACTTGAGGAACTCGGCACCATGCCAAAACACGGTCTCCAAACCAGAACGCAAAAAGATATTGGCTTTCCGGATGTAAAGGAATCGAGAAAAATGTTTGGCACAAATCAATTACTGTGTAACATTCAGCATTACAGGAAATTTGATAAAGTATCACCGCTGGATTTGGCTCTATTGGACAACAGGGTACTACAATTTTATTTATTTTTCGTAAATCCTGCACTATTCTATACTTCCCATTGGGCTTTTTGATACCTATAATAGGTGAATTACAAGGACTGTTCAGTATTTCTTTTAGGATTCCCTGTTCAATCATTTGATCTATCACAGGTGTGACTCCTGCAATTACTTCTGGACTCATTTTGTATTGGGGTGTGTTTGGATATACAGCACCCTCTTTCACTGTGATCTGAATCGGATCTACATTTGTCATTAGGCCAATTTCCTTTCCTGAAAAATCCCGATCTCACTGCACTTTTTAATTCTTCAGACAGATTCTCCTCTGTGAGAAGGGAAAATAACTCATCCACTTCTGTCCCTTGCTTCGCTAGCATCATTTTAAATTCGACATCCTCGTCAGGTGTCTGAAATGCAATACCATCCGGTGTACATTAGATGGTGCAGTTCATCTTGCATAATAAATCTCTACCTAAGAGATTTACTGGACTCGAGTCACACACCACAAACCGATGCATATCTCTGAAGTTTCCAATATGAACTTCTATTGGTTTTGTGACTGGGGCTCTAATATGTTTATTCAAGACTCCTACAACTTGGATAGTTTCTTCCGAGAGGGGTAGGTTTGGAATTTCTGCTGCTCTCACAGTAGAACGGGTAGCACCAGTGTCCACTAAGAATGTAATATCATTCCCTTCCACTTTTCCGTCAACAAATGGACCTGACTGACTACCGCCAATGATGCGCCAAGTACGCACTCTTCCTCCCCCCTCAGGCACCGTCATTGAGATAAGTCTGAATCATTCTCATTGCACTGCAACCAATATTGCGGAATCATTTGCACAGTTTGAGTCTTACCACCTTGGTCACCTCCGTGAAATCCAGTATTTGCACCGTACCTCTGCACTTGAGCATTCACATTGTTTGGCATGGGAGCTTGTGGCACCTGTAACTGTGGAGTAACTATCTGCTGCTGCTGCTGATTTACACCCACCTCATTCTGCATCTGTGGAATTAAATTCTTTTTAGCAGATCTACACTCATTCTTCCAACGTCCATGCTTTCCGCACACATGACAAGGAAATTTCTTCATAGCTTCCTCTTTACTCATTTTACCTCTTCCTCTACCCCCACTGGGTAGTTGACCATTTTGATTTTGACCATTCATCTGGTAACCAGCTTAAGGACTATTATCCTTGAGGACTATTATTTGCCTCTTGCTGCTCTGCCACTTTCACTTGTGCCCACATCATTTTCTCTTTTAACTTGTTATGTCTCGATTCAATGTCATCACTACAATACTTTGCATATCTCAAACTTTCATCTATTGTTTTGCTCTGCCAGCAAATCAAATGTTGCTGAATCATATTACTAATTTACGGTTTCAATCCAAAACACGAAACGATATACAAAATGTCCCATATCCTTGTCTCCAGTATTCTCAAACCCACTATACTGTTTAAATACCTGCAACAACCTTTCATGGTATGCATGGACTGACTCTTTTGGTTCTTGGGTAGTCCTGTCAATTTTAACCCAATCTGTTTCTTTCGGAGATATTTTCCCTTTCAAGAAGGTGATTATCTGATTATACTTTTTCATCACCTCCTCAGATGGTGCACCTGTTTTAGGATCTCTAGGATATTCTTCTTTTGGCCAATCAACGGTGATCTTACATTCTTCCTTCTTTCTTGTCCATCTATTTTCCATCGATCTACATCTCCCCATTTCTTCAGAATATTCATCAATTCTTTTATCTGCAATCTTTTTCCAGACGCATTCAAACTCTCTAAATCTTTATCAGTGAAAGCCAACCTATATGATTTTTGCAACACCTTCGACTTTTCTATGTCTATTCCATACTCACTAGCAGCTTCGGATATTTTCTCGTGAAGATTCTTTGCTCTCCATGTAATGCTTTTACACAAAAACAAAAGTTCATCATCTCGATAAATTCCTAACCTATCTGGACTTATTGTGCCAATAATCATCTCTTCCAAATCCACTTTCAATTGACTCACATTTAGACTCTGCAGTTGCGGTTTTGATTTTGTCATTTCTTTTATCCAATTATTCAATTCCTCTGGTGAGGGAACTGCTGAACTCCCTGCTATTGGAGTGACATTCGGTCTTATTCTCCTTGGGTCTTTTTGTAAATCTCTTTGAGTGGTTTCCGTTATCAACTCACAAACTGGAAGATCCAACAATGTAGTATTGAGATCAGCCTGTCCACTCTCATTCATTAGCGTCACCATTTCACCACTGACACTGCTTTTCGGAACTGCCAAGGTATGTAATTTTGACAGATTTTGCTTTTCTCCATACAATGGGACCACGGGACCAATCGTCACGGGTACCGTCAATGCTTCCGCATTTAGACTTAACTGATTCATTCTCTGGACCTGCTCTAGTCTTGCCTTATTCAGCAAATTCACTTCATTCTCTCGCACTACCCTAGCTATTTCAGTAACTTGTGGAGTTAATGGGGTTCCCAATTGTGGGGCACTCAGAGTCACCTCCCTAAATTTTCTTCATATGGCGGAGGTCGTTTGGTCATAATATCATCTAATATCTCATCATCATCAGAGTCATTCGGATCATCCCTTAAACTTGAAGTCTCTACATTTTTCTTTTCCTCTTTACATTTACCTCCTGTCTGATCGTCAGCAACTAAAACTGGATACAATCCTTCCGTTATCACAGCTCTCCTCCATCTTTTCAACTTATTCTCCCTATTCTCAGAAGGATATCCAAAAATCGAATTTCTGTATCTTCTGTTACTTCTATATTTCTCTCTTTCAAATGCCTCAACTTCCCCTTCTTCTAATGCTTCGTACTGCTTTAATCTGGGATTCGGCTGTAGTGAATTCATCCGATTTCTCAAATATCTGCAAAATCCTTACATTAAACGTACCATACTGTGGGAAAGCTATAACACCATCATCCTTTGTATATTCCACCCAGTTCTCTAACCACATACATGTATGATAACCTCGCTCCAACATAATATAAGAAGCAGGCGTTCTTGGAGGTGGAATAGAATTCCTCTAATCACAATTGGTTTATCCTTTTTAAAGAAATTCTTTATTTTCTTAAGCAACTTCATTTTCCTGACTCTTTACACTAACGTATCTCAACAAAACAAACAAGGAAACCTTTCCGTAATTCTACTTATTCTATTTGTCAGTTCTCGTCCTATACCAGCGTGACACACACCAACCATCCAATTAGAGCACTGCTACGTAAGCAAAGTCTCAACCAATACTAGCGCGGCTCACCCTGACTGACCAATCAGAGCTCAGTACCCGCCCGCTGCCTGACCAATGCCAGCGCAGCTTTTCCTGACGTCAGTATTACTCCTTCCACTGACCTTCCCTTTACAAAATAATACGGCAATATTTTTCTGAGTTTTTTTCAAATCAAATTTCTGTTAGTAACAACACAAAACAAATGCTAGATTGTCTGTTCCACTAATAAAGAGATAGTTTTCACTTTTCCAAGAGGTTTTCTTCACTACGAGTCCTAATAACGACCAGCACTATTTTACCCTTCAAACAAGCTCCGGGAGGACCTGGTACTCCTCTAGGGATAAGGCCAAAATTTCACAAGCGGACTTTTTGGTGTGAAAAGAGGTCTAGTTACTCTCCTGGGGATAAGGCTAGAGTTTCGGAAGTGGACTCTTCGCTATTTCATACCCTCTACTCTTATACGAAATTTTCCTAAATATAACACCTTCAGCTCTCCGTAGCTTCGGTATTATTACAACAGACAAAGTACTTCTGCAGTGTGATTTCTTTACCACACTCTTCTTCTGCCTATTTCAGGCTAAATTCCATTCCCGGGATTCCTCAGGTATCTCCGTACCTGTACTTCTAGACAACATAGAACAGGACACTAATGTTTTTGTGTTAAGAACATATAATCAATAATCAATAATCATTACCAAACTGATCAATAATTAAACCGTCCTCTGCTACCAAGAAACTGATCCAGCGCGACGCCAATACCTGATCAGGGATCAATACTCAATAATATCACAAAACAAATGGCCCATATACATTCACCCAAATCCCTGATGCGCTGGGGTCAATTTATTTGTTCAATTCCTTTCCTTCTAAAATCCATGTATGACATTTCAAAATACTTTATCTAACTTATACATCAACTTTCCTTCTATTTGGTCGATGAACCAATTAGTTGAATAGTTGATGGTAATGATACTATTATCTAACTAATTATTCAATCAGCTAAACAATCACAGACTCTCAGTGAGGTAAATAAAGCTTTATCTCAAATTAAATGATAAAAATGCTCAATGCATACGGTCACAAGTGCAAACAATGAACTCACAAAGGGGGAGAGAAACATCAGCAATTTCAGATATAAACAAACTCATCAATCAAATAATGACATTGTGCATGAAGGAGTGGATAGATTAAGAGACATAAGTTTCAGCAAAATCAGATGCGAAACAAAAATACATCTAACGGAGGGGATAGATGAAGAGACAAAAGTTTCATCTAAATAATAAGTTTCAATGTACTATGACAGAGTGGATAGGTGAAGAGACAAAAGTTTCAGAGACAAAATACATTTGCAGGTAATATTGCAAGAACGAGTCAGAAAATACCAACCCAAAGGATCTGTAGAAAACCACCCCTCTGGCCAAAGTGATGGTGGGGAGTCCCTGAAATAGTCAGAGAACAAAGATGACAGGGACAGGAACTGGACAGGACAGGAACAGCTAGGCCTCTCTGCAAACCGACGGACAGCGACGCATCTCCCCTCTCTCTCTCTGTAGCCAGCCTAACCTAACCACACCCCTAAAGGCACCCCAGTTATACCCTAAAGCCTACATGTCCGTCCCACATCATTTGAAACATTTTACGAAACGAGCCAGATGATTGGAGAGTTTAGGAGGCAGATTGTCACACCACTGTGACTTCATTTAGAGTTTGGGCTTATTCATTGTTCTACACCCATTCCCATGATTTCATAATTGTTCCGTTCACACGATTTAATTCATGCTACAATTGTACATAATTTTAAGCAATGTCCGTGGAAGGAGTCTTTTTGTCCCACGGTCAGTCACATCTTTGGCAAGCGATCATAACATTGACCTTCAACCCTTGCGTCTCTTCTGCTGCGCTCAGCGCTTCAGTGTGCCTTTGACAGATCAATTTCACTCGTTATCCTGCCCCTCCTTTATTCGGCCAAGTTAAGGGAAAATGCGTCTCATCCAGCTCACAATAGCAAATGGAAAATGAACATTCATTAATTATATGATAATATTGTTTTCACTGTTTACCACCCACCTTGGCACTATTCCCTGCTAGCGTTTTTCCTAGCATAGCTTTATGCAAAAGCGGTATTATTTATAATTTCAAAGAAAGCTGCAACCTGCAAACTACGAAATGCACATGCGGCCTAGTCATGCATTATTTTTCGTTTCTTTCAAAGCACAATGTAAATACGGTTTTAGTTCTTTCATGCCTTATTTCACGTTAGTACATGCATGCGCAAAGCAGTTTTCCCTTGTGTTCATGAAAGGTGCACGTCAATTTTCTATTACTACTTACTGTTAGTACGTATTATGGGGTGTTAATTCGAGCAGCTTTCTTTGCGTGAAATCCTGCTCCATCACTGCCATTCACATATGCAGTTACTCACACACAGACCACGGAGACATTTATTCACTCAACAACACAGCCATATAAACACTCACTCACCCATACAGCACCTCGCAGATAATAATAATAATAATAATAAATGAGCTTGTATAGCGCCTGGTTACACTAGCTAGTGTGTCCCCGCGCTGCAGGCTACTCGGACCAGTCTGTGAAAAAGCAAATAACCATGTGATGGATGATTTACACTTGGAAGAGCCATGTTTTTAATTTTTTCCGAAAGGAGAGTTCTAATGGGTCCGTGCGGAGATCTTGGGGAAGGGTATTCCAGTTCTTAGCAGCTAGATAGATGCACTCATGAACACATACACCCAGTGAATCACCCACTAACACATCCATGCAGGTAGTCACACAACACACAGACATTCAGGCACACATACAGGTAATCAGACAACCAATCAATAACCTATATAGACACTCATGTACCTATTCACAAACCCATGCAGCCACTTACACACCAACTGACAGACTGATACAGACTTTCACAACGATTAGTCACTCACCCATACATTCACCCAGACACGTATAATCACTTACTTATACAGTCAGTCACACACTGACTGAATCATCATATATATATATATATATCACATTCTTAACCTTTTTAGAAACACTCACAGTCACTGGATGATGTCATCAGTGATATCATCAGTGATGTCATTTGAGATGTCATCAGTGATGTCACTGACCATGTCATGAGTGATGTAATATGTGACGTCATCAGCAGTGCCTTGCGGGGGTGTGAGTTATAGTTAGCTCAGCTCACTATAACGGCTTAATTTCTCTGGTTTTGTATGAGTGAAATGTCAGACTAACTATATCGTCCCTGAAACCTGTGGTTTTTTCAGTGAATATCTAAGGTTTTTTAAATGGTAATTTCTAACTATAAGGTCCCTGAAACCTGTGTTTTTTTCAGTGAATTTTATATATATGCATTCAATCTCCTCTCACTCTTACAAGGAAGGAATCAGCACTCAGGTTGTAGTTTGGAAGTATTTAATCTGGAAAAGACGCAAACCTTGATAACGATAAAAGACGTCATTGTAGCGTCCTTATTTAAATGTACAAATGCCTCTAGTTGCCAACATTAACAAAGGACTACAATACATTAATCCAAAAAGCTGGCGGCCATATTGGCCTGATCACAATGCGAAAATTCAGGAATTCATACAATAAAGAAAAGAAAACAAGTGTTAATATGCACACAATGTCATGTCAGCATATCGTGCCCTGTGACCGCCGTACCTGTATGTTCGTCAACGTGACTTGTTCATAATAAACATACATACGATTGCAAACATCAACATAAAAACTTTTGGAACAGGCTACAGCCCGAACTGCTGAACGGATTTACACCAAATTTGGCAAAAAGGTAGCTCTTGGTTCAGAAAGCGACCTTTTTTTTAAATGGTGTAAATCCATTTAGCAGTTCCTGAGAAATTCAAAAAATAAAAATATCAATATCTAAGCACCGAGGAGGAGCCGCGAATCCTCCCGAGCATGAGCTTCATTCTTATTGCCTGTCAACACTCTAAACCAGAGTGTGTTGGCAGCCATTTTGTGACCGAGTCACATCAAAAAAGGTTGAAAAATGTTGTAAATGTAGGAAAGGGGTCAGGGTAGAAACACCCTGACCCCCTAGGGCTGGTAAAAAAAGCATTTTTTTTTGTTTCTTTAGTGGAAGTCGCGCTGGATGCGCGAATCCCGCCGAGAAACTTTTTAAAAAACGAAGCGCGGTCTCCCATGCTTCGTTTTCCTTAAGCCCCCGGGTGGGCCAGGTCCCGGGGGCAATGTGCTATTATATAGCAAGGGCCCGCCACCACCCCGGGACCTTATTTTTATAAGGGTGGGGGGCCTCGTGGGCCCCCAAGCCCCGGGGACCACCACCTCCCCGGGGCTTTATTAAAATAGTTTGGGGGGCCTCGCGGGCCTCCCCCAAGCCCGGGGACCGCCACCTCCCAGGGGCTTTGATAAATAATTAGGGCCACGTAGTCCCCCTCCTTTAAAAAAAAAAAATTGTGGCAGGCCCCGGGGGATGGGGTCCCTGAGGCCATTATTGGCCTGAGGAGGAGGACCACGTGGCCCCACGCGGCCCCCCTCCTTATTTTTTTAAAAATAATAACTGCTGGAAGGCCCCGGGGGATGGGGTCCCTGTGGCGAATACCGAATAATGGAAGTGGGGTGTTTTTTTTTTCTTTCGAGTTTGGAGTCGCGACCCCAACGCGGCTCTCAGCGCTGCCCCCCATGTAACGTTGCATTGGATTCGCGAATTCACCTTAAAAAATTAAGTAGTATATAATTTAGAAGGTAGTGTTTTATTTGTGAAGTTGTTTTAAAGAGTTACTGTAATTGCAGTTAATGACAAGATTACAATGTATAGAGTTGTTAAAAATATATAAAATTAAAAATTAAAAGTTAAACTTGAAAAGTGTATTGTGTTGTAGTACATTGAATTCCTGCTTTTGCAGATTCGCGTCGGGTGCGCGAATCCACAAAATTTAAAAAAAAATATGTATGTGTAAAAAAAAAATTATATTCACTATTATGTTATAGGGTGGCTCTAAAAAGAGCCCTTGTTTTCATTATGAGTTTGTTGTAGCTACATGTAAGTGCGGATGCACAGCTTTAGGTTGTTGAGAAAGACTCTGTTTCCTTGATCTGTGAAGTGTACTCCATCACTTCTGTAGATGTCATCCATATCAAAACGTAGATTGTTGTTATAGATGGAGCCCATCCTATGGTCTCTGAGGTAAGCAGAAACAGCTTTATTGACATTTTTTCTAGCTTTCTCAACCTGTGGACAGAATTGATTTGACCACTTCCATTTCTGTCTTTGGCATATATTAGAGTATACAAAGACAGTTTGAGGTAAAAGCAACATCAATTGTGCAAAGGTGTCCTTCATTAGCATTTCCAGACCTACCCCAGTCAATGTGCCTAGGTCATTGCCACCACAGTGCACAATCATGAGGTCAGGGTGTTGGAGATGCAAAAAGGTTTTAACCAAAGGCATCAATTGGTGCCACTTTAATCCTCTCTGTGCAATCCATTTAATATCCACATTTTGCAAAGCTAGGTCTTTGTCAATACCTCTGCGTTCAGCATACCTTTTGCACCAGAAAACATAGCTGTGTCCAACAATCCATACTGTAAGCATCTTGAAGGGATGTCTGGAAGTAATGAAAAGATGTCTGTAGCTGAGGTAGTCAGTTGGTAGAATGAGAGGTATCTAAAATGGTGGACAAGATGCTGTTTTTTAAAAAGTAGAGAATTGATTGGCTGTTTAAGAAGATTGTAAACTCAAAAATAGGGTGCATGTTACTTTCTTTAAAAAGCATGTTCCTTATTGGTTAGTAGAAAATGTTTGAAAGGTACAGTAGATAGGATAAGGAGATATTTTGCAAACGTCAACCACACCTGCTGTTTGCATTTGTAACCTTGTGTGCTGGATTTGAAAATATGGTGAACTTGTGACCTGTCAGTTCAGTTGAATGTTCCATGAACTGTTACTATGGAAACTGGCATTAAGCAGAATGGAGAAGGGTTGAAACTTAACTGTGGACTTAAAATGTGAAATTTTAATTTATATATAGGTGATATGTTACTAAAGTATAATTTCCCAAGTCAGTACTATCTTTAGAAGTGGTGTGGTGTTAAAAAATAGTGGTATTTTTATTTGTAATATATTTTTGAACTCCCGTATGGATTCGCGGCTCCATCGCGTTGGTGCACGGTGGAGTCGCGACTCCAAAAATTCCAGAACCAGTTTGTGCACTTTTAGAAGTCAGTTGGTAAGGGTTAATATGTCTAACCAATAGAAATGTGTTTTATAATTTGAAATAATGTAGGAAGCTATGTGATTTGTTACTTACATGTATTTGTGTGGAGAAAGAGAGGGAAAGTTTGCCATTACTGGTTTTACCTTGCTGAGAGTGGTGCATTACATTGATTGTGTGCATAAGAAAATCTTTTATGAGTTTGTGATATTTTAAATTCTACAAATCAATTTGGAAGGTGAGTTATACATTTGTGAGGTCTCTTATGTATTAGGTTTCTTTTTAATCTTTAAAAATGATTGATGAACTGTGATGTTTGAAATATATTATTAAATGTAGAGATGTGTATTGTAGTTTGTTTTATTGTAGTTAAATGTTGTTTGAAATAGATGTTGTATAGTAATATGTGTATATTGGAAGATGGATTAGTGATTATGGTAGTTTGTTTTAGTGTGTGGATATGTACATTTGTAGTATACCGCATAAGTTTAGGAGTTGCTTTAAAATTGGAGGTGGAGTCTGTCAAGTTTTAAGGTGTGCATGGACTTCTGTCTCAAGTGTGTCTCTACTTGTATATGTATTTTCATATGTCTTATACATTTGAAGGTGCATGATGTATAACTAAGAGGTGTTGTTGCTTTTTATGTGGTAGGCTCAAGACTGTGAGTAGTAGTGGAATGGTGAAGATGCAGCATAATAGTGTGGTTTGAAAGATGTTGACATAAGGTATTATTGATTAGGCTTCTTTTTTTAAGTTTCTAGAGAGGTACAGTTGAAATATGCCACATAATTTTTGGTGTTTGCTTGAAATTGGAAGTTTGTTCTGTGAATTTTTATGGTTTGGATAGTGTTATAGTACAAACATATTCATGTATGCTTTTAGGAATATGGTGAGACTTTTAGTAAAGACATGTGAAGGGTTCCTGCTTTGTATTTGGGTAGGTGTAACATTATAAGTAGTTGTAGAATGGTAAAGCAGCAGCCTGAAAGTGAGGTTTGAGATGTTTGTAGAGATGTTATTTATTAGAGTAATTTGTATGATGTGTGGAAAGTTATATTTCATATATACCGCATAATTTTCAGTGTCTGTTTGAAAATTGAAGTGTAGTCTGTGAAGTTTTGAGCTGTGGATGGTGTTGTGACTGAGATATGTGTCTACTTGCACATATATTATGGTATGTGTTATGTGTCTGAAGATGATAGATGTACAAAACACAGGTATACATTTTTCTGTGTATTACTTTTATATATGATGCTGCTTGCAAAAGGTACAGACATATGCATACATGGTTTTAGAAATATGGGGAGACTTTCGTGAAAGATAAGTGAAGTGTTGCTTTGCTGTTAGCTATGCTCTATACCTGATTACTACTAGAATAGTCAAGCAGTAGTAGTAGAAAAGTGATGTTTAAGATATATTGGGAGAGGAATTATTGATTATGGTACTTTATAATAGTCTGTGTAAAAGTTCACTTGAAATTTGCCACATAAATCTAGGTGTGTTTGAAATGTTAAGTGTAGTCTGTCAGGTTTTAAGGCCTTTATGGTCTTGTGAGTGTGGTTGTGTTTCTACTTGCACATGTATTCTAATATGTGTAATGCTTTTGGCAATAGGTATAGATAGAAGCATGCATGCTTTTAGGAATATGGTTAGAGTTATGGTAGAGACATGTGATAGGTTGCTGCTTTATGTTTGACTAGGCCCAATATTCGTAGAATGGTGAAGCTGCAGCACAAAAGTGAGTTTTAAGACATGTTAGCAGAAGGGATTACTGATTAGGCTACTTTCTATGAGTCTGGGGAAAGGTACACTTGAAATACACTGCAGAAATGTAGGTGTGTCTTTGAAATGTAAAGTTCAGTCTACTTGTTTATTTCTGTTATATATGATGATGATTTCAAAAGGTAGACATATATGCATGTATAGTTTCAGGAATATGGTGAGATTTATAACAGACTCATGTTTAGCTTTTATGCTTTATTTTGAGTACGCCCAACACCCTGAGTAGTTACAGAATTTTGAAGCTGCAGTACAAAAGTGTACACCATGTCATAGACCTGACTTTTGTGCTGCAGTTTCAGTATTCTGCTACTACTCAGGATGTTGCACTCCTCCAATCACTCAGGTACTACTGCAGTACTACTCCAATCACTCAGGTAGTACACATGCACTTATAAAATCACCCAGGCACATTCTAGTACTCCTGTAATCTCCGATTACTCTGCGATCATGGAATTACCAGGTATTACCTATGTACTCCTCTAATTCCCCAGACATAACTCCTGCAATCATGCAATCATCAATGTGTTAGCTATACACTGGTTTAATCACGCAGGCACTACCCTTGCACTCCTCCATTCACCCTGTGAGGATCTATGCACTCCTCCAATCACTTAGCCAGAGCCTATGCACTTATAAAATCATCCAGGCACTACCTTTACACTTTTGCAATCACAGAGGCACTACCACAGTATTACTCTAATCAACCCGGGAGTACTGATGCACCTATAAAATCACCCAGGCACTTTCTATGTACTACTGTAGTCCCCCAGATATTACCTCTGAACTCATGCAATCACCAATGCATTAGCTATACACTGGTTCAATCACCCAGGCAATACCCTTGCACTCCTCCAATTACCTTTTCAGGATCTATGCACTCCTCCAATCACTTAGCCAGTACGCATGCACTTATAAAATCACCCACTCACTTGCTATGTACTCCAGTAATCCCCCAGATATTACCCCTGCAGTCATGCAATCACCCAGGCACTAGTTATGTACTACTCCTGCAGTCATGCAATCATGCAGGCTGTACCTATGCACTCATGTAATAACCCAGGCACTACCCTTGCAGTTGTAGAATCATCTAGGTCCTACTGTTGCACTCATCTATTCACCTAGGCACTACTCAATGAGTCATCTGTACCTTTAGGTGCTATTCATACACTTATCCATGCACTCAATGTTTATGTGTGCACTCATGCAATTAGCCAGTCACTATCTATCTTCTCCTATAATTACCCAGTGACTACCCTTGCACGCATACAATCACCCAAGCACTAGCCATGAAGTTATGCAATCACTCAGGCAGATCTATTACATGTTTCAGTTGTAAGTTTCACTATATTTCAGAAATATTGTACACATATTTCTTTTAGATATGATGATGATTTGAAAACATAGAGACATATGTATGCAAGCTTTTAACAATATGGAGAGACTTATAGTTGAGTCATGTAATAGTCTGCTGTTTTATATTTGGCTAGGCCCAACACTCATGTAGTTATAAAAACATCCAAGTACTACCCATGCAGTCTTCCAATGATCCAGTCACTACATATGCACTGCTGTAATCACTCAGGCATTACTCCTGCACTCATGCAAACATCCAGGCACTACCTATGCACTCATGCAATCACTAAGGTATTACCCATGCACTCTTTGAATCATGTAGCCACTACTCATGCACTTATATAATCACTCAGGGCCCTTCACTAGCCTTGTACTTATGTAATCACTTAGCTAGTAGTCATTGTATTGTATTGTAATTGCATTTGTATAGCACTTACTACCCCTGACGAGGCGTCGAAGCGCTTTTTTCGGCGAGTAGCACGTTACCCGGGACCCATAGAGGATTAGTGCTTGAATTAGTATAGTGAAACATGCAAGTAAACTTCTGAAGTGGTGGATAGGTTAGTCAGTTATTTGGATTCAGAAGGATAGAAGAGGAAAAAGGTTTGTATTTATATAGCGCTTGTTACCCCTGATGGGGTGTTGAAGCATCGCTACTCCGGAAACCCATAAAGGATTAGTGGTGAATTAGTATGGTCTGAAATATGAAAGTAATTTGAGTGGTGGATATTAGTCAGTTATTTGGAGTGAGCAAGGATCAGCGGAGGAGATAGAAGGGGCAAGCAAAGGTTTGCATTCATATAGCACCTAGTTACCCCTGATGGGTGCTGGTATAGCGCTTTTCTGAGTCGAGTAGCACGCTTACTCCGGAATCACTCATAAAGGATTAGTGTTGCAAACATTAGTATAGTGAAATATGAAAGTAATTTGAGTGATGGTGTTATGAAATCACCCAGGCACTACCTTTGCACTCATTATTCACTCAGGCGTTACCTCAGTAGTCCTGAAATCACTGAAGAAGTACCCATGTAGTTATAAAATTACTCAGTCACTTTGTATGTAGTCATGTAAATCACCAGATATTACTCCTGTAGTCATGCAGTCACCCAGGCGTTACCTATGTACTCCTTTAATCCCTCAGAGGTTACTTCTGTACTCATGCAATCACCAATGCATTAGCTATACAGTGCTTCAATCATCCAGGCACTATCCTTGCACTCTTTCAATCACGGAGGCACTACTCTTGTACTTCTGTAATCACTCAGGCAGTACCTTAGTACTTCTATAATCACCCAGGCAGTACTTATGGACTTATAAAATCACCCACTCACATCCTATGAACTCCAGTAATCTCCCAGATATTACCCCTGCAGTCATGCAATCACCCAGGCACTAGTTATATACTACCCCTACAGTTATAGAATCACACAGACGCTACCTAAGCACTCATGTAATAATCCAGGCACTACCCTTATAGTCATAGAATCACCCAGGCCCTATTGTTGCACTCATCTATTCACCTAGGCACTTCTTAGTGAGTCATCTATGCCTGCAGGTGCTATTTATACACTAATTCATGCACTGAACCTTTATGTGTGCACTCATGTAATTAGCAAGTCACTATCCATCTTCTCCTGCAATTACCCAGCGACTACCTTTGGAGTCATACAATCACCCAAGCACTACCCATGGAGTTTTGCAATCACTCAGGCAGATCTATTACATGTCTCTGTTTCTAGGTTTCACTATATTTCAGAAATATTGCATTTATATTTCTTTTAGATATGATGATGATTTGAAAAGGTAGAGACATATAAATGCATGCTTTTAACGATATGGAGAGACTTATGGTTGAGTAATGTAATAGTCTGCTGTTTTATATTTGGCTAGGCCCAACACTCATGCAGTTATAAAACACCCAAGTACTACCCATGCAGTCTTCCAATGATCCAGGCAGTACATATGCACTGATGCAATCACCCAGGAATTACCCCTGCACTCATGTAATCACCCAGGCACTAGCTATGCACTCATGCAATCACCAAGGTATTACCCATGCACTCTTTGAATCATGTAGCCACTATTCATGCACTTATATAATCACTCAGGCACTAACGTTGTACTCTTTCAATCACAGAGGCACTAGCCTTGTACTTATGTAATCACTCAGCCAGTAGTCATGGCATTATGAAATCCCCCAGGCACTACCTTTGCACTCATTTATTCACTCAGGCGTTATCTCAGTAGTTCTGAAATCACCCAAGAAGTACCCATGCTCTTATAAAATCACCCAGTCACTTTCTATGTAGTCATGTAAATCACCAGATATTACTCCTGTAGTCATGCAGTCACCCAGGCGTTACCTATGTACTCCTTTAATCCCCCAGACGTTACCTCTGTACTCATACAATCACCAATGCATTAGCTATAGAGTGCTTCAATCACCCAGGCACTATCCTTGCACTCTTTCAATCACGGAGGCACTACTCTTGTACTTATGTAATCACTCAGGCAATACTCATGCACTTATAAAATCACCCAGGCACTACCTTTGCACTCCTGTAATCACTCAGGCAGTACATTAGTACTTCTGTAATCACCCAGGCAGTACTCATGGACTTATAAAATCATCCACTCACTTCCTATGTACTCCAGTAATCCTGTAGATATTACCCCTGCAGTCATGCAATCATCCAGGCACTAGTTATGTACTACTCCTGTAGTCATGCAATCATGCAGGCTGTACCTATGCACTCATGTAATAACCCAGGCACTACCCTTGCAGTTGTAGAATCATCTAGGTCCTACTGTTGCACTCATCTATTCACCTAGGCACTACTCAATGAGTCATCTGTACCTTTAGGTGCTATTCATACACTTATCCATGCACTCAATGTTTATATGTGCACTCATGCAATTAACCAGTCACTATCTATCTTCTCCTACAATTACCCAGTGAGTACCCTTGCACGCATACAATCACCAAAGCACTACCCATGAAGTTATGTAATCACTCAGGCAGATCTATTACATGTTTCAGTTGTAAGTTTCACTATATTTCAGAAATATTGTATACATATTTCTTTTAGATATGATGATGATTTGAAAAGGTAGTGACATTTGTATGCAAGCATTTAACAATATGGAGAGACTTATAGTTGAGTCATGTAATAGTCTGCTGTTTTATATTTGGCTAGGCCCAACACTCATGTAGTTATAAAAACACCCAAGTACTACCCATGCAGTCTTCCAATGATCCAATCACTACATATGCAGTGCTGTAATCACTCAGGCATTACTTCTGCACTCATGCAAACATCCAGGCACTACCTATGCACTCATGCAATCACTAAGGTATTACCCGTGCACTCTTTGAATCATGTAGCCACTACTCATGCACTTATGTAATCACTCAGGGCACTAACTTTGTACTCTTTCAATCACAGAGACACTAGCCTTGTACTTATGTAATCACTCAGCCAGTAGTCATGGTGTTATGAAATTACCCAGGCACAACCTTAGCACTCATTTATTCACTCAGGCGTTACCTCAGTAGTCCTGAAATCACACAAGAAGTACCCATGCAGTTATAAAATCACTCAGTCACTTTGTATGTAGTCATGTAAATCACCAGATATTACTCCTGTAGTCATGCAGTCACCCAGGCGTTACCTATGTACTCATTTAATCCCCCAGAGGTTATTTCTGTACTCATGCAGTCACCAATGCATTAGCTATACAGTGCTTCAATCACCCAGGCACTATCCTTGCACTCTTTCAATCACGGGGGCAGTACTCTTGTACTTATGTAATCACTCAGGCAATACTCATGCACTTATAAAATTACCCAGGCACTACCTTTGCACTCCTGTAATCACTCAGGCTGTACCTTAGTACTTCTGTAATCACCCAGGCAGTACTCATGGATTTATAAAATCACCCACTCACTTCCTATGTACTCCAGTAATCCCCCAGATATTACCCCTGCAATCATGCAATCACCCAGGCACTAGTTATGTACTACCCTACAGTTATAGAATCATGCAGTCTCTACCTATGCACTCATGTAATAACCCAGGCACTACCCTTGCATTCACAGAATAACCTAGGCCCTACTGTTGCACTCATCTATTCACCTAGGCACTTCTTAGTGAGTCATCTATGCCTGCAGGTGCTATTTATACACTAATTCATGCACTGATCCTTTATGTGTGCACTCATGTAATTAGCCAGTCACTATCCATCTTCTCCTGCAATTAACCAGCGACTACCTTTGGAGTCATACAATCACCCAAGCACTACCCATGGAGTTTTTCAATCACTCAGTCAGATCTATTACATGTCTCAGTTTCTAGGTTTCACTATATTTCAGTAATATTGGATATATATTTCTTATAGATATGATGATGATTTGAAAAGGTAGAGACATATGTATGCATGCTTTTAACGATATGGAGAGACTTATGGTTGAGTCATGTAATAGTCTGTTGTTTTATATTTGGCTAGGCCCAACAGTCATGCAGTTATAAAAACACCCAAGTACTACCCATGCAGTCTTCCAATGATCCAGTTACTACAAATACACTGGTGTAATGACTCAGGCATTAGTCCTGCATGCATGCAAACATCCAGGCACTACCTATACACTCATACAATAACCAAGGTATTGCCCATGCACTCTTTGAATCATGTAGCCACTACATATGCACTTATATAATCAGTCAGGCACTAATGTTGCACTCCTTCAATCACGTAGACACTACCCTTGTACTTATGTAATCACTCAGCCAGTAGTCATGCTGTTATGAAATCACCCAGGCACTACCTTTGCACTCCTTTATTCACTCAGGCACTACCTCATTACCCCTGCAATCACTGAAGCAGTACTCATGCAGTTATAAAATCACTCACTCACTTGCTATGTACTCCAGTAATCCCCCAGATATTACACCTGTAGTCATGGAATCACCCAGACACTACTTATGTAGTACCTTTGCAGTCATAGAATCATGCAGTGTCTACCTATGCAGTCATGTAATAACCCACACACTACCCTTGCAGTCATAGAATCACCAAGGTCCTACTGTTGCAGTTATCTATTCACCTAGGCAATACTCCATGACTCATCTATGCCTTCGGGTGCTATTAATAAACTTAAGCATGCACTCAACCTGTAGGTATGCACTGATGAATTAGCCAGTCACTATCCATCTTCTCCTGCAATTACCTAGCAACTACCTTTGGAGTCATACAATCATCGAAGCACTATGCATGGAGTCATGCAATCACTCAGGCAGATCTATTACATGTCTCAGTTTCTAGGTTTCACTATAATTCAACAATATTGTATACATATTTCTTTTAGATATGATGATGATTTGAAAAGGTAGAGACGTATGCATGCATGCTTTTAACAATATGGAGAGACTTATGGTTGAGTCATGTAATAGTGTGCTGCTTTGTATTTGGCTAGGCCCAACACTCATGCAGTTATAAAAACACCCAAGTACTACCTATGCAGTCTTCCAATGATCAAGGCACTACATATGCACTGCTGCAATTACCCAGGTTATTACCCCTGCACTCACGAAATCACCCAGGCACTACCTATGCACTCATGCATTCACCCAGGTATTATCTATGCACTCTTTCAATCACCCAGCCACTATCCATGAACTTATATAATCTCTCACGTACTACCCTTTCACTCCTTCAATCATCCAGGTATTACCCTTGTACTTATGTAGTCACTCAGCCAGTACTCATGCACTTATAAAATCACCCACGCACTACCTTTGCACTCCTCCAATCACTCAGGCATTCCCTCAGTACTCCTGCAATCACCCAAGCAGTACTCATGCAGTTATAAAATCACCCACTGATTTGCTATGTTAATGTTAATGTTAATGGGATTTATAAAGCGCACGAATACCCGGGGGTGTCTTGGCGCTGAGAACACAGTAGGCCCGACCAGGCGTCTAATTCTGGAATAACCAGGTTTTTAGCCCTTTCCTAAAGATGGTGAGGGAGCTAGCACTTCTGAGCTCAGTTGGGAGCGTATTCCAGAGTTTAGAGGTGCCGTAGAGAAAACTGCGACCGCCCCAGTGAGATGATCGAATTCTAGGTACTGTCAGGAGTCTGGCCCCTGTGGAACGAAGTTGTCTGGCTGGTTCATACCAGACAAATAGATTTTGAAGAAAGGAGAGTCCTGTGTGGGTCAATGCTTTGTATGCCAGACACAGGGCCTTGAATTTGATGCATTGTTATACAGGGAGCCAGTGAGAATCTCTTTGGATACGGATTTGTGCCTAGGAATGTTAACCAGGGAGGACCTGGCTTGGCAGTTCGGGCTGGACTGTTCTCACAAGGGACAGGGTCAAGACTGATTTGCATATGGCTGGGTCCAAACTGGGGTGGTGAGCAAAAGAATGATGGATTTAACCCAGATCTTTGTGACTGGGGGTGAATGTTTGCATTGTCCAGCATTCCGTCCATCAATTGTTTCTTTTGCATGTGTTGCCTTAAGTGGGAAGGGTATGCCCAGACATGGGTCCTGTGCTCAGTACACCACTGGATTCAAGCTAGCCTGGCTGATGAAGGGTGAGGCCCTGAAACCGGTCCCAGGATGCTTGTTTCTGGTCCAGGGAGGACCTGGCTTGGCAGTTCGGGCTGGACTATTCTCACAAGGAACAGGGTCAAGACTGATTTGCATATGGCTGGGTCCAAACTGGGGTGGTGTGGTGAGCAAAAGAATGATGGATTTAACCCAGATCTTTGTGACTGGGGGTGAATGTTTGCATTGTCCAGCATTCCGTCCATCAATTGTTTCTTTTGCATAGGAATGTTAACCAGCAGCCGAGCCGCTGTGTTTTGAACAGTCTGAAGTTTTTTTAAGCATTGCTTCTGTATGTTCAAATAAAGCCCATTACAATAGTCCAATTTTGACTGGATAAGCGATGTTACCACTGTCTTCCTCGTGTCCGCGGGGATGTAAGGAAAGATCTTCCTTATTTTCTTAATAAGAAAGTGGGAGGCGGCGACGATGGCGTTTGTCTGATGTGAGAGTGCTAGTTTACTGTCGAACCATACTCCCAAATGTTTTGCCTTGTGTGCTGGTTTAGGTGATTCGCCCATCTCTGCCGGCCACCATAGGTTGCCCCAGTTGGGTGCATGTTTACCAAAAATTAGGACCTCAGTTTTTTCAGAATTGAGTTTGAGACAATGTGTACTCATCCATCTATTTATTGCACTCATGCAATTCTGAAATTGTTGAGCAGGAGAGGCTTGATTCTTATAGGCAGCCACCACTATCTGGGTGTGGTCGGCGTAGGACGTCAAACTAAACCCACAGTCCCGGATCAGGGGAGCAAGTTCGGAGATATAGACATTGAAGAGAGAGGGGCTAAAGGAGGAGCCCTGTGGCACTCCGCACGGGAGGGTATACGTCTCTGAATGATACCCATCTACTGATACTGTTAGTCTCCTGTCCTTAAGAAAGGAGGACAGCAGGGCTAAAGCCATTCCCCTGACCCCCAAGCTCTCCAGCCGCTGCTGCAGGAGAGAATGATCCACGGTATCGAAAGCGGCTGACAGATCGAGGAGTACAAGGGCGGCTGTACCTCCTCTATCCATCACCGCTCTGATCTCCTCTGTGGCTTTGATGAGTGCCGTTTCCATACTATGCTCATGACGGAAGCCGAACTGGGAGTGATCGAGCAGATTGTTTTCATGAATAAGTTGAGATAGCTCCAGTAATCCTCCAGATATTACCCCTTTAGTCATGCAATCACCCAGGCACTAGTTACGTGCCACCCTTGCAGTTGTAGAATCATCCAGGTCCTACTGTTTCACTTACCTATTCACCTAGGCATTACTCAATGTATTTCTTTATTTATAGATGACAATATTTGTATATAATTATTTTAATAACATTAAATATTTTTTAGAAAGATAATAAACTTTTTTTTTTTTAAATTCTCCATAATTATTAAGAAATATTCTGTATGACAAGAAAAGTTCAAAAGAAAAGACAACAAAGAAAACAGAACTATTTAAAGGATAGAGAAAAGCAGAAAGTAGATGAAGTACAACATGTGACGTTGAAGAAAAAGTCTTCTGGTAAGAGAACAAAAGAATTTGTTAAAAGTGCTTTTAAAAAATGTAATCGATTTTGAAAATGGGGAAAAGAGAAAGACAAGTACTACAAGCAATCAGAAGGAAAAGAAAAAAGGAGAAATTAATGCAAAATCAGGTTATAGGAAAACAATCCATGTTGAAAAAAGGATGAAAGAATATAAAGATATTAGGAAGAGAATGTATAAAAGTAGAGTACTACAAAATTTATTGAAAGATTGCAAAACATATAAAAGAAGATCAGCATTTTACAAGAAGAAAGAACAGATTGAAAGTGTAGTCGAAAAGGCTTTTGAATTGAAAAGAAAATTGTTTATATTAGTATTGAAGAGAATGAAAACATTGAATAAAACAATGCACTTTATGAATGGAGAAAAGTAAAAGAAAAAGACTGGTTAATAGAACTAACTTTTGCAAAAACATTCGGGTGAGTGGACGCACACTTCTAGTACTGAACCTTTTTTTAATGAAGAAAGCTATTTTCAACAAAGTACATTAGTTCATGCAGTTGATACCAGGGGTTGTTGTTATGAGGTTAAAAACGGTTGTCCAATTGAAAAAGAAAAGATGGTTCCTAGAAATGTGGAAGAAGTAATAGCTGATGAAGTTCAAGGGAGACGTACACAAGCTCCAGTGTATAAGTGGGATTGTAGTAGCATTTGTAGTATACAACAGGAATCTATTGATATATTACGAAATTTCTTACGAGATTATGGTAATAAAAATGTTAAACAGAAGATTAAGATGTTGCAAGGACTATATCCTTGTAAAGTGAGAAAATATACTAGCTTGAAGGGTCATTCTCTGGCTTGTCTTTCTAGAAAAGTGTGTTGAAGTACTTTTCATCCTTTAAGAATGTTAGCAGTACATCACTCAGAAATGCGGAAGTTAGTAAGAAGATTGTACTATGTAAAAAGTCCTGCATTATCTTTAAGTGAAATAAACACTGCTCTTTTGCATGGTTCAGTATTGGATGTAAAAAAGGTTTCTGATGATATACAGTTTTGTTTCTTTGGTCCTGAAGAGGAGTGTAGAGAAAGTGAGTGTGTAAGTGTTGAAGAAGAGGTGGAAGATAGTACTACTGAGAAGTTTGCAGAAGAAATGACAAAGTTTAAGGTACTTTCTTGTGAAAAACCAAACTATGTTTGTATTTGTTGTCGACGTACTCACTATAGAAGTCAAACTAGGAATGATGATGTGTATTTAAAAAGTGAAAAGGAAAACAATGATAAGTGGGAGCAATTTGGTGCTTATTTGTTGGTGGACGGTCGTTTTGAGTTTGGTGGTGATCAACATATTTGTAAATATTGTTACAACAAATTAGAAGAGAACAAAATGCCAGCTAGAGCTACACATAACAACCTAGAGTTGGTAGCTATTCCTACGGAACTGGTAGATTTAAATACGTATGAGTCCATTCTTATTCAATCTGTGCACCCATTTCAGGCTATAGTTCGTATGGAGCCTAAAACAGGTAAGCTGCCTCCAACAGATTTACAAAGAGGTTTAAAAGGAAGAGTTGTGTATTTACCTTTAGATTTTATTAGAAAAATATTGAAACTGTTGGTGTAGAGATAGAGAGGAAAGTGAACCTGTAGTTATTCTAGTTAATGGTGTACCAACAAAGAGTCGGAAAATATGGCAAGAGTTAGTAGATGTCACCAAACTTCAAAAGGCTACATTATATCTTGTACAAAACAATATTTATTATAAAAATGTATATGTTGAAGCACAAGAATTATCTTTAGAAGATGATGGAGAAATTTCAACTGGGCAAATAGAAAAAGTGGACAACTCCAGGAGTGAAGAAATTTATGAACATTACAGTATACATCCTCTACATTCAAAAGAAGTTATAGGAAACACTATTGAATTATTCTAAATGAAGAAAGCAAAAGGAACTCCCATGAGTGTATGGGAAAAAGTTTAGAAGCTCGTTGTTTTCCACAGCACTTCCCCACTGGAAAAGGTGGACGATATGATGAATGACCAGTACAGATTCCAGCTTCAGAATATCGTACAACAAGATTGTACTCAGAAGATCCAAGATTTCGACAGTGTATTCCATATTTATTTCATCTTCTGTTTGAAAGTGACTTGTCTTGACTTTCATATGCAGTGAACCACATATTAAAAATGGGAGTTCATCTTACACATGTTTCTGCAAAGGATTTTTTGGACAAAGTTCAACAAAGAGACGATCATTTAGAATCTCAGTTAATTAATTTGATAGCGTGTCAACGTGGGACTAATGAGCATTGGTATCATCGTCACGGAGAACTTAAATGTATGTTAAGGAACTTAGGAACCCCTACGTGGTTTGTTACGCTTAGCTTTGCTGAATACGCATGGGACAATTTACTTAAATTTCTATGAGAAGCAAATTCAAATATTAAAAACATTGAATTGAAGACAGCTGGAGAACTGTGTTCCTTGGATCCTGTAAATGTGTGCAGATATTTTAATCATAGATTTCAAGCTATGATGTCTTTTATCTGCAATAAAATTAATCCGCCTCTTGGAGAAGTTATTGATTTCTTTTGGAGAAAGGAGTACCAAGCTAGAGGTGCTCTTCATATACACATGCTTGCTATTATGGATCAAGGATGCACCTAAATTTGGAACTGATTCTGATGAAACTGTTTTCTCTTTCATTGAAGACTATGTTACCTATGCTATTCCAAAAAAAGAGGAGAAAATAGCTTAAGACAACAAGTTTTACGGTTTCAAAGTCATCGATGCGGAAAGTATTGTCTACGAAAATACACGTCAAAGGGAAAATTTTATACAAAATGTTGTTTTGCATTCCCACGTCCAGTAATTTCAAAAGGAAGAGTCAATAGTTTCATGTCAGCAGTAAGGCATACTATCACTCGAAAATCTCCAAAGAATACTTACAACATAAAAAGAACTGAAGAATCAAAGTATATTAATGACTACTATCCAGTGATTTTGACAATGTGGAATGCAAATATGGATATCCAGTATGTTGCAGATAATTCAATTGCTGTTGCTCGGTATGTTACGTCATATATAACAAAATCTGAAAAGACGGAGTTGAAAGAAATGTGGCAAGAACTTTCACAAGAGAAGACTCTTAGTAACAAGTTGTACAGCTTTAGTTTGAAGATGCTTTCCCATCGAGAAATTGGATCTTACGAATGTTTGGATCGGTTGACCTCTGCAAGTTTATACTCAAAGTCAAGAGGAATCCTTTGGGTAAGTCTAGGTCTTGCTGAAAAACGAAATCGAGAATTGAAATCTCTAGAAGAAATTGAATACTTAGCATTGAATGAACCGGAAAGTACAGATATTGTTAAAAACAAATATGTTGGATACGTACTATCCCAAAAGGAGTCCACATCTGGAAAACATATGTCTCTATGAAGTACTGCAACATTACAGTTTTAAGAGAAATGTTACAGAAAATATAAATGAAGAAAAATATACAGTAATTGGATGTGATGGATGTTTGGTAAAACATGTCAAAGGAAATCTTATTAACCACAGGATACTCAGTTGTGAAACTCCAGATAAAAGGGAATTTTTCTATTTAGCACTTCTGCAACTCTTCAAGCCTTGGCGTAGTGAAATGGAATTACTTGGAGATTTTGAGTGCTATGAAGATTCTTAATGCATGTAATGCATGTAAAGATAGCATTCAATGCACAATTTTTCCAACATATCTACAAATGTTAAATGAAGAGATTGAACAAGAAACTACTATTGCAGCTGAAATAGCTAGAGACAGTTCTCAAGATAGTCAAAGTTCTGTTCCACTAAGTCAAGATCCACTAGGTCAACCAATTTTTGAAAATGAAGCAGCAATAGCCATGAATGAAGTAGAAACGGCAATGCAACAAGCACAACAGGATATTATTGAGTTGGGAAACCTGGAAGAAAAACTGAATATTGAACAAAAAGAAATATATCAGCAAGTGACACAGCAGATACAGCATGGTTTACTGCATGAAAAAAAGAATGCCAATGCACATGATTTCAACCTATTCGAATGTACATCAGTGGGCAAGCTGGAACAGGAAAAAGTTTCTTAATTAAAGTTTTGACCAGTTATCTACATAAAACCACTGAATCACATTTATCTTGTGTTGTAACCTCTCCAACTGGGTTAGCAGCACACAACATTAAAGAGATTACCTTACATCTTTTACTCATGCTACCAGTTGAACATGAGAATAAGTTGGAATATCACAAGTTATCTGGAGAAGCTTGTTATGAAGTTTCAAGAGTACTCAAGAAAATGAAACTTCTAATCATTGATGAGGTGAGCATGGTCTCAAACTTAATGCTTGCCTATGTACATTTAAGAATGCAACAGATTTTAAAAACAGATTGTGATGTTCTATTTGGAGGAAAACGTGTAATTCTATTTGGCGACCTACTACAACTTACTCCTGTAAAAGGACAACCTGTTTTTAATACACTTCTTCATGAATACACTAAGCAATCTTTGGGAAGTATTGGAAATGTCAACATTTGGTCTTATTTTGAATATATAGAACTTATTAGGAATATGCGACAAGCAAGTGATGAACATTATGGAAACATTCTTCAAGAGGTAAGAATTGGTGTTTTAACAAAAGATGGAAAAGAAGCATTACAAAGTCGACTTTTAATGAACTTGTTTCCAAATGAAAACATAGCACCTGAAATAATATACAAAAAAATTGGAGAAAAGAGGTCTATAGTTTACCTAATGCCTACACTGGAAGAGTGTTCTACATTTAATCAAGAACTTTTGAAATTGGAAATACAACCAATACTGAAAATGGAAGCTATCGATAAAATGGAGCAAGAAGGAGTTACTTTTCTTCTCTCAGAGAAATTACAGTCAAAATTGAATTCTTTGGAAAAGTCGGTGTCTAAGACTGCAGGTTTAGAAAAGACTTTATATGTATGTGTGAACTGTCTGGTAATTTTACGGCAAAATTTGAATGTAGAAGAAGGTTTAGTAAATGGAGCAATGGGAAAAGTTGTTGATTTTGTAAATTTTCAGAATAGAGATGGAATTTAATTTTTTAAGATTAAATTTGATCAAATTGAAGAGGTGAAACAGATTGGACGTTGTACTGTTCGTTTTTTGCTTGTACAAGACTTGTATGTTCGTAGAAAACAGTTTCCTCTTTCTTTAGCATATGCTGTAACCATTCATAAATCTCAAGGTTTAAGTGTAGACACTGCTTTGGTAAATATTGGAAGTACAGTGTTTAAAGAAGGCATGGCATATGTTGCATTGTCTCGAGTAAGGACATTATCTGGTTTGTATTTGATTGATTTTGATGAGAAAAAGATTAGTGCTGATGTAAATTGTGTAAGAGAGTACAATCGGTTAAGAAGACTTTATGCTCCTAAGTTAGGTGAATATCCCGTATATGAGAAACGTATAGTGTGTCCAAAACGGAAATATGACAAATATTTCACTGAGATTCAGAAAAAGAAAAGAATTCAAGAGAATGATAAAACTGCAAAGAAAATGAAAATGGACACAGTTGATGATATTGTAGGATACCAGTTAGAAAATAGTTCAGGTATCAACTGCTATGCTAATGTAATTGTGAATGTTGTGTTTTATCTAGAGGATCTTCATCATGAAATTATGGAAAATCGAGAAAAAAGATTCTGTTCTTTACTACATTATATTTTTGAAAAGTTGATAACTGATAGAACAAAAATCCATACTGCTTCTGGAATTCGGCATCTTTTCGATACATGTACTGGATCATTGAAATTTACATTGAATGTACAACAAGATGCACAAGAATTTCTTATGTTTATGCTTGCAGTATTGGAAGATGAAGGAATAGAAATTGAAAATTTGTTTGGAGTAAGTTACAGATGGGATCACAAATGTGAAGAGTGTTCATTTTCTTAGGGCACTGAAATAGACACTGAACGATTCATATATTTGACAATACCAGATTGCAAATCAGTGTCTTTTAACAAGTTACTAAAAACAGCTAATCAAGATATGAAATGTTCTCATTGTAAATCAGAAATGTTGTCAACATTATTTATAGAAAGATTTGGACAATATGTCATTTTAATGCTTTAACGTTGTAGAGCAGATGGAAGAAAACTGGAAACCAAAATTAAAGATTTTGTGGCAAGTCAAGTATCAATTTCTGGAAGAACTATTAAAGCAGTGGCTATTGTTTTCCATGATGGACCTACTACAACATCTGGACACTATACTGTGTATTTAAAATACAATAAAGGATGCACACGTTGCAATGATGCCCATTTGGAATTCAAATGTAGGTTGCCTTACGAATTACCAAATTCATATCTGATATTTTTTAAACCAAAGTTTTGAAAACATCATTCGGCCTATTGGGAAGATGTGAACAGAAATTAATGAGTTTATTTTGGATATTGAAATGGAAATGGATTTGGAAACATTATTCGGCCTAATGGGAAGATGTGAACAATTACTGTTTGGATTATTGCTTGTGCTAATTCTTATTGCATTTGCCAAATTGTGTTTGAAAGAAGAAGTTTATATATTTGATCTTTATATTATACGCGATATAAATGAGAGTGTATATTTTACAAAATGTACTTCAAAGAAATAAATGAATTAATGTAGATGAAGAATGTAATTTAGAAACTGTAGATAGGTAAACAGATAGTTGAACTTGTTGTAAATATTTTCAATGCAGATTTGGAGTTTTTTTACAATCTCATTGATTGTATTTTGTTCCCCGCTGTTATATGATGATCTACATTGAAATCACTGTGTATGGTGAAATTCAGTAGAATCTTAGAACAGCAAAAAAGGGAAAGTGAATATGTTATGTAATTCTAAAATTATGCTGTGTTGTTAAAAGTATAATATTGTATGCAATAACAGTTTTTCTTCTTTTTTTTACAGAAAGTAATACTAAAGTTTGAAAAGATTTTAAATTCAGTTTACAACAAAACTACTGTAAAATAGTTTCACTGAGTTTTGTATCTTCTTTAATAAAAAGGTAACGATGAAGTAATGTAATAAGCATGATGATATGAACTAATGTTTACAATCGCTTTTACTGCACTCATCCATTTTTTCAAACACTACCCATGCACTCATCTATACAGTTAGGCACTATTCCCACACTCCTGCCATCACCCATGCACTATCCATGCACTTCTCCAATCACCTAGCCTGTATCCATGCACTTATGGAATCATCTAGGCATTACGTATGCACTCCTTCAATCACTCAGGCAGTACCCATGCACTCCTCCAATAACCCAGACATTACCCCTGCACTCATGTAATCACCCAGACATTACCTATGCACTCCTCCAATCACTCAAGCAGTGCCTATGCACTCCTCCAATCAGCCAGGCACTACCCTTGCACTCATGCAATAACCCAGTCACTACCCATGCACTTCTTCAATCACTCAGGCAGTACCCATACACTCCTCCAATCATCCAGGCACTACCCATGCAGTGCTGCAATCACCCAGGCATTACCCATGCACTTCTTCAATCACTCACGCATTACCCATGCACTCCTTCAATCACTGAGGCAGTACCCATACGATCCTCCAATCACCCAAACATTACCCCTGCACTTATGCAGTTACCCAAGCACTACCCATGCACTTTTTCAATCACTGAGGCAGTACCCATGCACTCCTCCAATCACCCAGACATTACTCTTGCACTCATGCACTCACCCAGGTATTACCCATCCATTCCTTCAATCATTCAGGCAGTACCCATGCACTCCTCCAATCACACAGACATTACACCTGCACTCATGCAATCACCCAGGCATTACACATGCACTCCTTCAATCACTCAGACAGTTCCCATGCACTCCTTCAATCACCCAGGCACTACCCGTGCACTTATGCAATCACCCAGGCATTCCCTATGCACTCTTTCAATCCCTCAGGCAGTACCCATGCACTCCTCCAATCACCCAGCCATTACTCCTGCACTCATGGAATCATCCAGGCACTATGCATGCACTCCTAAAATAACTAAGGCACTACTCTTGCACTGCTGCAATCACCCAGGCACTATCCATGCACTCCTCCAATCATCCAGCCAGTACCCATGCACCTAAAAAATCACCCAGGCACTAGTTATACACTTTTCCAATCACCCAGGTACTACCACCACAGTCATGCAACGACCCACACATTACTCTTGCACACATGCAATTACCCAGGTAGTACTTATGTACTCTTACAATCACCCAGACACTACCTATACACTACTCCAATCATCCAGACATTACTCCTGCACTCATACAATCACCCAGCCATTAGCTATGCACTCATAGAATAACCCAGGCACTACTCTTTTACTGCTGCAATCATCCAGGCAGTATCCATGCACTCCTCCAAACATCCAGGCAGGACCCATGCACTTAAAAACACTTTTCCTTTCACCCAGGCACTACCGCTACAGTCATGCAACAAGCATCACATTACTCTTGCATTCATGCAATCAGGCAGACATTACTCATGCCCTCCTCCAATTACCTACACATTACCCATGCACTCATGCAATTACTTAGGCATTACCCAGGCACTCCTCCAATGACCCAGACATTTACCCTACACTCATGCAATCACCTACCTATTACCCATCCAGTCCTTCAATCACTCAGGCAGTACTCATGCACTTATAAAATCATTCAGGTACTTCCTATGCACTCATGCATTAACCCAGGCACTACTTATGCACATCTGCAATCACCCAGGAACTACCACTACACTCATGCAACCACCCAGACATTACTCTTGCACTCATGCAATCACCCAGGCACTGGCTATGCACTCATACAATAACCCAGGCAGTACTCTTGCACAGCTGCAATCATCCAGGCACTACCCATGCACTCCTCCAATCACCCAGACATTACCCCTGCACTCATGCACTCACGCAGGCATTATGCATGTACTTCTTCAATCAGCCAGACATTACCTCTGCACTCATACAATCACCCAGGCAATACCCATGGAATCCTTCAATCACTCAGACAGTGCCCATGCACTCCTCCAATCACCCAGACATTACCCCTGCACTTATGCAATCACCCAGGCATTACCCATGCACTCCTTCAATCACTCAGGCAGTACCTATGCACTTATAAAATCATCCAGACACTACCTATGCACTCATGGAATCACAGAGGTACAACTGATGCACTCATAAAGGCACCTAGGCATTACCCATGCACTCCTCTAATCAGCCATGCACTATCTATGTACTCCTTCAATTACGCAGGCACTACTCTTGCACTCATCCAATAACTGAAGCACTACTGCTGTACTTATATAATTACCCAGGCAATATCCATACACTTATAAAAACATGCAGATACTACCTATGCACTCATGCAATCACCCAGGCACCACCTATGCACTCATGCAATAGCCCAAGCACTACCCATGCACTCCTCCAATCACCCAGGCACTACCCATGCACTCATGCAATCACTCAGGCACTACCCATGCACTCATACATGCACTCAGGTACTTCTGCTGCACTTATGCAATCACCCAAGCACTACCTATGCAGTCTTCCAATCATCCAGTCACTACCTGTACACTCATGCAATCACCCAGGTTCTACTCATGCACTCCTCCAATCAACCAGGAACTACCTATGCACTCCTCGATGCACCCAGGCACTACCCATGCACTCTTCCATGCACCCAGGCATTACCCATGCACTCCTCCAATCACCCAGATATTACCCCTGCACTCATACAAACACCCTGACATTACCCATGCACTCCTCCATGCACCCAGGCATTACCCATGCACTCCTTCAATCAGCCAGACATTACCCCTGCACTCATACAATCACCCAGGCATTACCCATGCAATCCTTCAATCACTCAGACAGTACCCATGCACTTATAAAATCATCCAGACACTACCTATGCACATATGGAATCACAGAGGTACTACTGATGCACTCATCGATGCACCGAGGCATTACCCATGCACTCCTCTAATCAGCCATTCACTACGTATGCACTCCTCCAATGACCCAGACATTTACCGTGCACTCATGCAATCACCTAGCTATTATCCATGCAGTCCTTCAATGGCTCAGGCAGTACCCATGCACTTATAAAATCATCCAGGCACTACCTAAGCTCTCATGGAATCACAGACACACTACTTATGCAGTTCTGCAATCATCAAGGATGCTACCACTACACTCATGCAACCACCCAGACATTACTCTTGCACTCATGCAATCACCCAACCACTAACCATGCACTCCACCAATGACCCAGACATTATCCCTGCATTCATGCAATCACGTAGGTATTACCCATGCACACCTTCACAAACTCAGGTAGTACCCATGCACTTATAAAATCACCCAGGCATTACACCTGCACTCATCCAATGACCGAGGCATTACCCCTACAGTCATGCAATCACCCTGACATTACTCATGCACTCCTCCAAACACTCGCACATTATCCCTGCACTCATGCAACCACCCATGCATTACCCAAGCACTCCTTCAATCACCCATTCACTACCCATACACTTATAAAATCATCCATGCACTAACTATGCACTCATGCAATCACCCAGGCAGTACTGCTGTACTCGTTTAATCACCCAGGTACTACCTATACACTCATGAATAACCTAGATAGTACTGATGCACTCCTCTATACACCTAGGCATTACCCATGCACTCCTTCAATCACTTAGGCACTATCCATGCACTCCTGCAATCACTCAGGCACTACCATTGCACTCCTCCACTCACTCAGGCACTATCCATGCATTCCTCCAATCATTCAGCCAGTACGCATACACTTATGCAATAACCCAGGAATTACCCATACTCTCTTTCAATCATTCAGGCACTACCCCTGCACTCATGCAAACATCCAGCCAGTATCCATGCACTCTTGCAATCACCCAGGCATTACTCATATACTCATGCAATAACTCAGTTAGTACACATGCACTTCTCCAATTATGCAGGTACTACACATGCACTAATGCAATCACACATGCGCTACCCATGCACTTCCCCATATATTACACTTGCTGCAATTCATACAACACATAGAAATTTGTCTTTTTTTAACCAAATAGGCGGTTCTAACAAGAACCATTTTTTTCTTCTCTTTTTTGTTTAATTTATTTTTGTGTTTTTTTAACTCTTTTTTGTATTTTTTTAGTGGTTTTTTTTTCACAAATGAAAAAATCAACAGAATGAACTGAGAAAACGTTGAAACATTTTGCAATTAAGAAGTCATTGCAAAAAAAAAAAAAATTAACAACGTTGGTTTTTTGCAGCAACCACGATAGCATCCACTGATTGCTCTCCATAACAAAGAACTTTTTTGCATTTAATGCACCGCTGCTCAAGTCCAGCAAACTCAGGTATGATTTGGGTTCTTTGAGTTGTTGTTGAAGAACCTGATGAGGTGCTAGGCCCTGCAACTTGGTCGTCTTGAGATGCCTGCTTTTAAGCTCTCGATGATGTTGCTCACGTGCAAGATGACGTGGATGCATTGTCTGCAGGTGTTTAAGCATAGATGATGGCCACACGAGTATTTTTTTTCAGATCCACGTGAAAGGACCTTTTCACAGATGGTGCATGTCACCTTGCGTGCGTTGACCTTCTTTTCACCTGCTGGAATCGGAAAAAAAGCCCACACGACACTTTCATATCGCTGCTTAACAGGTTCTTCCAAATCATCTTCTTGTCCAGGAATGTACTGTGGTGGGATTGAAGAAACCATTTTTCCAGTGGAGTGAAAAAAAACACCAAAAAAATGCAAGAAAGAAGAACAGAAAACACAAGAGCTGTATCTCTGAAGATGTTCTTGGAAGAATGAAAAATGTGGGTGGGGTCCTGCAAGTTCTAGAATAAAAAGCTTCTTAACCAATGAAATGCTTTCTTTTGAAGTCACATGGGATTCGTGCACCCGACGCGCATCCGGCACGCACCAGACACGATTCCCGAAAAATATATTTAACAATAATATATCTTTATTCCAGTTACAAATATATGATATGTACAATTATGTTAAAGAATCTCTTGGTATAATATACATATAAAAGTTATATACATATACTTTTAAAACTTAAAAATTTGCGGTTGATTTACGCACCTGATGCGACCCCCAGAAATACGTGCGTGACGTTATGCGGGCCCGAGAACCGCGCACCCTTCGCATACCAGACGCGCATCGTACACGACTTAACCAATATGGCGGCAAAATTGGATTCGCGCACCCATAGAGACTGGTACGTGATCGGCATGCAAATCCACTTTTTAAAAAAAATTTAAATTTATATTTTAAAAAAGAGAAAACATTACATTATTTTTATAAAAATTTAAAAATTAAGAAAAAGTGGGCCAGATGTACGACCATTTTTGCATGCGCAAATGGGTTTGCGCATGCAAAAAAGCATGGGGAATGTACAAACCCTAATTTGCAAGTCGCAATTTTTTGCGACTCGAAAAATAGGGTTTTGTGACTCGTTATTAGGAAGGGGCGTTCCCTTCCTAGTAGCGAGCGCAACCCTATGTAAGAATATTTTGCGTCTGCAATTGCGGGCGCAAAACAATCGCAAATTACCATCCTCTTCAAGAGGGTGGTAATAGGGTCGCCAAATGGAAGGGGTCCCCAGGGGACCCCTTCTCCTTTGCAAATGCAGGGGGAAATTATTTTTTAGGGCAGGCAGTGGTCCCAGGGACCACTACCTGCCCTTAAAAAATGAAACAAAAACGTTTCATTTTTTTCTTTTTTAAATGCATGCCATTTTCCTTTAAGCAAAATGGGCTGCATTTTTTTTTTTTTAAACTGCTTTATTTAAAAGCAGTCCCAGACATGGTGGTCTGCTGAGCCCAGCAGGCCACCATACCTGGGAGGGCTTGCCATTCCCAATGGGGTCACAAATTGCGAGAGGCTCATTAATATTCATGAGCCTCTCTATTTGCGACCCCATTGGGAATCGCTAACAGTGTGAAAAACACTGTTGTACATTGGAAATAGCGCCACGCAAATTGCGAGTCACAAAAAAACTCGCAATTTGCGAGGCGCTATTTCCACGGTCGTACATCTGGCCCAGTATGTTTTGGAGATTATACTTAGAAATTAGCATTTAAAAAACCTTTGAAATTCACTGAAAAAACCAAAGGTTTCAGGGAAGTTATAGTCAGAAATTAGCATTTAAAAAACCTTGGAAATTCACTGAAAAAACCATAGGTTTCAGGGACGTTATAGTTAGAAATTAGCATTTAAAAAACCTTTGAAATTCACTGAAAAAAACATAGATTTCAGAGACGTTATAGTTAGAAATTAGGATTTAAAATGCCTTTCAAATTCACTGAAAAAACCATAGGTCTCAGGGACGTTATAGTTAGAAATTAGCATTTAAAAAACCTTTGAAATTCACTGAAAAAACCTCAGGTTTCAGGGACGTTATAGTTAGTTGGACATTTCACTCATACAAAACCTGAGAAATTGGGCCGTTATAGTTAGTTGAGCTAACTATAACTTGCGCCCCCGCAATGCACTGCTGATGACATCACATATTACATCACTCATGACATGGTCAGTGACATCACTCATGACATCACTGATGACATCTCAAATGACACCACTGAATCACTGATGACATCATCCACGTGATAATGTGATGCACCTCCTCATACCCTAATATAACCTTTGATACACCCACTCTAAATTACAGACTGCCATTCTCAAAACCATAGACACGCCAATACCAGTTACTACTTACCCACTCACTGATTCCTAGATCTACTCACATATCCACTCCTTCGTCCATACAGTCACTCATACATGCAGTCACTCATCAATACAGCCAGTATCATATGCACTCATACACCGATACAGACACTCACACACCACCATTCACACATAGAGTTACTCACACAGCTAGCCAGTCATGCAAAGAATCAATCACACTCCCATTTACTCACCTACACAGTTATACACACACCACCTCACTTATTTATACAGATACCACACATACATACTCTCTTATACAATCACTGACACAAGCACACACTCATCCATGCAGCCACTCTCACAATCACTCACTCTCACATATAGTCACATATATACTCCAATACTCACACATACTGCCTTTCACATATGTAGTTACTCACCCATGTACCACTGAGACATCCATTCGCTCACCAACACAGCTATACGCACACTCACTCACCCATACAGCCCCTAACACACAAACTCATGAACCCATACACCCAGTGAATCACCCATTCACACATCCATGCAGGGACTCACACACACCCCACCTACCCACACAGACACTCAGGCACCCATACAGATACTCAGACAACCAATCAACAACCCATATAGACACTCATGTAGCTACTCACCAACCCATGCAGCCGCTTACACACCAACTGACAGACTGATACAGACATTCACACAGATTAGTCATTCACCCATGCATTCACTAAGACACGTACAATCACTCACTTATACAGTCAGTCATGCACCCACTAAATCATCCATTCAGACACTCATACACTCACTCATTCTTCAATACACCTTGGCGTATAAATATATATATATATAGCATTCTTAAACTTTTTAGAAACACTCAGTCACTGGATGATATCATCAGTGATGTCATCAGTGATGTCATTTGAGATGTCATCAGTGATGTCATCAGTGATGTTACTGACCATGTCATGAGTGATGTACTATGTGATGTCATTAGCAGCGCATTGCGGGGACGCGAGTTATAGTTAGCTCAACTAACTATAACGGCCGAATTTCTCTGGTTTTGTACGAGTGAAATGTTCAACTAACTATAGCGTCCCTGAAACCTGAGATTTTTTCTGTGAATTTCAAAGGTTTTTTAAATGTTAATCTCTAACTATAACGTCTCTGAAACCTATGTTTTTTTCAGTGAATATATATATATATATATAAATTATATAAATACATACATATATATATACATACATATATATATATATATATATATATATATATATATATATATATGAGAGGAAAGTCTCCGACCAAATACCGGCTCCTCTCCACTTGGGGTCGGTACGAGTTCCGGGTGTCGTATTCCGGCTAAAATACGCGAAATTTCCGTTTTTTGGAGCTCCTCACTCAAACAGGAAAAAGGGACTCGCACTCCAGGGTGAATGTAATCAAATATTTTTACTGGCAACGCGTTTCGATCAAACGATCTTCTTCACAAGCAGGCCCAGGTGTGAGCTGAATTGGCTTGTGAAGAAGATCGTTTGATCAAAACGCGTTGCCAGTAAAAATATTTGATTACATTCACCCTGGAGTGCGAGTCCCTTTTTCCTGTTTGAGTGAGGAGCTCCAAAAACGGAAATTTCGCGTATATATATATATATATATATCGAAGAGAAACCTCTGAGTCCAAGGGAGCTCCCGAGTCTGCAGGGCAGCTTAGACATAGACTATACAATATTCTAACCAGACTGCTTTTAAAATGAATACTTGAAGCAAACAGTTTTGAGTGCACTGAATGAGAAGGAATTATTGCAAATGGCAGTGTCTTGAAATACAATCATGATCCAAATGAAGATTCACACCGCATCTGAGCATTGGGACAATGGTTTAAGTGAACTGTGGGAATCGTATGCTCTGGAACTACAGAGTCACATGGGAGAATGATTATAAGCACGCATGCACGCACTTTGAAATATAAATGTTTTCATCTGTGATCAAGGCTCAGTTCCGAGCAGAAACGTGTCAGGAAAAGGAAATTAATTGTGATGCTTTCTTCATGGAATAATCACTGTCTGTTCTGGAACTGGGCTTCAGCCACTTTTCTCCTGTGTGATATAAATATGTGTTAAGTGAGTTGGTGTGTGAGTGGCTGTTTTAGAGAGTGAGTGTCTGTGTGAATGGCTATATGGGTAAGTGAGCAGATATGGGAGTGTTTGTATGGATCTATGAATGGGTATGTAAGTGGTTGTGCATATTTTTAATTTTTTTGCTGTGAATTTGCAGCAAATTGTTTAAAAAAATTATTTTATGCCATAGCGGGGTCTCAGGTGACCTCAAGGCTTTGGGGTCAGGGTAATCCTTTTTTGACCCCCCCCCCCCTTTTCTCAACCCCGGCTTGAGGATCAACCCAAAACCTTTCATGTGGAACAAGAATCACCGGCACACTTTTTTGGTAAAATGTAGTGAAGATTCATCAAACGGCACCAAAGATATAGGCAAGTCAAAAAAACTTTTTCTATAGAAGCATGGTCCTAATTATAACTATCTACTGGTAGTGATATATACATATATTGAGCAAACACAAGGAAATGATGGACAGAGCGCTGAAACTTCTCGGACACTCACCCCCAGTCACAGATCTGGGTTCAATCCATCATCATTCTTTAGCTCACTTCACCACCCTAGTTCAGACCCAGCCATATGCAAATCAGTCTTGACCCTGTTCCTCATGGGAACAGTCCAGCCCGAACTGCCACAACAGGTCTTCCCTGGACCGGAAACAAGCATCCTGGGACTGGTTTCAGAGTGACACCCCTCATCAGCCAGGCTAGCTTGAACCCAGTGGCAAAGTGAGCAAGGGACCCACATCTGGGCATACCCTGCCAACTTAGGGCAAAAAAAGCAAACACAAGGAGATGATGGACACGCTGAAACTTTTCAGACACTCACCCCCAGTCACAGATCTGGGTTGAATCCATCATCATTCTTTAGCTCACTTCGCTACCCCAGTTCGGACCCAGCCATATGCAAATCAGTCTTGACCCTGTTCCTCATGGGAACAGTCCAGACCGAACTGCCACGCCAGGCCTTCGCTGGACTGGAAACAAGCATCCTGGGACCGGTTTCCGGGTAACACCCCATATCAGACAGGCTAGCTTGAATCCAATGGCAAAGTGAGCAAGAGACCCACGTCTGGGCATACCCTGCTAAATTAGGGCAAACAAAGCAAACACAATGAGATGATGGACGGATGCTTGTTTGCGGCCGCCAGTAAGTAGTTACAGTTAGGAGCTGATTTCTATTAAAAAGCTGTTTTTGATTTGCCAATAACTTTGGCGTCAATTGACGAATCTTCACTAAATTTTCAAAACTAATTTGACGCTCATTTCAGCTCCTGTCTTGAACATTTCGAGGTGATCCATAAAGCGGGGGCTGAAAAAAGTGGGGGAGTCCCAAAGTGCTTTTTCTCCAGTTTCCATAGGAAACTTTAGACGTGGATACAGCCCGAACTGTTGAACGGAATTACACCAAATTTGGCAAAAAGGTAGCTCTTGGTCCAGAAAGCACTCTTTTTGTTAAATGGTGTACATCCATTCAGTAGTTCCTGCGAAATTTAAAGATTTCTCAGATTTACAACTGGCCATGGTGGATTTGCGACCCCTGGCGATCTCCAGCCTGAGACCTGATTGGCTGCCAACACTTCAAATCAGGAAGTGTTGGCAGCCATCTTGTGACAGGTCCAATTACTGTTTGTACACTGCTAAAGTCAGGCTACAGATAGACCTAAAAGCATGTCTGTGCTCCCACTGTAGTGGATGGCACAACATGTGCTGCAGTGCACTAGTGGCATTTACCTTGCAGGCCCCGGATATATCTTGGCCCTGGACTTATCTTATGCCATGTACTAGGGATGTAAAGGTAAGTTAAATATGCCAATTAGGCATATGCCAATTTGACCATATTTAAAGGCGGAGTGTAAGAGAATGGGTTATTTGTTGAAGAGGGTGAGGAACCACTTAAAGAGATAATCACATATGCCAATAACTAAACCTATGCTTAACCCTTTGGTAGCTTGGCACAAATCAGTCGGGCTTAACTTAGAGTCAATGTAAAAAGTATTTTTGCAACACTCAAACAGTAATAAAGTGAAAATACTACACAAGAACAATCCCAAGTAGAAATGAAGAACACAAGAGAATATTGTAATAAATAAAATGACACCAAAATGACAGTAGAACTGGATTTATCAGTTTTTTAAGTTTTGGGTAAAAATAGCACCAAGAGGCGTGAAGTGCCAATTGCCGGTATCTGTTTCACTGAACAGGGCAAAGTCACAATTCAGCCTGACCACGATGAGGCGCGTGCTAGATACAGGACCCAGTTTGTCCCGTGGAGGGTTTTATCTTTGCACTTCCGTGTGGAGTATGTGCGGCACTGCTTTGCGGGGCTCGAAGTTACTCGGTGTTGTATCTGGCCAAGCTTTCAGCAGCAAAGCAAGGCTCTATGGAGCTTTGCGTTGCTCGCCATTGAATCCAGTGAAGCTTCCAGCTGTGCAGTTAGATTTTGCAGGGCTCTGCGTGGCTCTGCATCAGATCCGGTAAAGCTTTCCATTGGCATCTGTGCAGCCTGTTTCTGCTGGGCTCTGTGGCACTCGGTGGAAGATTTTGAGAATTCGATTAGAATCTGCATGGCTCTGCAAGATGCTGCATCACACTACATTGTATCCAGTGAAACCTTCAGTTAGTCAGGGAGAAGTGCACTCTGACTCCAGGCAAGGGTCCATTACCTCAAGGATCGACTTGGGGATCAGGACCTTTGAAAGCATGTTGTGTCCCTGTATGTCAAACAGGAGGTCACCCAACTGATCCTTGAATTCACTTATGGGGCTCAAGACAAGCAGGTCAAGTCTTCCTTTTTCAGAATCTTCTCAGGTCCATGAGTGTTCTGATTTCAGGTTCTTGGGATACCACTTTTAAGCCCAGTGCTAGCCTGTGGGTGCAGGACACCCATTTGTCTAACCCTAAAACTGCTTCAGGTCAGTTCTTTGGTTTCCCCTGGGTTTGGCTCCAGTCTGTCTATTGAAACAAAGGGCAAGCAGGCCCAGGTGTGAGCTGGATTGGCCAGTGACAGGGTAAGCATCTTCTGAAATCAGGAATGGCTGGGTACAGCCCTCAGGCTGCCCTTTGAAGCTCAGGAAGGGGCTAATATTACATTTTAGTCTCTGAACCATGGTTCTAGCTATCCCAAAACTGAAGTTATGCTTTATAAGGCGTTATAGTGTAACCCACTGCTTTTCTATGGGAGAGCCAGGCTTGCCACAGTGAAGAAAAAAAGATTTTTCACTGCAAGGGCATGTAAAACTTAAATACACGTGTCCTTCTTTTTAAATTCCATGCACCCTGCCCTGTGAGCCTTTTGGGCCTGTCTTAGCAGTGACTAATAAGTATTAAAAGTGAAGGTTTAGCCCTGGCAAAAGTTTATTTTGAAAGGTCAAAATTTCAGTTTTCAAACTGCACACACAATCTGCAATGCCAGGCCTAAGACAGGTGTTACAGTGCTACTTTAGTGGGTCACACACTGAGTGCTGCAGCCCACTACTAGCATTTAACTTACAGGCCCTGGTTATATGGAGTATCATCCACTTAGAAGGTATAAGTAAATTAGATGTACCAATCAGGTGTATACTCATTTTACCAAGTTTAGAAGGGTGAGCACAACACTTTACCACTGGGTAGTTGGGGTAATGTGCACAGAGTCACAATGATAACAAAATAAATCATTAACCGCTTAGCTGCGGCCGGAATTCCGCCCAGGTGCTGTTGTATTCCGCTTTAGGGGTCAGTATATAGGTTTTCCTGAATCATGTCCTTATATAGGCACAATTCGCCTTGCCCTTATATAGGCATAGAATCCCTGTCCTTATTTAGGCATTAACCGTGCACTCCAAATACAGGCATGGTCACCGACATCCGTCCACCCTAACGTCACAACGAGTTCTTAGAAACCAGACCCTTAAGCTTCGGGAGTTCCCCTAGCACAGGACTATTGATTTCTCCAAGAACTCATCTATTATGTATGAACCGTTATACCTTAAGGGTTCATTCCTGATGTCTTCCTCTGTCCGACTTCACGTCAATGCTAGCATTCCACGACACCTACCAGGCATAAATATACCTTCCCTTGTCCAAGCAAGTCAGAGGAGACCTCGACTTCAGAGGAGCCCATATCCCGGCCTGACGCACTGAGAAGACGCTGTCATTCCTGCACGCAGACGAATCCAGCTTCCAGTGTTCTGACTCCCTTCGCGGGGTGTTAGAGTTCCAGATCCGATAGGAGATTCCCACCTCTCTCATTCTCAAGGTATGGAGCTGACTAGAACCTAGAGGGACTCTTGGCATACTAGACTTAACATACTCTTAGTATACCATACTAGAGAATACTCCACCTACTTCTGCCTTTCCCTACACCTAGACTAGGTTAGGTACATTGGGGTAGAACTAGCTTAGAGACGCATCATATGAGTACTCGCATTCTTAGCTCATGTTATGTTTGTACGTGAATATATGCTAAAAGATAATGCTAGCGCAGTATTATTTGTTTCTACTACTTACGCTGTACATTATTTATCTTGCATACTGTCTTGTGATCATAACAGCACATATCTCTTACATGAGAAACAAGACTGTTCAATAAAACCTTTTTATTGAAACGCCCGTCTTTCCTTTCTGTGTAACTCTGTAGAAACTAAGCATGCACGATTGAATGAGTGAAACTGTTATCTATTGTTCCACGATTCTGAGACATGTTCCGCTTCTAAAGGGAAACAAAGTTGTCATGTTTTTCGGTTGCCAGAAACTACTCCCTTCTTGTTCTCAAGGAGTTTCTAGTGGCCTCTGAGCTAGCTGGCACAAGTAATTAAGTTTAATATAATCGATAGGGACATACCGACCTTAGTCCTATGTCAAACCTATAGGTTATATTATTCCAATGTGCAGAGCCTATTAGGGAAGTAGGAACTACACTACAGTGCTGGACATTCTGATCGCGGGCGTGGCTCGGACGGCCCCCGCGCGTCGTGAGCACATGCCCACCGTGACTCATGACGGCCGGGGGCCGTCATGAGCATGGAAGAGGTTAAACAATTTAATTCAAGAGCAACACAAAGGATGTAATAGCACTTTGCCAAATGTCACTTTATAGGTAGATAAAATGTCAAACCTTTGAGCGGTTTGATAACTTCTCTCCTTGATTATTTTTTGAAGATCACTTGGTGGCAGAGATAAATCATTTGCTAATGAGCATCAATTTAGCGGTATCATTACAGCTCTTCATTATTTGCTGAATACCTGCAGCAATAAGTATATCAGCTATATTACAATTTGATGGAACAATATGCCTGACCATGCTTGGCTTCCCAAAAAATATATTGTTTAATGAGAGCTGAACATCAGGGTTAACAATAAATTTCACAATAACACAGATGTTCTCCCATTTATGATTTCACAGTGAATTAAATAGAGTACATTTAAAAAAGCGAACTAGAATCTCAGTACCAGAAGAACATGACTAACATTGCTCAGATAATGTTATTATTTTTGTGAAAAGATAAGGGGGGCCTTGATAGTATTTTATGCAGAAAGAGAAATGCTTGTATTGTATTGGCAGCTTGGGAAGTAAACTGCTTTTTTTCAAATATTCTTCGATATACCAGGTGTCATCCCATGCGACTCCACCCCTTCCGCATGGGACGAAATCTGGTGCCCCCCCCCTTCGGAATGCACGTAACCTCGGCATCATACTAGACTCAACACTCACCATGAATTGCCAGATCAAAGCTGTCTCCTCCGCATGCTTCAATTCCCCCCGCATTTTACGCAAGACATTCAAGTGGATCCCCGCGACTCCAGGAAAACAGTCACTCACGCACTCGTCACCAGCAGACTGGACTACGGCAATGCCCTCTACGCTGAAATCAACAAAAAACTCCTCCCCAAACTCCAGACCGTCCAGAACGCCGCAGCCAGACTGATCCTCAATATCCCACGGCACAACCACATCACCCAACACCTCTGTAACCTCCACTGGTTCCCCGTCGAAAGAAGAATAAGTTTCAAGCTGCTCACGCAAACCTACATGGCCTCCAATACCTCAACGACCGCATCTCCTTCCATAACTCTAAGAGAAACCTCCGCTCAGCTGACCTCTCCCTAGCCACCGTCCCATGCTTCTACAGGACCAGAGCAGATGGAAAGTCCTTCTCCTACCTCACAGCCCCGGAACGACCTCCCCCTTCACCTGCGGCGAAGCCCGACACCGCACCAGTTCAGGAAGGACCTCAAGACCTGGCTCTGCGAATTACCCCAACGGAGCTGCTCACACCCACCCTCAGTGCCTTGAGACCCTAACGGGTGAGTAGTGCGCTCTAAATAAACCTGATTGATTGATTGATAATTGATGATGCCAAACTATATTGTATCCTTTCCACATATTAATTCAATGTGTGCCTATACCTGCTAGCATATCGTGTATTAAGGAAAATGTAAATGTGGGAAGCTTTTGGAGGTGTATCAGGCTGATCAAAATCAATAATTGTCTTGGTATGAATAACAGCATCATGATAAACGGAGAATCAAGAGAAATATCACAATATCTTTAAAAGTGTCATACTGCCTAGTTAGGAGTTTGATAATGATCTTGTAATTATGAAACTGCAGTATATTAATTTAAGATGCACAGAAATGTATTCATCATTGTATTTCGAATACCCCTTCATGATTCTAACCTTCCAAGGGGCATATCTACAATTGCTGGCGATAATTATCGCTCAGCGCTCTTAGCGTGAGGATAATTATCGCCGGCCAACTCTGAATTTTATCGCGGAGATAGCGTGCTATCAGCAACGCTTATCTCCAAAGCGATAAAATTCAGAGCGCAAGCTGCCAACTGTGCGATTATCGCTGGAAATACAGCGATAATCGCACAACTTTCGGCGATAGCTTGCTGATAGGGCAAGACATACTTAGCCATGAAATACACCTTCCATAGGATATCATGGCTAAGTCAGTCTCAAAGCAGGCGTTAGGAAAGTAGCGATAACAGAGGGAGGAACGCCCACTTTGCATCTCATTAGAGATGCAGAGCTGGGCGATAGGGAAAGGGCGATGTAACATGGATTCACGCGTTAGCGTGTCCTTGCTAATAGGGCGTTAAAATTATCGCCGCTTTTCGTCCGAAAACGGACGCTAAAGCGGCGATAATTTTATCGCCAGCCCTTGTAGATATGCCCCCAAGTCCTTACTAATTTATGGTGGGTTAATATCAGGGAGACAAGCAACCATGGCAACCCCCTATTAAACTCCGTAATTTCTAGCTCCCTCCTGAACAAAGATGTAAGGGTATCCACTCTCACCTCATTGCTGTAGCTTTTGTGCCTCTCTCAAGAGGTAGACACAATGCTGGAAGTTAAATGCATCATCATTATGAGTTTTAGCAAAATGCTGAGTGTACATTTTATAGCACAGTACGATTTCTGGCAGTGGGTTTTTTGTTTGTAAGTGACATAACTAATAATTATTTTGCTAGATGACATATGTAGGAGTCACTAGTACTGACGCAGAAGTAAGTGAGAGGTATGGGAACTTGGGATTAGCTCTGTGCGTTAGTATGACAGTTTGGTGCTAAACCCGAAGACGCGCATATTCAGAGCTTATATATTGCCTGATCACTTTGGTACAGCATTTACTGGGCACGAATGAGATGACTAGGTAAATCTGTATGGACTCCTCTGTCTTTGTCATGCTGAGTCAGCAGGATGAAAGTCCTAGATATTTCCTGGGTGTATATATGTGTTCTCATTTCTTTTATATTCTCTTTTATCCAATCTTCTTTATTTATAGTTCAATGCAGAGAAAGCCACAAGGATATGCATACATTTCCCAGTTATGTACTGAGTCAAAATGAGAATTATCGACGTTACAGTTTTCACTTACTCATTATAACCCATATTCTTCTCCTTAATGAGGTGGTGCTTGAGCTGGGTCAATCCGGTATAATGGCGCATTCACACATGTCTGCTGTGTTGAAAAGGGTTAATTAGATTTTGATGCTCTCAAAAGTAACAACTTAGGGCATTGACTTGGATACAGAATACTTTACATGGCTCTGAACCACTACATCGCAAGAATCAACTGAAACTATACAACTCAGCAGAAGTATTAACGTCAGGAGGAAATGTCTACTGGAGCCCTGACAGTCAAAAAGGCTTACTTGGCAGGTATGTCCTTCTCCACTCAAGCCTTTTCACTCTGGAAATGATTACCTATGGAATTCAGGGGAAATCTCTTTTAGCCTGTTGAAGTTCCCCTATTGCTGACATCACATAATGTTTCAGAATTTACTTCTCTCACCAGCAAGAATATCAGAATAATGATGCATAAGAGTAAGTCTGGTTGTCTATCATAGCATTGCACTATTAATACATTTAAATCTTACATGTCTGTGGTGGCACATATACTTTCACATATTCCTTAAAGTCTACTGTAGTCTGCTGGAAGGTTCTGAAGAGCTGTATACAGACCTCTGATCCCACTAATTTGGTCATTTCCCCAAGGGATTCTCACAGTTGCACATTTGTCGAAAAGAGAAGAAATCTTGAAAAATTTCACATGAATTTCCATCCATTTTGAGTCACTGAAACTGTTCTAAGTTCTGTTCTGGATGATTTGAGTTGGGCTGCTGCCCTAGTGGTTTGCACATTCTGGTCTTTTGAGATCTCTCTGCAGATTTTGACCTCCGCAACAATGGTATTCCACCGCTGTACCTTACAGATATTGATTGTCCTCCTCACAGATATCATTAACTCTGCTGTTTATGATACTTGATTTTGCTGTATTATTTCTGAGTGTCAACAAAAAATATTTTTACCATTTCTTTTTGTCTTTTTGACTGTTATTTTGGTGCTTGATTTGAATTTGCACTTTGCTCTCACAAATTCAATGCCTATGGTGCTTAGGTGCATCTCTTTAGTAGTAGGTGTTGCGTCGTGGCTCCGCTCCGGAGTCCGACGCCGAATTGGTGCGGCCTTAATTTGCCCTCGGGCACGCAGCGCTAATAAATAAATAGCGGACACTGAGTATTCCGGCTCGCGGCCGGTGCCGTATGTGAACTAACTTCGTCACATCCGGTCGGCTGCCTTTTATTAATGTCCATCACGTGTGCAGTGTGGACTACTCTCCATACAGCAAAAGGAGGGGGTGTGCACGCCCACTAATCTTCCCTGGGACGGGAAGTCAAAAAGGTTACACAAGTCACCCCTGTTACGTCACAGGGGCGACATTACATTCCTCCCCAAAACAGATCACAAAACCCACAAGATAGTAACAAATAACAATAACATGCAGGCTATAGATTGGGGTCACCCTCTCGGGTCCATAGCACTTGAGTCCCAGCAGCAGGACATACAATATGGGCATAGCCAGGTAACAACAAGGAAAAGTCTTACATGAAATGGCCCCTCAGTCTGCAGGACGGCTCAGGATTCTGGCGAAGCCCATATCTGGTGCAGGAACGACGCCCCGATACGTTACTGGACGGCACTTCTGCAGAATCTTCCACCGCGGGAGTAGGGGCTTCCGGAATCTCCGGCTCAAGGAGGGGCATCACTGGGGAGTCACTTACAGAGCAGTCTCTATATCCAGGTTACAGAGTGTCACTCAACACGGGTCGACTGACGCCCCCATCCGGGGACGGCTCCCTTGGAGGTTGAAACTTCTTGAAGAAGGACACATTCCTGGTGACAGTCTCTCGACCTCGCAGGATGGTGAGTCTCGTACCTTTTTGATGAGTGATGATCCAAGCGTTCGAACGGCAGGTGGAACTTGCTCCTAGCATGACGATTCTGCATTAACACTGCGTCGCCCACTTGGAGATTGGACAGTCGCTCTCTGCGCCGGTGACTAGCCTGATCATTTCGGTGCAAACGACGAGCCTGAACTTGGCTTTCATCCACCCCATCCGGTTGCGGTAGCAGAAGATGAGGGATAGAATCCAAGACCACGCGGCCCATGGCAAGTGCCCCGGGGGTCTTCTGGTTGTGGAGTGGGGAGTCTGGCGATATGTTCTGAGGAAAGAGAAGATAGCCAGTTCCAGAGGTTGTTGGCGGGCATGTGCAATGCGAATGACTTTGTTTAATGTCCGCATAAACCTCTCGGCCTCGCCATTGGCTTGAGGCCATCGGGCGTGGTCTTTTTGTGAGTGATGCTGAGGGAGGACAGATAGTTGGCCAGTTCCTGACTCTGGAAGGGGGGCCCATTTTCCGTTCTTAGTTCCTCTATCAGTCCGTGGGTTGCCATTACTTTCTCCAGCTTCGAGATCACGTCCCCAGTGCTCAGTGACGGGATAATCTCTACTTCCAGATATTTTGAGTGGTCATCTAGTAATACGAACATGTATTTCCCATCAGTGAGGCTCCCAAAGTCAAGGCTGGTGCTTGCCATGGGCCGTGCGGTCGGGGTTCAGTTATCACTGGCACTGGTGGACTGGGCTCCCCAGTGGCTTGGCACCACTCGCAGGATCTCACCGCTTCCTCCACTTTCTCGTCCATGAGAGGAAACCACACCTTGGTCCTCAAGCGACTCTTTGTTTTCACCATCCCCTGGTGCCCCACATGGGCGAGTTGTATTACTCGGGATGTTAAAACGGTGGGAATGACCAGGCGATGACCTCTAAGGAGACATCCTGTGGCATCTTCATTCAACTCTTGTTGAGCGTGATATAAACCTTCCATTATCCTGTGAGCCTCCAGCGTGAGATTGTTCCATCCCTTCTTTGTCTTTTGCCATTGGTTGTGTCTCATAATTGTCACGGCCCTCTCGAGGCATTCGTCTCATTGAGTTTCTTCTCGCAAGACATCCAGGGACAGTGGTAGAGGACATGATCGGGCCATCACATAGGCGACATAGGCCTCAGTGTCTTCAGCATCCTCTTCTCAGGTGTGGCTGTGTGGGGGTGCCTTGACAAGTAATCTGCAGGATTTTGCGACCCTGGATGGTACTCCACCCAACAGTTGTATTCTTGCAACAGGATCATCCATTTTTCAGTCCTCGGGCTGGCTTATTGGCGGTCCGGCAAAGAGTGGGAGAAGGGGCTTGTGATCAGTTGCTACGGCAAAAGTTTGTCCATACACATACAGATGGTAATGTCAACAACCCCAATGAATGGCAATGGCCTCTTTTTCAATCTGTGAGTACCTCTGCTCTGTATCAGTTAGAGAGCAACAGGCAAATGCCACCAGGGTCCAGTCTTCCTCTCCTTCTCCTCTCTGCAGTAAGACAGCGCCTAATCCCTTCGGTCCAGCATCTATGGCAATCATGGTGGTTTTCCAGGGATCAAAATAAGCCAAGGTGGTGTTGGAGGATAGGGCGTCTTTGATCGCCTGAAATGCTGCTTCTTGTTCGGGCCCCAGGACCAAGTGACTGACCCCTTGGTGAGCTTTCGTAGTGGCTGGGTGAGTGTGGTGAGGTCTTGGATAAATCGGCCACAGTAGTTGACCATTCCTAAAAAACTTCGGACTTCAGTCACCGTGGTGGGAGCGGGCGCTCCTTTAATATCTCGCACCCTCTCAGGGTCGGGGGTTACACCTGATGCCGAGAAGACATAGCCGAAGAACTGGAGCTTCTGTTTGAGGAATTTGCATTTGTTTCGGTGTAGGGTGAGTCCCGCCTCTTGAATCCTCTGGAGCACCTTGGTCAGTCGAGCATTATGCTCAGCGATGGTCTTTGTGTGAATTAGGATGTCGTCTCTGACGTTGACGACTCCTGGTAGGTCTGTCAGCAGTTCCTGAATGGTGTTTTGGAACACCTCGGTGGCACTCGATACACCAAAGCTGAGACGGGTGTATCTCCGCAGACCCACATGGGTGGAGAAAGTCGTGCTGTATCTCGACTCATCATCGAGCACTAGCTGGTGGTATCCCGACCGAAGGTCGAGTTTCGAGAACCAATATGCTCCACTTAGCTCCCCTATAAGATCGTCTATCATGGGCGTTAGATGTCTTTCTCTCTTTATGGCGGCGTTGGGCAGCCGCATATCGACACAGATTCTCACCTCTCCTGGTTGCTTCGGTTTCCGGGTGACGACGATGGGGGAAACCCACGGTGTAGGTCCTGTCACCATTTCAATTATCCCTGCGGCCTCCAGCTTGGCCAGTTCCTTCTCCAGCAAAGGCCTCAGGTGGAAGGCGATCCGCCTGTGTCGTAAGGGGACTGGTTGCACCGTGGGGTCAATGTGCAGGTGTAATTCCTTCCCTTTCAACTTTTTGATGCCCTCGAACACCGTGGGGAACTCGGCCAGGATGTGCTGCACAGTTTCTTGGTGTATTCCGAAGGTGAAGGTTACGATTCCGAGGTCCTCCGCCGCTCGACAGCCCAACAGCATGCCATGCCCTTCCTCCGTGACATAGATCTGGGACATTATGGAGTATCTGGGACATCTCGACCCCACCCTCTCCATGACTAAGCAGGTCAACGCCGTTTCCTCATCCTGCTTCAACATCCTCCGAATGCTCCGCAGGATCTTCAAGTGGATCCCCACCGAAACAAGAAAAACAGTCACCCAGGCCCTCGTCACCAGCAGGCTGGACTACGGAAACGCCCTCTACGCAGGAACGACGGCTAAGCTCCTGAGACGGCTGCAACGCATCCAGAACGCCTCTGCACGTCTTATCCTCGACATCCCCCGACGCAGCCACATCACACCCCACCTGAGAGACCTGCACTGGCTCCCTGTCAACAAGAGGATAACCTTCAAGCTCCTCACCCACGCACACAAAGCACTCCACAACTCCAGACCAGCCTACCTCAACAGACGACTCAGCTTCTACACCCCCACCCGCCAGCTCCGCTCGACCAGCCTCGCCCTCGCCACAGTCCCCCGCATCCAGAAAACGACCGCCGGCGGCAGATCCTTCTCTCACCTCGCCGCCAAGACCTGGAACACCCTCCCCACCAACCTCCGACAGACCCAAGACCTACTGGCCTTCAGAAGACTCCTCAAGACCTGGCTCTTCGATCAGTAGCAGCACCACCCCCCTCTTCCCCCAGCGCCTTGAAACCCTCGCGGGTATGTAGTGCGCTTTATAAGTGACATGATTGATTGATTGATTGATTATGGAGTTGGAACCATATGAGACGTTTGTTTGAAACTTTCCTCGCATGGCTAACGGCTGATCTTGGCCGTATGCAAATAACTTAATGGTTGCGGCGTTCAGGGGTGGAGCCGGCTTTAAGCTCTCATAGGTTTTTGCTGACATGATGTTAATGGTTGCTCCAGTGTCCACGACAGCAGTGGTATCTTGTTCCCCCACGTGCACCTGGCATTGCAGGAGGCGACGCGCTGATTGGGCAGCTGTGCCTATGGTGAAGGCCAAATGGACAGTGTGCTGTTCTGCTTCATCGTTGTCCATGTCGCTGTTTCCGCTCCTGACTTCCGGGATCATGTTGACTGTGGGCCGGGAACCCCGAGTTCTCCTGGATCTGCATAACCGCACGAAATGGTTCATCTTACCACATCCTGTGCACTTCTTCCCTCGCGCTGGGCATTCTGCTGGGCCATGAGGGCTTCCTCCACAATACGCACACATCCGGGTGTTCACGTTGTCCTTCCTGTGGTATTTGATCCCTGAATGAGTGGTAACAGATTTGACCGCCTCTGTTTTTTACCAGGACGTGTACGGCGGCTTCCATGTGGGCTGCGCGGGCCCTCGATAACTCCTTTGTGCGACCTAGCGCCAAAATGTCTGCAAGGGGCTTTCCGGACTCTTCTAGAATTCTCTCCCGAAACTTGGCAGAGGCGCACCTTTGTATGATCTGCCCCCGTATCTCCTCGTTTTCATCATGAATCCCACAGGTGCTTGCGAGGTCCTTAAGGCGAGCATGAAACGCATCTATTGACTCTTCCGCTTGTTGGCGCACTTGGCGAAATAGGAAGCGTTCGTAGTCTTGGTTAGCCATGGGCTCAAAGTGTGCGGAGAGCGCCGCGATTAAGGTGAGATGGGTCTTGGGGGCTGCTTCCGTGATGGATTTTGAAATCTTGTAGATGTCTTTTCCACCTAGGTGTAGGAGCATTGCTCTCTTCTGGTCATTGGCTACTTTGGTGGCTTCGAAGAACAGAATGGGCGGTATGGTGGCCATGTTTTACCCTCTGTTCACACCTCAGGTGCCTTTGGTGTCCTCCAGGTGCTGGGTCCCAGCTGCGTGCTTGCTCTGTGGTGGTGTCTTGTTGTCCTCCCCCCGTGTCCACTGGTGGCTGCTTTCAACAGGCTGCAGGCGTCTCCCTTCAGTGCAGCAGTGGGCCTTGTGAGGCTGGCATCTCTACCCGGGGTGTGAGAAGTGCCTTAGGTGCAGTGAGGTGCAGCACGTGTAGGGCTGGCACTCACCTCTTTTCCTTGTGGTGCTGTGCTCCCCCAGGTGTCCTGTAGGTGGCCCATCTGCAGCAGCTGCTGGGCGTGGTGGTGTCCGGCCACTTGGGGGCGTAGATGCTTTCACAGGCCCATGGCACGAGCGCTGCATGCAGGAAACACGCACCTGCGGCCGCCACGGAGCCAACGCAAAGGCTTCACGCGACCCCCCTCGTCACCAATGTTGCGTCGTGGCTTCGCTCCGGAGTCTGATGCCGAATTGGTGCGGCCTTAATTTGCACTCGGACATGCAGCGCTAATAAATAAATAGCGGACACAGAGTATTACGGCTCGCGGCCGTTGCCGTACGTGAACTAACTTCGTCACATCCGGCCGGCTGCCTTTTATTAATGTCCATCACGTGGGCAGTTCGGACCACTCTCCATACAGCAAAAGGAGGGGGTGAGCATGCCCAGTAATCTTCCCTGGGACGGAAAGCCAAAAGGGTTACACAAGTCACCCCTGTTACGTCACAGGGGCGACATCACAGTAGGGTCACTTGTTTCATACATAACCTGAAGATAACAAGATCTTCACCAGGGTTCAGAGAGATTGAAATGGTGCTGTATAAACTATTAAGATCCCTCTTGTGATCTCCTTATGAGTGTCCTGGTGCTCTAAATATGGCTGGGAATGGGACTTACCGGTCCCATTGGGATTACAAGATCTGCAAGAACAGCAGGGGTCCCTTGATTTTCACACAGACACTTCACCTGCTGAGAGCGGCTAAAATATCAGGGTGAAAAATGACAGTGAACTTACAGTTATCAGTGTGGAAACAAGTTATTAAAAAAAACATTTAATCAAGAGCAATTCTGTTCATTATCCCCTTGGAAATAACAATATCTGCGGTACAAGTCAGTTGGGAGCCTTTTGAGTGAATGGCAATTGTTACTGGTACCCAAGTCCCCGGCACTCATTTCATTAACCCCAAAATGACGAAAAGCAGAATCCACCATCTTTCAATACAATGTGGGGACTTTAAGTTCACACAGACCTGTACCACAGCTGCTTTAACCCACACTGCTCTCTTCCCGACTTAAAAACCTAAAGCCCAAGCCAGTGAAAAGAAATGATACCTCCTGGGAGCTCAATTTGTGCTCCTTCATGTTATTTTTTTTTAATCTTTCAATCTTTTTGACAGCCTAGATGAACACTACATAATTATGTTTCTTTTACCCACGGCTGGTTCTGCCAGGGACCCGTCAGCAAAGGTATGCTGTGGTGGGGGAAACCGGCATTTCTGGCTCGAAACAAAGACAGCGTTATCTTGTGCTTGTTTAGTTTAAACTGCTTTAGCACGAACATGGGAGTTCCCAGTGCACAGCCAAGGGAGGGCGGTGGAAAGAAAAGATGAAGTCCGCATGTTATGCACTGGATATGCAGGTGATGCTTTATGCGTGTCTTGTGTGGTGTGGTGCACACCACAGTGCAAAGCTGTGAAATATTATCTCAGCGCCAATAAATCACTTTGTTTAACTTGGATGAAACCCCATCACCTTTTTAGAATACCAAGTCATTTATCAGAGCAGGAGATCCTAAGCTATCTAATTGAGAAAGCAGATGTTTGGTCTGACTGGGCAGGTTGGAATGTGCTGTGCAGGAGAGGCAGCCCACACTTCCAGCACACTCAAAAATGCACCCAAGAGGCTCAACAACCTCACAAAATACATTCATACAGATAAAAATGGCTGCAACAAACACACACGGAGGGGAAGCAGAGTAAATTGCTACACTTATATTAAGTGGCCAGACACTGTAATGTCAGAGACAGGTAACTTTGCTATTTGTTACGGCTGTCTTAGAAAAAGGTTACATATTGCCCACCCCTTACAGCTCTGTAACCATCTGTAAAATTAATTTTTCTCAAGGAGGAAATGGCTGATGTTTATACTTTTTGTGCAAGTCAAACATCCAGTGGATGGCTGGTGACATTTGTAAGTGGTGCGGCGTAACAGTGGGGGATGAGTTTTAGGGTGTGAGCGAAGGGAGCGAGTCTGAACGTTATATTGGGCATTGGGGTGGCAGAGGAGGAGAGTTTTCTCCCTGAGAAAACTTGGAAAACAAGAGTGGGCAAAGGGAGCAAACCTCACAAAGCAAGACGGGTTATAAAGTAATTGTGAATGTGTGGACTTGAAATATTTAAACACTTTTCATAATGTGAAGGTTGTGACAATCTTACTGTGCAAGGAAAGGCTGTAGGATGTAAATACTTTTCTAACCGAGGAGTTGGCCTAACGGCAAGGGCCGTCGACCTCTAATCTGGGGAACCGGGTTCGAGTCTCAACAAAGACGCGCAACATCCTGTGATTCTGGGCAAATCACTTAATCTACCTGTGCCTAACAAAAATGAATGTGTCCTCGTGTAACGCAACAGGTGCTCGTGTAAAGTCCTCTGATACCCAATACCTTCGGGTCAAGTTTGCGCTATATAAAACTCCGTAAAAAAAAAATACCTGTAAATAAACTATACAAACATTTCAAATTATATCTGCTGTTAGGAAAAAACAAATAAAGCATGTCCTTGTAATTCAGAAGTGTTATTGAAACCCATACATTATCGTTTGTATGCTCTATAATTTTATCCGTAGTACTGCAAATTCAGTGGCCATTTCAATGGAAATGTGCTATCTGTGAATGACAGTGCACTACTGGACCATCCTTTAGTATTATATTTGGGACAGTGTGCCCAAAATACACCAACACCAGCTACATGCTACAACCTTAACACTTTCTTTCTGAATGGGTGCAGCTCATTCGTTTTGACACATGTACTTTGTGCTATCCCTGGATTTTTCACAAACCCTATGATTTTGGTCACTCAGCATTGATGGCAGCACCACCATTCTGAAAATTATTCCAGCACCACTGCAGCCTTCAATCGTGTCAGACCAGATAGATCTTGACCTGTTGCCTGCCTGATGCACTTCTATTCTGGACCTGACGGTGCTGATGGTAATTGCTGAACTTTTCATCGGCACTCTCGGGCCCAGAATGGAAGCTGAACATCTGCTGGTCCTTTAAATGGGACAAATTGCATTTTTGCTGCAGAATTCGCGGTTGTTTTAACTGCAGTGTACAGGAGCTGCACCGTGCACGTTGAAGAGCACATTTGAAAAATTTCCTGAGCACTCTAGGCTAGTTGTAAATCTGAGCACAGGGAACGGGTTCTGAACAGAGGGCCAGTAGTGGCTGCTACCGGATGGGGGTAGTGGGGCCTCGGGGGGAGAGGAAATAAAATGAAAAGAAAAAACGTACCAAAAAACGGCCGGCCGCCACCTCTCCTCTGTCCCTTCCTCTCCCTCTTCCTGTCTCCAGTCCTGGCCGGCAGCAGGAAGTACCCGGGCACACAGGCAATGCAGCGTTGTGATTGGTCTGAGCGCTATGGTTCAGCTCTCAGATGGGAATAGGTAGCCTGTCCATGTTCCTCACCAGGCTGTGTAATGCAGCCTTGTGGAGAGCATGCAAAGTGCGCATTACTGTTTGGCCAGCCCAAGAGGGCCAGCCAAACCGTCATGAGCATTAGGGAGTGCAAACCACTCCTCCCCCTTCTCTGGCCAGTCCCGCCACTGACTGCAATAGGCAAAATAAAATGATAATAATGTCACGTTATTATTTTATTTTTCCTTTTGAACAGTGGGGTGGTGCTCCTTCACCTTAGCGGAGGAGCCGCCACTGCGCAGGGCACTTTCAAGGTAGGACACTTGATCTAGACATCATGAGTGGAGTGAGCTCACATTGAGCACCCAGGTTTAGTATTCCTTCCTCAACTTGAAAGCAAATATAGAACGGCTTCTAAAAAAAACGAACAGGAATGAAGGGCAGTGACTGTTTTTTGTATGCTCTACTGTACTTGTTCCATTTGTTTGGATCTTTCATGGTTAATTTGCTTTTCACCTAATAAAGAAATTTGACTGACTAACTGTGTCACTTATTACAGCAATATCTAAAGCCTGAGGTAATCGATACCGCAGTAACATGACATGCAACGCAATCACTGCCGGTCATTCCTGTGATATAACAATTACCATAATATTTTTAGAAAGCATTCTATTATTGCTTGCAATTAGCAGAAGCAATGTTAAACCCATAATCACTAGGACTGCTGCAGTGCTGGAACCAAAACAGATTGTTGCCATGCCATTCTGTGCAAGCACTGGGATAGGCACCAACCAACAGTACCGGTAAGCAGCACTTCAGCATCTCAAATCTAGCTGTAAAACATATAAGTTATACAGACGATGGTCAGGGATTCTGTGTGCTGCAGATTAAGCTGCGCTGAACATCTGCTAAACCCCAGGTCACAAGACCGGAGTGCCTATCAAAGGCAAGGCTGGGATTTCCTTTCCCAAAGTTTACAGACTACAGCCAAAGCCCATCGTGATTAGCAGCACTATCGCTATCCGCCTTATCAAATACAGCAGTGTTTATGTCCTGATAAATGGTTCGTATTTGTTGCTCGCCTTTTGAAGTGACGGACGTGTCAACTTTCAGTATCCCACTATTTTATTCAGGCTGCAAGCCATTTGTCCGAACATAAACAGGGGCACATAAACACCAGACCTAACAAGCATTGGTGAAGCCAATAGGCATTGCTTTTGCAAGAGTTAGAGTTATTTTGGGGTTGTAAATGACAATGTCTTTAACCCAGGTTTAATGGAGTGGAGTGGATGTATGTGGGTGTAGAGTGGAATTAATGGGTTGGATTGGAATTGTTAGTTGTGGAATTGTGTGGTGTGGAATTGTGTGGTGTGGAGTGGATTTGTGTTGTGGAATTATGTGGCATGGTATGCAGTGGAATTATGTGGATAGTAATAATGTGGTATTAAGTGTACTGGAATTATGTGGAGTGGGATTGTGTCATGGAGTGTAATTATGTGGAATGGTATTTTGTGTTGTGAGGTGGTATGTAGTGGAGTTTAATTATGTGGTGTGCTGTTGAATTTTGTGGCATGATGTGGAATTATGTGATGTGGATTGGATGTATGGGGTGTGTTGTTTAATTGTGTTGTTGAGTTGAATTATGTGGTTTGGTGTCGAATTATGTGGTGTGGAATGGAAATGTGTGTAGCTGAATTGTGTGGCGTGGAAATGTGGTGTTGAGTAAAATTATGCTGATTGGAATTATGTGGCATGGTGTGAAGTTTATTTATATGGATATTTGCTATGGGACAGAATGGTTTTATGAGGGATGAATTTATATGGTAATGAGTAGAGTATAATTATGTGGAGTTGAATTATGTTGCATTAAGTGGTATTATGTGGAGTGTAATTATGTTGGCTGGTGTTGAATTGTGGCAGTGAATTGTGTGGTGTTGTGTGTCACACTAAACATCCAGGTATGTTACACAGAATTGGAAGCTCTGGATCAACCTACCGAAAAATAGATAATAAGCAATCACAGAGAATCTAAAAAATAAAATAAAGATCTGGCTGGGTGGGTGGGAAGAGATGCCCAATGGCGAGCAGACAACTGGCGATACTGCCAGTAATGGACACGCACGAGGAATGCATGCCACCTGGCTGCTTCTTCCTGCATAGCTCCTGCATATATTTGTAGGCACCCATTCTGGATTATTCTGTTAAAAATACACAGTTAAACTATGAAAGCCTAAGTACAAAAACGTCACCCCATGCAAAAAACTTCCATTATTTATCAAATGAAGAGCTAATAGTAGTCGTTTAATCAGTTAATTAACTTCCAAATTAGCACTACTAACATGTAACAGTGTTCAGGTCCTCCAAAACAGCAAGTATGTATGACACATAAGAGTAAGACAAAATCACAGTGAGCGAAAGGATGTGGCATGAATTTGCTGCCCTTCTTGTGGCTGGGCAGCATTAGACGTTACTGCTCGACACCTATATGATTCCATATCAAATGCTTTAAGTATTTACATGCACTTACAGAAACAATTAAAGCAGGCAAAAACAACTGCAATGCATGGGGCGCTTTAGATGGACCTTATATACTATACATTTCACGCAATCCACCCCAATTCTATAACAGATGCTTCTGGAAAGCAATTTGGTAGGATTCACAAGCACCGCATCTGGTACGCTGACACAAGAATGTGATTTTATGTACTAGAGGAGCGCAAAAGCTGCAGTGCAGCGACACAGCATGTTGTATATGAACACTTCCACACAGTACACTGTTTTACCACTGTATGCTAGCATGTATCTGGAACACCATTCTATGAATTTAACCAGTTATCCACACCTAATGGGTGCAGAGGCAAGGAGGGCAGGTAATCAGAAAGGTATAGGGTCCATAACAGAACAGATGTACACGGCAATTCTATTTAGGAGAAATGCTTCCTAATTAAAGGAAAAAAAAGTTTTATATTTCCCTTTCTGTGAAAATAGATATCCTTCGAATATAAAAGGATCAATCAATCAATCAGTGTCTTATGAAGCATGACTGCTTACCTGTGAGGGTCTCACGGTGCTGGGTGGGGGGAGCTGGGTCAGCGATTCAGTCGAAGTGCCAGGTCTTAAGGTCGTTCCTGAATTGCAGCAGCGATGGTGATGGCCTGAGGTGCAGAGGCAGGGAGTTCCAGGTCTTCACAGCGAGGTAGGAGAAGGATCTTCCTCAAGCCGTAGTCTTGCGGGTCCGTGAGACGGTGGCCAGGGCCTGTTGGGTGGAGTGGAGATGTCTTGTGTGGGTGTAGAAGGAGAGGCGGTGGTTGAGGTTGCAGGGCCGGGTATGCAAGGATATGCAATTTCCCAAAACTGTAAAGGTGCCCCTCTTAATAATAACTCAAAGCAGCAGTAGTGTCAGGCCAGCCCCTCCACTAGGTTGTGTGTAACAGTTGATATATTTAGCCGGTCTTAAATTTATACTGGTATACAGTGCATACTGCATTTATTAGAGTTTGGGATTCTCTTTGTCAGCCTTCATTTCAACGGGGAGATGTAATCTGTCTAACTCTGTGCCCTCCAAAATGTCCCAAGTCGCAATGAGAGATGTTATGTTAAAGCAAAACTAGTAACAATTTAAGCATTTCTGTCTTAAGTACATCCTCTCTAGTCATCTCGCTCTCGATTTTTGTCTGTCACAGTTCAGGTTTCTTTTTGCTTACACATTAGCTGTGAAGGGATTTGTGCTCTGAATTCTGCAGAAACAACTCAATTGCTTTCCCGCCACTTAGCAAAAATGATAAGGCTACTTTAAAAGGTGATAAAGTTACTTTGTAAGCTCTCTCAATATCATCATGTGAGTACCATTCCACACAGTGGCAAGTCAGGACAGAGCTTCTGTCTGTTATCACAGCTCTGGCGCCGCCGCTGGGCATGCATGCATGTATTGTGCAAGGCTTGTCACATTGCAGAGCTTATGTGAAGATGAGCAAGCTGTGGTGGTAGTAATTGGTGTGGCTAATGGTGGTGATGTTAATGGTAAGAATACTGGTAGCAGTGGTAATACAGTGGTGCCAGTAGTGTTAATGGTGGTAGTAATGATAATGGCAATGGTGGTAATGGTAGAGAAGAAGAGTGAGAAGGCAGAGACAGAAAACACGCAGCACACCCAGGAGAGGAGGAGGAGGAGGCAAGCAGCTGTACACCCTCCTAAAAATAGACTGTAACCACAAGAAATAAGGCATCTAAAGGTAGAAAGCACAGTTAGTGTTCTTGCCTCAAAACAAACATCCAGTTAGTCACACTTGGACTGTCACAGCAAACCTGTATGAGTGCTGAAGTGAGGGAAGGCCGTCCTTATGGAAGAGGAAGCCTCACACACAAAACAGGAGGTTGAGTCCGCCCTGGAGGTACTGTCCTTCCAGGGTGGGGAGAGGTTGGCGATGATGAAGCATATAACAGTTTTGTGTGTGAGGCTTCCTCTTCCGTAAGGATGACCTTCCCTCCCTTCAGCACTCATACAGGTTTCTGACCCTCCAGTCATGAAGGTCGAAATGCTGTCAACTCACACAAGCTAAACTTGGACTATGAATTATAACATGATTTAATAAAATTATCTCATAAATGTATTGATTGGTGTATAATTTCGTTTGAATTGTTGTCCAATGAGCTGTAGCACTTTGTGTTTTTCTCACTTGCTTTACTTGCGCCATTTACTATGTTGCATCAAATGCAATCATGATACTTATGACCTCTCAATAGTAATAACAAGTAATAATAACTCTAAAAAGTGGAATGTAATTCAACAATTACACATAATTAAACCAACTAATGATACAACTTTCATAGTCATCTCTCTGCCGTGAAAATGCTAACTTGTATCAGAAGTACACCATTGTCAAAGTTTGTGGAAAATTTATTTGGACTTTCTGGACAGTGTAAGTAAAGGAATGGAAGGAATGTGCCTTCATTTTTCAGAAACGCACATTTTGAAGAAGAAAGATGTTCAGAGTTCTGAAGCTACTAAATTGTAGATAATTTCAGAGTAAATCAGGTTACACTGAAGAGGTCCTGGAAGAAGTTGTTGACTGCAAGAGTGAGACTCTGGGTTAAGGAAACAGAAGCAAATGTACCAGAGGCTAATACAGTTACATAAGGGCAGTAAGACTTATAGAGAGAGGTGAGCTGGAAACCACCACTGGTTTGCTTATAATACAGAGACAAGGGAAAATAGTAAACCCAGACGCAATTGCAAGAGAGAAATGGAACTGGGTACTGTTGACTTGCTAGATGGATGTTAGTAACTACATGTAAATATGATTGAGATTGTAGTGTAGGTTGTGCATAGGACTTGGAGTTGGTATGCATGTGTGTATGTGTGCATATATTTAGTTATTTGATATTGCCCCCAAAAAACAGCCAACCATCTGGTTCAAGGTGCTAAACATCAAACAACAAGCCACAGTATGTAAGATGACACTGGTGAGCATTGAAATAACAGCAGGGTAAACAGACAACATATAAATAAAACCACTAAACATTAAAATAGCTCTCGAAAACAGTGCTGATTCTTATGGCCACCAGGGCCGGACTGGCTACCGGGCGTTTTGGTGTGCTGCCAAGCTGGGGGCTGATTTCACTGCGGTGGGGGGCTGATTTCGTTGATGGGGACCTGCGTGTGCTTCTAAATAAACAAAGCAAAATGAATGGTTTTAAGCACACGCAGATCCCCATCAACGAAATCAGACCCCAGCTTGGCAGCACACCAAAACGCCCGGTAGCCAGTCCGGCCCTGATGGCCACCATGTTCAGTGGATGTTGTATAAGTCTACTTTTAAAACAGAACAAAGTGAAAAAGTGATTACGTGAATTGAGCAGATGCTATAAGACCTTGGCAGTAGTTTGTGCTCAGCACTTATCAACTGCCATTTGGGAATTGTGAATTTTGGGTCTGAGGAGAGTGAAGAATTCTTGTGTTAGATGGAACTGAAAAGGCAAGAGGAAAATGGAGGAGAAGGTCTTTGGATGATATTCCAAATGATGCATAGAATTGTGAACATAATTGAGAACAGTATCTTGAACTGTGATCACATTTTCAAGACCAAAGATACTTTCAATAGCTAGATTATGCACTACTTGCGTCATCTCTGTGTATTTATCTGAAAGATTTCAATAACTCACAGTAAATCAGTGTTAAAAAGACAGTTGCCTGAATCAGGCAGAATAAATCTACTTTACTCAAAAAATGACCAATTTTCGATAAATAAAGTAGATGAAAATGAGCATTTTTTACTGATGATGTCAGAGGATCCATCCCCAACAACAGCCCATGCATAGCGGCATATAGTAGGAGGGTATCAGGTCTACACATCTTATAAATAGTATAAATAGGAAATGATAATAGAGTGGCAAGTCAGGAACTCACCAGTGGCAGCTCCTCCTAAAAGATGGAAGAGTGTTACCCCACCTGTTGCGAGTGCAGCAGGCAAACACAAATAATTAAAATGGCATGTCAATGCCATTTAATTTTGCCACCGCCCGCGCTGTGTACAGTGCGAGGGTCGGGACAGGGCTGAATCCTGCACTGCAGGATGACTGCAGCCCCTGCCGCATGTCGGATTGACCGTCTGTCTTGCGATACACACTGTAGACCCAGCAATCCAAGGGCTGTGAAACAGCCTGGGGATTGCTGACACAGGCCCCCAGCCTCAAAATGAACGCTGGGTTAGCCTGCTCCAACCAACCCTGGAGCTGCTCTCATGCTGAAAACAGCATGAGAGCAGCTCCAGTATTGGTTGGATTTGCGTTCCACTGGGCAGGAAGGAAGTCCTTTCCTTTCCTGCTCGTGGACACAAGGATCGCCGGCACAGAAGTGCTGCAGCAGGCGGGAGCCGCGTTTATGGTGAGCTGTCAGCAAATGCACCCCCCACCCCCATATTTTGTTACTGCTTGCCGCCACTGGGACTCACTCACACTCAATATGACCTGGCAGTCATCGGAGTACAATTAAAACCACAGACTGCAATCAGCTATGCCTAAGGGAAAATGTAGGTGTTAAAAAGGAAGGGCAACAAAATGATTAATTTGGGAAGCTGCATGTGAAAGCACTGGGAAGAGGCAGAAGTACCTAAGAGGCCTTGTAGGAATCATCTTCAAGGTAAAGCTTGAATCCAAGTCAGTGCTTCCCCTCTCCTCCAAATACCTGCTTCAGCGAGCATGTGACAACCCATAGTCTACGTATCAAACTCCACCAACAGGCTTAAAAGAGTAAAACCTTGCAGGAGTTTTTGGTTCTGAAGTTGAAGACAAATGTCTAGTACAGCTATTTCTTTATTCCTGCTAGGACAATAACCAGATTGAAAATCAGATAGTATTGGATTGTACTCAACACTCTTGCAGCGGGGCAGTGGCAAATGATACAGTTACTTATATGGGCAATTGAATGGTGGAATTTGGGCAAAGGTTTACTGTGTAGCGAGCATTTAAACAGTTTTTTATCAATAGATGAAGCACAAGTGCCCTTTTCAGCGTGGGGAATATACTCCTCTCTGAAGGAATGCATTTACAAGACAGGAGAAATAATGGTCTAAAACACTATAGGCCTCATTATGATGGCGGTCGAACGAGCGTCCTACCGCCATCGCAGCGGGAATGAGACCACTCAACAAAGAGTTTGAGGTCCCACCCACCATATTACAATAAGACCGCTATGTAGCAGTCGGAAACTGCCTTTTTCTGCTGCAGCTTATGCTGTGGCCTGGAAAAGGGCCGCAGCACAAGCCGTAGTAGAAAAGGCATTTTTAAAACATCGAGTGGCCCACGGGCGACGGGGGCCCTGCTTGGGGCCCTCAAAGTCCCTTTCAGGCTGTCTTTCCATGTCCAATCCATTCGGCGGTCCCTGTGTAGGCACCACCCTCATTGTAGGGATAGGAGTCTGACCGCCGCCTTGACAGGCTCCTTGAGCCTGTCAGATGCGGTGGTCCTTCCCCCCGACATCATCGCTCAGACCACTGGTATTGTAATCCGGTGGTCAGACCAAATGCCCTGGATGTTGGGTGGCGGTCCGCCTGACATCAAAATGAGTGCCTATATTTTTCTTGATCACAGGGGTTGGTAGAATATTGATCTTCTTTACTGAGGAAAGTATCTTGGCTACTGCTCTCACAATATCTTCAATGGAGACAAAGTCAAATTCAATGAATAAAGTTCTGTTTTGTTGGAGAGGAGAATGTTTTCCTTCTCAGCTGATATAATAAGTGGAAAATTAGAGTCATATTTCCCCAATGCTAATGCTAATGCTCCTGATGCATCATTGAATTGCTAGGAGAAAAAAATGTAATCCTTCAGCATTTGGAAGTGGGCGAATTAGTTCTTTACAGATTTTAAAGAGTTCTTGAGGTGAGTTGCAAGCGGTAATGATGTGATTTTGATAGAAATCCATGAGCATTTATCATCTTGGGTTTTCTCTCACTGTAGGCTCTTATTTAGGTATTTGCTAAAGCAAGGATTAGGTGGCCTAGTGTTTAAAGATATCCTATTTATCGTATATGGTGCTAAATCTTCCTTTCGTTTTTTACATCGTTTAATTAAATTGATACTATTGATATGTTAGTGCAAACATTGAGAAGAGAACTGAATTAGAGTAAGCTTGATGCAGTCTAGTTTCTGTTAGAGCCTTAATATTGCTAGTAGTTACATAAATATTTTCCTAGAATTAAATGCACTCCTATAGGGAACAGGCAAATCAATATCAAAAGTAATTAATGCATGCGAAGATAAAATTTATGGAGTTATAGAGGGAGTTTTGGGAGCAAATTAAATTTCTATAATAACTATAATAACTGGGAAAATGCTTGGGTGGGGCCATTTGAGTGTTCCTAAAACCCAATATTACCACTTTGAGAGCTGCTGTTGACATGCCAGAGAGCAATTCTGTTGGGATGAGGAATCTTGCAGGCGTGGGGATTGGTCCCATTTGAGATGAATTGGGCATGCCGGGAGGTGTGACGTTCTGTCAGAGCCCATACTATCCTCATGACATTCTACCAATGGCGAAGTGTTGCTTAATAGGAGAATTTTGTTCACCAAATGGATAACAACTCTGGGCAATCTAGATGGGAAATAAAGGTAATTTTAAAGCTTGTTGTGATTGAAATATTTCGCTAATAGGTACTGAAAAGGGTAAAGTACTAACTACAATCACAAGTTACTATAATTAAGGTAAAATGCATATTTGTTTGAGTTTTCACATTACTGTTCTGCACGTGATCTGTAGTACACAAGCTTCAGTGGAACTACGTGCTTGCCATTGCTTTTGTGAAAGAGAAATGGCGAACAGACTGCAAAAAGCCAAAAAAGTGATAATTTAAAAACGGATGCAGATTTCAATCCATTTAATTAATTTTTAAAAGGCTGTAAAGCAATGGAAAAGGCAGGAGTGGACAGCGTTTCCCATAATTAGAGCAGAGGTTCACAGGGTGAGATGAGACACAATGCAAAAGCGGAGGGGGATAAAGCGAAGGGCACAGTGTCAACTGACGACTATGACAAAGTTACATCTTTCGCTTTAAGCAAGATTGGATGATCAAAATTGCTCACCCCATTCATAAAATGCATAATCTTGATCACTGCCTTCAAAGTCAAGCACCAGATCCCTCAAGTAGGAAATATTCAGCCAGGAACATGGCTGTGCACGAGAATATTTACAAGCAAGTTGTATAAAACACAAGTTGTATAAAAAGTTATAAAAGTTATATAGTTGTTTTACATTGAAAACAGATGCAGTTGTTGACTGCAGAATACTTGTCAAAAACACTGAAATCATCATGGTCACGCTGACTCCTTAATCTCGCCAAGATTTTTTTCCAAAGTTTCTGAGCCCAAGAAAACCCAGGCAGTTATTTTGTTATGCCATAATCCATAAATAGGTGCTCTGGGGTTGAAAAGCGCTTGTAAAATGTCGCAGGGGATAACTAGCCACAGTTTGAGGAGAAAAATGAAACCATAGACTCTTTCAGACAGGCATGCGACCACATCATGTGCGCTGGAAGCAGACCGTGAGAACCGCTTATGCAAACTGGAAAGGTCTCCGTGATGAGGGCATTTAATGTGCTCCCAGCTGGTACCGAATGAATCACTGGTCAGACACCCTTGCAGGCACCTAGCATCTTTAAAAAAAAAACTAAAAAAAAACTTTCAAAACATCATTCAAATCAAAACGATAATCATAAAAAGAAAAGGCGCGAACGAAGTGAACAGTTTGTAAATTAAAAATAACACTTCAAAGAGGCTGGAGGGGTGGGGTTGAAGTGCTGCGTAAAGTTTCTTGAAATATCAAGTTTCCATAATAAATATGTATATCAACATGCATGTATGCATGAAAATGCTACTTTGTGAGGCCTTTGCAGAGCAATGACTACTGTGAAGAGACTGTTGAAGTCAGTTCTAGCGCTTTAATTGCGGCATATGCATATATCTAAGCAATCACTGCCCAATAAAGTCCGCCTAAACTGTGACCATTCACTCTCTCATTGCCAAACACAGCGAGGATTAATGCATTTGCTTTGCAGGTATAAGGGTCTCAAAACAGCGCCTGCCGTCCAATAGCACGTAAATATTTTAATAGGCCAGTAGACCGGAAATAGTTAGACCAACAGGTACAACATCAGCAGTAAAATAGACTGGGCTCATTGTGCTTGGTCTGGTTCGATCAAAATTGGATAAGTAGATGTTTGTGAAAAGTGGATGTATTACTGCAATGGGTTACAGTGCATTTTAATTAGAATTATGTTCAGCATTATAGTACAAGTTATGTGTTTTGTATTCAACAATGTGTTTTGTATTCAACATCGTATAAGGTATGTGGTTTTCAGTTCATGCCTTATTTATGTGTGGCGCACCAGCCCCCTTCCTTTTAGTGTCTGGGTTGGGATCAGGCTGCACATGTTGTGGGAAGACCTGCATAGGACTGTGAGGAGGCATGGGACTTCTGGCCCTCAGACAGAGGCTAGAGAAGCGCGGGCCGGAGTCAGTGTCGCTGGGATGCGCACCATCCGTGTGGTGGTCAATGGAGGCACTGGCTGGACACACTGAGCATTTCACTTGGTTTGGTGGCACCGCTCTGCCTGCTGAGTGATGTCTTGTTTTACTTTCATTGTAGACTGCCAATAGCTCGGGTGCTTTGTAATCAATGGCAATAAAGTCTGTGCTGTTGTATTATGTATAAAGCCATTATTGGTTGGGAACATCTGTGTTTTATTGAGGTATTTCTTAGGGGAGTACTTAACAGAGAGCAAGAATAAACACCGAGCTCACACAGGTTTCACATGTCTGGCTGAGAATCAGCAAGAGCAGAGTGCAGTCTGCAACAATACTCTTTCAATTGCACAGTCCTACAGGAAACAGGACGGTATATATATGTTACATGATTTAAAGAAAAATTACAGAGCTGTGCATGAAGAATATGCTTTAGAAAAGAGAATTACTCTACAATAAATCACTGCCCATAATCACAAATTGGCCATAGATTTTAACACAAACAACCACAGGGTCTTTCTAAATAGAAGGATTAATAATATTTTAGCAGCTCTGTGTCCCACGACATGATTACTCTGTTGTGGAGGATAAACGAAGCACATCAAGGCCTCAGAACCATGATTATGATACTACTCCCCTAGCACCAGGGCCAAACCCTTCCAGGAAAAGCAAATTATACACCAGTTTAACAAGACAGTGGCAACAATTAAACTAGACGGGTCCTGTACGAGCGAGGCAGTATCTGTGTCATTTGAACCGTGATTTGTGTATACATAATCTGGCTAGCTACTGGAATCAGCCTGCACACCCAGAACTTGTTCCAACTCTCTTCTTCATATCTAAAATGGATGCTATCAAAACACAGCGCTTGCAAACCCCAGGCCCCCAATCTTAAAAGGAGTGTAAGTGCACTGACCTAATAACGCTAGCTTTACCATAGCTGGCAGCTCGGGCCTGCATTTGAAGTCTCAAGTAAAACAGCAAACATGCTTGCTACGGTGTAAAAACAAAAAGAAAGAATGCTTTCTACGTACTATGCATCAATGAGACACAGAATGCAAGCAGTGAGGATTCCTAGCAGCATATTCCCTATCATTAGGGTAATCAGATTAGGAAACTCAAGTAGCATGACTGTGAGCACTGCTTTTTGTAAATGCTACTGAAGCATTTTTTTCAAATATATATTTAAGGTTTCACCTACAGACAGCTTTACATGTCTAGTTAGAGCTTATGTCTTCACACACACAACACACTGATACAAATACTGACAAACATGCAGACAGAGAAAGGGGCTTCTGGACAGCCTCTTTCAGCATTTGATTACAAGGGTTTGACTAGGTTTAGGCTTTGGCTTTAGAGGAAGCCCATCAGCATTTGAAGTAGTCCATGACATTTCTTAAAATAAAGTTTGGATGCACATTGCCTTTAACCCCTTAACTAATGAGACTTTTCTCATCTGAGTTCTGAACCATTATTTTGATGTTTAGGGCACTTCGAGCTTAAGTCTCCATACTTTTTTTCCAGAAACGGTACCCAGGCAAAGATTGCATCCACATGTTGAGAATTCTAAAGGTACCCAGAGTTTGTGGGTTTCGTTGGAGGGAACCAATAAAATAGGTGAAATATGGCAAATTGTTGGGTTTGTTTGGTAAAATGGGGGAAACGTGGTGGGCAAGAAAGTGTGTTTCCTACAAAAAATAGGGTCAGAAAAAGATTTGCTGTGGTAAGATCACCATCATCCCAGCTTTCGGGAGCAACAGTAGAAAAAAACCTTTTTATCGCAGTTTTTTTCTAAGTGGTAGTCCACTTATATACTATTTTCTGCTTTCAACTTATTTGCAGTTTGTGGTGGAAACAAGTGTGAAAACCATGGACGAACCTGAAAAGCTATATATATCTGATTACTGGACAACATTCTGAATTCTCAAAGCAGTCACTTATGTAGATTGCTCATGGTTTTCAAAGAGAAACTAATTGTTCAAATACAACAATATGGAAAATAAGTAGAAAGAAATAGAAATAGGTGACAAGTTTTCATCTGTATTTTTTTCCCCCATTGTCCAATTTACTAAATTAATTTCCATACCATTACGTCCTTCTCGTCACAGGGATATATTGTGTTTGTTGATTGTCAAAAACACGATACCCAGAGCTAACAAATCAGCTGAACCTTATAATACTTTTTCATTGTGGCCAAGATACTTACGGGCAAATTTATTATATTAGTTGTGCAGGTCATCACAGCAAGTCACCTTGCTGCGCTGTCCTGTGTCACAGGGAAAGGGCAAGAATGTGCCGTATTTATCCAGTACCTTAGCATTCCTGTCCTTTCACCCTGTGCTGGTGCTGTTTTGGCAGCCTAGCGCCAATGCAGACACCCTTGCACCATTGTACAAGGGTGCCTGTGTTGTAGGCAGTATTGTTTTTGTGCAGGAAGCGGCATCTTCTGGCACAAAAACAATCCTGATAGTTGTTTTCTTCTTTCTATGTGTGCTGCAGAATGTTGGACTGAATCTCCTCCACATCACAATTCACCCTGTCACTGTTTTTGGACAACTTAGTTAAGTATTATGGTTTAAGTAAATCATATGCTGTTCTTCCTTTTAAATCTATAAAACAAGTCACTCTATGTGGTGTATTGGGATATGCCCATAACATTGCTTGAACGACACGCCAACATTCACACCCTCAATCACTGCCCCAGATGCAGTCCGATACCCATATATTTGTTCTCTCCACCTGACCATTGCTTTAGGGGTGATATAAACTGCACCTTTTGTGCTTTATGTCCACACCTCACAGAAATTCATTTATCTCAGTGGACCAAATTGCACGCTGTTCCCTAAAACAATTTCAGAGGGAAAACCATCTCTAGCAAAAACATCCATAAGAAAAGTAATACCCACTGTTGTACTAATCTGACTCACAAATTTCACCTCCAACTACTTCGACAAATGATCAACTAGCACAATAACAAACCGTTGTACATTCGAAGAATAGGAAATGGTCCCAAGAAATCAATATTGACTTTGTCCTAAACCTTTTCTGGACAACCTACCTCACTCATTGGCAGTGTGAGACACTTCAAGTTCTTGTCATTCTGAGGACAAGTAGAACACCATACAACCACACCATCCACATCTCTCTCCATACCTGGCCACCAGTAGATTTCCCTGAGTCTTTTCTTACTAAGAGTCATATCCAAATGACTCTCATGCCTAAGACACAATAATTTACCCCTTATTGCAATGGGAGGAGCTAACTTATCAGATCTAAACACTAACCAAGATTCCACTGACAACTCTGTCTGGATCTTGCTATATGACTGCAAAGCCACAGAAAGATTATTTTGTTTAGGCCACTTATTCTTCATGTACTTTATGACCTTTCCTAAAACCATATCAAGTTCAAGTGCCTTCCTCCATTCCTGTTCATCACGCACTTACCTTCACTCCAGGACCATGCAAGCTACCAAACAATCCACATTTTGTTGACCCTCCAGGATTTCACCTGCCATGTCAGTAGAACAAGGAAGCCTATTAACACAATCTGCCTTCCCATTCTTCCCTTAACATATGTATTCAACCACAAAATGATGCTCTAAAAGCTTCACACTTAATCTAATCAACCTTGCAGTAGATTTTGTTAAATGGACATTAGAACTACAGATGATGGGCACCAATGGCTTATGTTCAGTTCACATAAAAATGTGTTTTCCAAACATAAAACTTAAAACGTACAATCAGCCAAGTGCAAGCGAGCATTTCACGTTCTATCACTGAATAAAGCCTTTCCTGGGGTCTCAAAGTAAATGAGGCAAATTCAACAACATGCTCAGATTCACCTTTACCTTGAGACAAAACAGCCCCAAAGCCAACGCTAATTGCATCCACCATGATCACTAAAGGTTTACCTGGTTGATATGGACTGAAAAGTGAAGCATTAGACAATTCTTTCTTTACCTCCTGAAAAGCATCTTCCTGAGGTTGACCCCACACAAACTTAGCTTTCTTCTTCAATAAGGCATGAAGAGGGTCATCTTTGGTAGTAAAAGTTTGAATGAATTGTGTATAGAACTCACGCATACCCAAAAAGGCTTGAAGCCATTTTTTATTCCCTAGAGTATCCACCTTTTCAATAGCCTTAATCAAACCCGGATGTGAGCCAATACCCTTCCCAGAAATAACATATCTAATATATTACAGTTCTTGCAAACAAAACTCACACGTCTTTTCTCAACATCAAAATGTTCTCTCACAATGCACTCAGTACAGCATCCAATCTCAACAAGTGTTCATCATGTTCCTTACTGAAAACCAAAATGTCACCTTGAAAAACCAAAACACCCTCCAAACCTCTCAAACTTTCTCCCATTACTCGTTGAGATATTGCTGCAGCAGAAATCATGCCAAAAGACATTCTGCTAAATAGAAAAGCTCCACAAGAAGTAACAAAAGCTGGAGGATGTCTTGGGCTCTTGGTGAGCACAACTTGGTGGTACATCAGACACACCATTCACAGTATTTTTCTTAGTATTTATCTGACACACTCTAGCGAAATGGCTTCAAACTCTGCATTTGTTACCGGCCTGCCCCAGAGCAGGACATTGCTTGAACGAGGCAATGTGAAACTTAGATCCACACTAAAATAGAGATTTCTGCAACCCGAGCACTAAGGGGCCGATTCCGATCTCGGCCGGTAGGGCTCCGAATCGGATTCGGCTTTACCGGATCCGATTCAGAGCCCTGTTTCCCGACCGATTCGTACGTGCGTCCGGGCGAGCGAGTACGATGCGAAATCTCCGACCGACTCGTTCGCGAGACCCAACCGCACCGACCGACTCGTTCACGAAAGCCGACCTCTCTGACCGACTCGCACGGACACGACTCGCACCGCGCAAGGAGACGTTCCCCGGCCGGGTAAGTACGATGCGCGCCTCGAGCAGTCCGACCGACTCGCGCCGTCCGGCTCAAAAGAGCAGTTGGAGCCGCACTTTGGGGGTCTGTGTCGGACCCCCCTGTACGCCTAGCCGCGCGAGTCGCACACAGGGGGGACCCATGGGTCCCCCCTACCTGTGCATGTACCGCGCGACCCGCTTCGACGCGTACCCGCTCTAGGGGGCGCCCTTGTTCGCCTCGCACCCATTGAGTCAATGGGAGCCCGAGTACGCGTTGTACGACCGGCTCCCATTGACTTCAATGGGAGTCCGACCGAATCGAGTCCGATAGCATGCGTGCGCATCGTACTCGTTCGGTCGGACTGCTAGGGTCCAATTCGGTCGGAAATCTCTCCGGGTCCGGCTCGGTCGGAGAGATTTCTGGCCCGAATCGGAATCGGCCCCTAAGTCTATTTTTCTCTCCGAGGTGTCTGGAAGCTCCAAAATCCACCACTCCACATTCTACTCTAGAACCTAAGCACGAGCTCATAAACTCATCACTGAAACTCACAATGACACAGTTATAACATATGCTTTACACTAGTGAAGGGAAACCAGGAAACTTCACAAACTTTGCAAATGGTGATAATTAGGGGTGTGTGAAAAATATCCGCTCCACCAGCGGAGTTGGCAGAGTTTTGACCACTCCGTGTTACGCATGTAACACAGAGTTCTAGCCTAATTCCGCAAACTGCCACCTGTCGGAATTTTTTGTGGTGCACAGCTCATCATTAGTAAGTTGGTGAGCATAAGAGAGAGTTTTGGTCTCTAGGAGGGCACCTGGCTAGATTTCTCCAATGCAGGCAGTCGCGGGCTGTCGTGACCGTTCTCGGTCAGAAAGCTGCTGCTTAAGTAGAAAATCTACTTGAGCTGCAGCAAAATCAACTTGAGGAGTAGCGCCCTCTGATGCGCCACGTGGTGCGCCACGTGGTGCCGTCTCTGCTGATTTTTCAGCAAGGAACAAGACCCCAGCGCTAAATATTTGCGCAAGCGGCTCGGCGTGCCTCACTCTGCCCGTTTGCAGAAACGTGTAGACTTTTCATGTTATTCCGGGGAATTCCATGGAGTGAAACTCCATGGGGGATATTCACAAGGACTTATCTCCGAGTTATCGCCACCTTAAAGCAACAAAAGTGGAGATAGATTTAACGCCCCATTCACAAGCGGTTGCAAACTGCAGACAACGCAAGTATTCCCGCAATAACTGCCTCAAAATTTACCTCCACGGGTGACACCACCAACTAACCCTAATGAGATGCAGAGTAGGCGTTCCCGTGCAAAAACACACAAAAACACCACTACACCACTTTCACAACGAACTGCCAGATCTGCGATGCGAACCAAAAACAGGCGATAAGCCGCGGTAGCGGCAGGGAATTAACACCTGCCTTTTGCTGGCGTTAAGCAGGACGACTACCCGCAGTATGAAAGGGAGCCCAGCCCAGAGCCACATCTGAAGACCCACAGATGCCATGGAGACAATGATCATGCAGCTCGGAGACCCATGAGGGCCACAACACCAACCCCCACCACACCCACACCCAGCCCCCCCAACCCCCCCTCCGGGACAAACACATACCTTGCACGGGACAAGAGCCACAAAAAGCGCATGATGTCGCACAATGACAACAAGAAACACATGTGTGGGCAGAAGAACGAGAAACAGTCACTCATCATTGAAGTAACAACCAAAAACTTTATTGAATACAACACAAAACACCAATGCGGAAGACTCCTGTCGGGTCCGTCAGGGACAATCCTGATGTCACAGCCTGGAAAATAAAGCACAAAATCAGAATGTGTGTCATGCGCACATCAAAGGAGCGAGACACAGAGAAACAGAGAAGGAAAGAAAGGCAGAGAGAGAAAGAGAGAGAAGGAAAGGAAGGGAAAGGGAGAGAGAGAGAGAAGGAAAGAAAGGGAGAGAGAGAGAGAGAGAAGGAAAGGAAGGGAGAGAGAGAGGGAGAGGGAAAGGAAGGGAGAGGGGGAGAGAGAGAGAAGGAAATGAAGGGAGAGAGAGAGAGGGAGAGGGAAAGGAAGGGAGAGAGAGAGAGGGAGAGGGAAAGGAAGGGAGAGGGAGAGAGAGGGAGAAGGAAAGGAAGGGAGAGAGAGAGAGAGAGAGGGAGAAGGAAGGGAGAGAGAGAGAGAGAGAGGGAGAAGGAGGGACACTGCCGCCCCGCGCACCCAGGCACCACTGCTCACCTGCTGCCACTGGTGTGTCTCCAACCACGTGCGGTATACACTGCAAGCCACCAGGTCTGCAATCTACAATCGAGGCCAGAGTCAATCATGGCAGAGTCCATCACACTGCACACTGCAATAACGCCTGCCCGTCCTGCGCACACATGCAGCCGCACCCTACCCCCTCCAGCCGGCCAGCGCTGGCTGTCCGCACTTGCACACCCAGGCCCCACTGCTCACCTGCCGCCAACGGTGTGTCCACCAGTGGACACACCATGTGCCAGTGCAAGCTCCAGGCCCAGGTCCCGCCACCATGGCATGCTCCACCTCATGCAGACCCGGGCCGCGGCCCAGCAGGTCCCACACATGACGCTGAGTCCTGAGGCATCAATGGCAGAGACCACATCAGTGCACATGCCATCATCGCAGGCTGCACACCCGCTCAGCAATTTCGGCGCCACTAACCCTGTGCAACCCCAGTAAGCGCCACGTGGTGGTAGGCCCGTGATGGCCGCATGGCTCCGGGTGCCACTAACCATATGCAACCCCAGTCAGCGCCACGTGGTGGTAGGCCCGTGGCAGCCGCAACAACTCATGGGCCCTTTATGATTGAGTATCGTGGAACGTCCGTCATCCAGTCACCACCGGCAGTGGGGAATGTGACGTTGTCGGCCCCTTATATTGGCGGGGTCACATGGCCTGTGACGCCTGTGCCGGATGGGTGTGGTGTGCATGCAAACCTGCCCTCAGGGAGTGGCCGTGACATGCTGACAACTAGACCAGCGACCTGCAGACCACTAGCGTGTAAACCTGTGACTTGTTGCTATGTGGCCCCCCCCTCGGAGCGTAAGCGGAGTGGTCTGGCCTGGCGTACGCCGGACCAGCGCAGGGCTTGCAACAATGACTCGGGGGCCCTGGGCGTGGTTCAGTCCATGTCCGGACAAGGAAGTGACTAATGCGTGTGTCCCTGTTGTGGTGTCTGCGGCACCCGGAACGCAATCGGCAATGTAGCACACTGTGACTGGAATCCCACTAGATGAGCATCATTGACGTTGGGGGAATCACTGAGCCTACATTCAGCCACACATTCATACATGAATGATGAAAGACATGACACAGCAGTGCGTTTCTGAATGTTTAATGCACATCCAGTGGAGTTTTGCAGCTGGAGCAGTACAGGGCCATGCCAACCCCACTACACTATATGGGCCCGTGGAGGGCCAGCCAGAGTCCATCGGGGAATGAAAAGTACAGCGGAAGAGGAAGGGTACAGTCCGCAGTGTGGTCGCCGTGTCATTGGTCACCAAACAGGATATGGCAGTCCATGACAAGGTGAGTGCAGGAGAGTGTATCGGGGGTCAGTGGAAGGTCATGGGGCGATGTGCGGCACCAAGCAGCAACAGGCCAGGTGGCGGACATGAATGCTAGTGCCTCCTTCTGAACTCAAGCCCATCCACGTCCTCGGATGTGTGCTCTGCCCCACCTGTGGGTGGTGCAATTGTGCCACTGACACATCAGGGGCCGGAGGTGGATTGTCGGCCGCACTGTGTGGCAGTGACACATCAGGTGCCGGAGTGGAAATGCCTGCCGCACTGTGAGGCACTGACACACCAGGGGGCGGAGATGTGGATGTTGTAGGGTCAGCAGCATTCATCTGCGCCACGCCTTGTGGCAGCAATGCCATGATGAGGTCATGCAGGGCATGGTAGATCCCAGCTACATTTCGCTGATGTGCAGCGGTGGCTGGCATCCTTTCCGCCTCCATCCGCACCATGTCCTCCATGAGCCTCTGCATGTGTGCCATCTCACGGCTGAGATCGCTGGAGCCACTCTGAGCGGACAGGTGTTCTTGTCTCCGAGTCATGACTCCAGCGATGTCAGCCAGGGCTCGTTGGAGACCATGGAGCGGCGTGTGGGTGTTTGTTAGGGACTGGAGGTGGTCCCTGATGGGACTCAGACACCCATGGATGGCGTCAAGTTTGGTAGCCATGACGTCGAACCCCACCCACACCTGCTCAGCCATCTCCCTCTGGACCTCCAACACACGGCGTTGGAAGGCCATGTGTTGTTCGGGGGGGTCTTGGGAGACAGCCGGGGTTGTGGGTGCCTCCTGCTGGGTGGTTTGTGGAGTGGGTGGGGTCTCCTCGATGCAGCTGGGCTGCCCTGGTCCTGGAGGTGATTGGTGGATGAGTTCAATGATGTCTTGGAGGGCTTGGGTGTCGATGCTGGTGGTGTCCTCCTCGTCATCAGTGAAGAGTGGCTGGGACTGCTCTGCAGGTGGCGTTGACGGTGCCCCTGCAATGTGAAGGGGAGCTGCTGTGTTACAATGTGTCCACATGTATGTAGCCGCATGGTACATGTTCACATTCAGACAGCATGGCAATGTACATTGTGACAGGCTGTTGATCAGGGCCATGATCCAGAGTCATTGTGGGTGTGCACTGTGCTCTCCTTGATTGTACATGTGTGCCATTGTGGCCATCTCCCCCTGTCCCCCCAGTACCTGGTGGTTACTCACCCTGTTGCCGTTGTGTTGTGTCATGTCGAGCAGTGTCCGGTGCCCCGACTCCTGCCACGGTCTCCACACTGATGACTGTCGACACCAGCTCCTCCATGTCATCCAGCTCCAGAGGTGGCGCTGGGCTCCCACCTCTAGTCTGCATTGCTGCCTTCTGGTTGCCTGCGAGTTTCTCCTTGGTCTTGCGCTTGATGTCAATCCATCGCCTCTTGACCTCGTCCATTGACCTCTTGTGCTCTCCGACGGCATTCACCTTGTCCACGATGGACCGCCATAATCCATTTTTGGTGCCCAATGACACATTTGAGGCGACGAGCAGTTGTTGATGGTGTTCTATCACCTCCATGACCAGGATCCTATTCTCCTGCGGACTGAACTTCATCTTCCTCTTCTTCTTGTCCTTGCCCTTCCCTGTCACAGAGGTCCCAGGCTGGTCGTCCGGGGTGCTTGTGGGGTTCCGCTCGTCCTCTGCGCCTGCTCCGGCTGCCTCCATGGTGCTTCGGGGTTGGTCATTTTGTGTTTGTGTGTTTTTTCTACTTTTGTAGTGATTTTCCCGGCTGCCGTGTGTGTATGGCAGGCCTGGCGCTGCTTATCGCTGATTTCCTCATCGCGAATGGGCTCATCGCATGTTTCTGGTGTTGGGGTTTGTGTTTTTGACTCCGTCGCGGTGGTTGTATCGCGGACATTGGCCGCATTTTCGGAGGACTATCGCATGGTACCGCCGTGTTGTGAATTCCAGGTTAACAAGGGGTTATTTTCCCACAATAGACTGCGATGTGTAAAGTTGCGTTAACATTTTCTGGAGATGTTTAGCGCACGTTCTTGTGAATATCCCCCCATGAGTTCTGCCCACTCCTAGTGATAATCAGGAACTTTGAAAAATTTCTCTGGTGAAAAATACATTTGTTGGAAAAGGTGAATGGGTTAAATATTTTTCATGAAATTCAAAGGTCTAAAGTAATTGCTTGCTCCCAACAGGATTTATTCTCATACTTTAAGAGCTGTGAAAATGACGAAGATGAAGTAGGAATGAAAATACCTTTGTCCATGTAGTAGACCAAATGTGTCCACAGTGTTGTAACTTCAGCATTCACCACAAAACGCAGGGTAATTATGCCCATATACTGTTAAAAAAGAAGGAGATTATTTATTAGGAATGACCGATGTGCAGATATTGACTTACAGCATGGAGAAAAAAGTGTTGTTTTAAGAAATTAGCAGTAAATAATTGAGATATGTAAACTGTTTATGACAAGTCATTTAAAGATTTGGGAAAGAAAGAAACTTGTGGGGATACAGAGAGGTCTGATGGTACACCGAAATTTAAAATGACAAACTCAGTGGATACTTCCTCAAGTTTTATTGAATACATTGCCTTACACCTTTGATACAAATTTTTTTTTTTAACTTTATTTATCGATTATCCATAACAATACAGACAGTCAGTGCAATGTAAGTAGTCATGGTGTATTCAGGCAATTGCGATTGGCGAATCAACATAGTCTCAGTCGATACAAACCACAGAAAGTGCATGGCGACATCAAGGTGACAGCGTACATCAGCTATATGTAACAAGTAGCTTATATCTATCCTCCCAACCTCTTGGGTGTGTGTAGCCCAGGACTTCACCCATGTATGGTGTCAGCACAGCTGTCTCCTGCATTAGCAAGGGATGGGGGTGCATACGACCGCCGCGCGGACAAAGGAGAGCCAAGCTCGGTGGTGTGGGCTGTCTGAGACACAGCATGATGTGGTGCAGTGGAGGATCACCCAATCCCAGCTGGCACTAAGCCTGAACTTAGTTGTGTGTCTGCTTCGCTACGCAGGTTATCAACATATGTCTTATATGGGCCCCAGATATCTATCGGGTGGGCCGTGCCTGTCTGTGTGCTGGCGTAGATCTCGCTATTGATGTTACAATACGCCATACTGTGTAACCAGCCCTGTAATGTAGGAGAAGTTCTGGAACCCCATCGCAATGCTATCGCTCTCTTTGCCAACAGAAGCCCAAGGGAGGCCAGTCGTCAGACCCTCTTAGGAAAATTGACCGTATAACCCATGAGTGCTATCTCCGGTATGGGAGTCAGTTCCATGCCAAGCATGGACCCCAGCGCGGTATGCACATCTGCCCAGTAAGAACTGATGAGGGGGCAGGTCCAGGTCATGTGGGCAAAGTCCGCCTGCTGAGCACCACATTTCGGGCAAGTGTGTGGCCTGGTGGGAGCTATCTTATGTACCTTAGCCGGTGTCATGTATAGTCTACGTAAAAATTTAAAATGCAGCAGCTTATGCTGACTATTCAGGGATATATTACCAGTGGCAGCGCAGCATACGGCCCATTGATCGTCTGTGATTGGTTGTCCCAGGTCTGTCTCCCATTCCGCCCGCAACCTCTCGTCTGCAACGGGGATCTGCGCACTACAAAGCTTATAAAGTTTAGATACCAGATGTACTCCACAGTCGCTCTCTATAATTAGAGACAGAGGCTCAAACGAGACCGGCTCCAACAGGGTAGCAGGTAAACGCCGCCCGCAAGGCAGAGGAGAGGCGACACAGCACAAACCGGTCCATGAACGTGGCCTCCTGGAAGCGCGTCTCCTCCGTGGGCGAAAACACATGGCCACCCGGGTACAGGTCTCCTATCTTGACAGTGTCGAATTTGGTTAACGTACGCTGTACAAGCCTCTCACCCGTGAGGGGGAGCAGGCGGACATTGGGGAGCGGGAGAGCCGACGCATATAACGCAGGAGCCCCAGTATAGCGCTGGAGTCTGCTCCAAGCCCAGCTGGTGGTTGACACCGTCTGGATATCTACGAGATCTCTGGGCTCTCCTGTGGGGAGCACGTTCGCCAACCGGTCGGGAAGGACCAAATCAGACTCTGGTCTCAGAAATGGAATCCTGGCATCAGGGTGATACCAGGCATAGGCGTAACTACCTTGTGCCACTAAATAGTATAAATAAAAATCCGGCACCCCGAAGCCACCCCTGTCATACGGAAGGGTGAGTGTCGTCCATCGGTCCCGTGGCTGTTTCCCGCCCCATACCAACCGAAGCAGGTGGGACCGCAGAGTGCTGAAGAAGCTCTTCGTGAGTGGGATGGGGATATTATTAAAAAAATATAAAAATTTGGGCAGGACCATCATCTTTATCACAGCTATTCTACCCGCCATGGATAGTGGCAGGCGCAACCATCTTTCCACCTGCGCCTCCAGCTTTACAATGGCTGCACCGTAGTTAAGTTGTATAATCTGAGCCGGATTTAAGTGTATCTGAATTCCCAGATATCTCACAGAGTCTGTACACCATTCCAGAGGGTATTCACAGGGCCATGGGGTAGTGCCGACGGTTAAAGGGAATATGATAGATTTCTGCCAATTAATACCGAGGCCTGAGTGCCGCCCAAAGCGTAGGATCTCTCGGACAAGCGTGTCCAGGTTCAGGCGCGGCTCCCTAACGTATAAAATGGTATCGTCCGCATATAAGGACACCAACAGAGGGCCCGTCCTAAACTGTAGCCCCCTATGCAGATGCTTTTCTTGGAAATGCCGTATTAAGGGATCCATAGCAAGTATGAATAAAAGGGGGACAGTGGGCAGCCCTGTCGCGCACCCCGGGTGAGCGAAAACTCCTCCGACAGCGTGCCATTCAAACATAAGCGTGCCTTCGGGCGACTATACAGCAGGCTCGTGGTGCCTATAAAACCGGCCGGCATGCCCATGCGGCGCATGATGGATAAAAAAAAAGGCCATTCCAGCGTGTCAAATGCTTTTTCTGTGTCCAAAAGTATAGCCGCAGCTGGTACCTCAGGGCTGATCCTATGTAGCACCGCAAACAGCGTTCGTAAATTCAGGGAGGTCGATCGGTGGGGAACAAAGCCGGACTGAGCTGGGGAAATAATGTACTCCATTAGCTGTGAGAGCCTATGTGCGATAATTTTGGCCAGTATCTTATAGTCAATGTTCAATAGAGAGAGCGGTCGATACGCTCCGCAAAGAGTGGGGTCCTTTCCAGGTTTGGGAAGGAGGATAACAACTGCCTCGCTTAACGTGGGGGCAAAGCCCCTTGCTCTAAGGCTTCGGCATATACTTCAATCAATTTCGGGGCCAATTGATCCATAAAAGTCTTATAAAATTCCCCGGTAAAGCCATCCAGCCCGGGCGCAGAGGACCCCGAAGTTCTTTAATCGCACCGCGCACCTCAGTCACTGTGATCGGCTCAGCCAGGAAGTCCTGCATGTCTTTTTCTAAATAGACTAGGGCTATCTCGTCCAAATATGCCTCCCGCGCAGCGGGTCCACATCTGCCCTGGAAGTGTACAGCGCGGCATAGTAGGACCGGAATTCTTCCACGATGTCCGTGGGGGACGTGAGCATAACCCCGTCCGAATTGCGAATCTCGGTGATGAAAGCTTTATTATATGGGGGCCGTAATATCTGAGCTAGAGTGCGGCCCGGTCGGTCGCCCTCTCCATAACGTCTAGCCACATGATATTTGCCTAAATAGAGAATCTCTCGATCAGCCGTCTCTCTATATTCCAGGAGCAGGGCCAGTCTTTTATGTTGCAGCGGGGCGGACGAACCGGCCGTGGCCTCCCTGTCTAAGTCCGCAATATCGCTCTCCAGTCTTGCTAGTGTCGTGCGTAAGGCACCGAGCACTCCCGCGTGTTTGGAGATACAGACCCCTCGGATGTAGGCCTTAAAGCCCTCCCACAGCACTGCCCATGTGTCTACTGAGCCGGTATTGTTGGTGAAGTAGTCCTCTATGGCCTCGCCAACCTCATGGCAGAAAAGTGCATCTAAGAGCGCGCGTCCAGGGAACCGCCACTGCCTTTCAAAACCCTCAGGCCGAGGAACACCCAGAGTCAGCTGGACCGGGGTGTGATCTGAATATGTCCTGGGGAAAGTATTGGTCGCCCGAAACCACAAGGAAACCTCCGGGGAGAGGAGCCAGAAATCAATCCTGGTCCAAGTGTCATGTTGCCCTGAATAATGCGTGTATTGCGTGCTAGTCGGATTGCGTTTACGCCAGACATCTATTAGGGAGAGCTGCTCACATAAATCTAATAGCGCGCTCCTTGCCCTGGGCTTGGAGTCCGCTGAGCGGGAGGTGCTGTCGAGTGTAGGGTTGAACAGGAGGTTGAAGTCCCCACCCATCAGTATCAAAGATGACTCTAATTTTGTCAGTTGCGCCTGCAACGTGTAGAAAAATTCTGGGGAATCTGTGTTGGGGGCATAGACACATACCAACGCCACTCCGTGACCCATCAGGGACCCCCCGACAATGGTGTAGCGGACTTCCTTATCACTGATCAGCAATTGACAGCTAAAGGGGACCCTCTTGTGAATAAGTACAGCCGTCCCTCTGGCATAATTGCTATAATTGGCAAAGTATCTATGCGCCCCCCAGCTGGAAGCAAACCGTGCCTGATCTGTGACTGGTAAATGTGTTTCCTGGAGGAAGGCAATGTCGATTTTGTGCCGGGCGAGGTAATGTACCACTTGTCTCCGCTTGCGCGTGTTATTTAGGCCTCTAACGTTCCAGGACAGCAGGGATAAGTTGGCGGGGCCCTTAGACAAACCTAACTGCGCCATTCGTGGTCAACGGAAAGTCTCTGCCAATCGGAGAGTACATTGAATATGACAATCTGCATGTATGTAGCATAGAAAAGGACAATCAAACAAAGAATCTGCAACCCTACCCAAACCCCCCTCCCCCCACCCAGCCTCACTAACCAAAAGGCGAGGCAAATCCCAACCTGCAAAAAAGATACACCATAGTACCAATGACCTGTGTTGGGCAAAAATACAACTGCCGTGAGGTACATTAGAACTATCCAGTAAAGGCCCCGGGGAAGCAACCCAGGGGGGTGGCAACGCCACGTCAGTCAACCAACTATGACAAATGAATTAAACATTAACGTCTTGCAGTCCCCATGCAAACTTCAAGAGAACCGTAGGGTCCCCGCTCAGCCAGGCCCCCCCGCACCAGGTTCGGAAAACAATTCCTGACTGACGGCCGATACGTTCTGGGTAGGAGGCGGATCGTCTCTGTCATTATGTGGTTGCTCATTGTTGCGCTTAAAGGTGTGGCAGAACTCCTGGACCTCATGTGGTGACTCGAAAATGCGTGTCCGGCCCCCCGTTTCAACTCTCAATCGGGTCGGCGGGGTGCTTGCACAGCCCGGCGGGAAGCGCGCGATGATGCGGCCTCAAACGAGCAAAGCACGCTCGCGCCTGTGTGCAGGGGGAGAGGGGTGGGTCGGGGGCACACCAGAACGGCACCCGCGGCACTCACCGGTAGCAATGTCCTGGGTCCCGCGGGAACTCCGCTTCATCAGCTGCGTGCAAGGGCCCGGTCCGTCTCCGTCTACCCCTGGGCCGACATCTTCACTCCGGCTGCATCCTCGGAGCACCGGGGCCCAGCGTCGCCGCCACCGCTCTCAGGCGCCGTAACAAGGCACTGGGTCGCACCACAGGTTAGCTGTGGTCCCCGAGAGGCATTTCCGCCGTGTGTCATGCGGGTAGCATGGGGGAAAGCACGGATGTCGTCGGTCAGCTGGCGGAGCTTCAACGCCGCGCAGCCATCTCGGTCTGCAGCTTGGCCACGCCCCCCACCTTTGATACAAAATTCACAGGTAATGCAAGCCAATTCAAAAAGAAGTGTTGAATGCTAAAAGTGTCTAATGAAGCACTTTCATTGCAATACATAGGTCTATACAACGGCTTATAAAATATTACATGTTAAGAAAGTTTATAACGTATATTTAAGCATATCAACTGCTCTTCCAAATGTTGCTGTTGCCATGATTTCTTTGTCTATTTTCCTCAAGAGTCCATTTTTAACTCTAATTTACATATTGGATTCATGATTCAAAACAATGCTTAACTTTTCTGAAATGGCGCCGCTTAGCTTTACCAGACTGGGTAGAAGGAATGTGGCTGCCCACTTCTTTCTACTCTGATTTATTTTGAATACATCGTTCTTCTCTTCTCCCAAGTTATTGGCAACAACACCATTTTCATGCAAAGGCTAAACGAGTAGTAACAACATAACTGTTTGTAAACTACACTAATGATGCTATATTTTTATTAAATAAAAAATGAATATAGACATTCGTTTAACTGGACCGTGTATACTGCACATTCTTTGTTACATGATAACATGGGGCTCAAAGGCCACTGGTTTGCCAAAGAACTGAGCAAAACATACCTAGATTTTGTGAGGAAAATCTGATAGGCCGTGTATATTAAAGTTTTTTCAAAATATCAAAATGTCGTGCCTTTACACTTATTTAACAGTTTATTAGAAAATTTTGGGGCATATTATCAAGAACGGCGTTAAAATTATCGCCGGTTTAGCGGCAGAAAACTGCTGCTAAAGCGGCGATAATGGGCTTGATAATATGCCCTGGAGAATTCCAATAGAAGCCCATGTTCACACCAGAACATGGACTTCTATTGGATTTCTCAAGGGCATATTATCAAGCCCATTATCGCCGCTTTAGCGGCAGTTTTCTGCCGCTAAACCGGCGATAATTGTTAACGCCGTTCTTGATAATATGCCCCTTAGTTAATATAAATATTCGTGCATTGCACACTCTAAAGATCTACCAGAGGTATTCCGGTCATATGATATTCAACCAAATGAAATGTTGGCAATGCTGTTTTAGTGTTGCTTTCATCTTCATTGGTGCATGCATTCCCCAGCTCAAACCAATCTCACCACCACCTAATGGAAACCAGCTCTCCTAGACAACACCTTCTAAAAGAACCACTCTAGAGATATCTCAACTCCCCCTCTCTGATTTTTTACCTTCGGTTACTACACCTTCTGTAAATAAACACAACTCTTTGATGTGTCCCTAATTTGTTTTCATTAGACATCTGACACTTTTACTTCTGCCTGTGGCTGCAGCCTTTTACCCAAACTCAGCAACATGTGCTGTGTTTGTAGAATATGCATTTATACTTACCAATTGGCATAACATGTACTCTGACAAGACCCCCGCACAAAGTACAGATATAGATGATAGAGGGAGATTTATTCCATCTGCTTCTAAATTGTAAAATGATTCAGATTACATGACTTCTAGTCAGCCTGAACTTCAAGGCATATCTCTGGCTACATTTAAAGTTACATGACATTTATTTTGTACTATTTGATTGCAATATGGTCTCAGAAGTAGCTCTTCAGCATATTGGTAACCTTGTTTGAAAAGACCTTTGGTGAACTGCTGGACTTTCCAGGGAGTTTGAGAAGAAATTGGAATGACTGAAGATGACGGTAATGTCGAAGAAAAGGGAGATTTCCAAACAAATCTTATAAACAGGAGGCCTAGTTTGGTAAGCAAACGAGGATAGGATATAATAACAAAAAAAGAAAGAGACAGTAGCCTAAACACTGACTCTTGCAAAATCAAAGGGATAACTATATTGATTGCAGATTCTGGAGTCGAGCCAATATAGACTAAAGCAGGCAATTTAGGGAGGGATTTGTTCTTGGTCCTTGGCTGTCTGTGAAGTGATATTAAAAAAATTATTCACCTGCCTTTTCATATCTCTGACCATGCAGGGGTAATTATGGTAGTTTGTTTACCATTCAGAGAAGATGTACATCAGAAAGATAAATGTCACCACATTCAGTGGTTCGATGTAGGGTCAAAACAGACATACGTTAATTTATTAAGTATAACTGGAACTCTGCCCCTTTTTGGATGTAATGTTACATCAAATAAGGCAGTTCTGGCTGCTCACTCAGCAATCACTAATATCTGCCAAGAATTATAGAGAGGATTAACTTTAATTGGAAAAATAGATTCAGGAAACACAAGTAAGGCTTGATATGACTAAGTTAGGGTGAACACAATACTTACAAGAAAAGAAGATTATGACTAACCTGTAGTTTGTCTCAGATGTAGGTTGGTTGATTAGAATTGAAAGAAGTGGGAGACTGTTAGAAATGGGGGTCTCTAGTTGGCAGAGGTAGGTACCTTTGTCCAAATAGGGACCCTTGCTTCTAGTCAGGGAAAGGGGGATACACACTTTAGATAACCCCTGCTCACCCCCTTGGTAGCTTGGCACGAGCAGACAGGCTTATCCCAAAGGTAATGTGTAAAGTATTTGTACCAACACTTACATTAACACAGTGAAAACACCACAAAAGGACACCACACCAGTTTAGAAAAATAAAATATATTTATCTAAACTAAACAAGACCAAAACCACAAAAACCCAACTTACACAGTTAAAAATATGACTTTCAAAAGGTTTCAAGAACTTGCACCATAGAAAACTATGGATGCGTGATTTTTCACCAAAGTACCTGTAGATGCGTCAAAGTTCCAAAACCCAAACAGCCACAGAGTCGGAAAACAAAGAGATGCAACACTCCTGAGACCTTGGGGAGGCGATGCGACAGTCCCACTGCACGCAGAGGAAGGGTTGCGTCGAATCCGGTCTGTATGGGGAGTGATGCGTCGATTCTTCATGACGGTTCCGGTCCACAGGTGATGCGTCAGACGAACTTGCCGCACAGGTACAATGCGCGGAAATCCGGGATGCATCAGCGATCGATGTGGCGGCGTCGAACGGCGCTGCGTTGGTCCTCTTCAGCCGCGATCCCTCGATGCGTTGATTCTTGCAGCGGCAACAGGCTCTGCAGCGGTTTCCGCAGCAGCATGGCAATGCGTGTAAATTCTTCTCGCGCCCTGGAGATGCGTCGGGAAAACAGCCGCAAGAAGAGCGATGCATCGATTTCTGTAGTTCTTTGAGTTTCTTCTTTCTTCCAGCTCCCAAACAGCAGCAACATCCTCCAGAGGCCCAAAACTGGCACAGGCACCTCTTGGCAGGCTATAACTCACAGCATCAGAGTTCAGGGGAGCTGGGGTGAAGTCTTTGTGTCCCTGAGACTTCATAACAGGAGGCCAGCACACTTCAGGCCCTTGGAGATCTCCTTCAAGCAGGGGACACAGCACACAGCAAAGTCCTTCTCCTTTCCTTGGCAGAAACAGCAACTGCAGGCCAACCACAGACACACAGCAAGGGCAGTACTTCTCCTCAGTCTCTCCAGCTCTTCTCCTTGGCAAAGGTTCCTCTTGAATTCCAGGAATGATCTAAAGTCTGGGGTTTTGGGTCTGATGCTTATACCCCAAAATGTCTTTGTTCTCTTTGTGCAAGGGGCTCTGAGCCCAGTTCAAACCAGTTCTGAGGGGCACTCTGCAAGTGCACAACAACATCCATTGTCAGTGTGAGCCTTGGTTCCAGACACACCACAGGGGGGCGGAGCCAGCATTGTGGAAGGCAGGCACAGCCCTATTCAGGTACAGGTGCTACTCCTCCCACCACTCCAAATGCAGATCAGGCCTATTCAGCCTAGTGCTGCCTCATCCAGACTCCTGGAGCCCCTGCACCTCCCCAGCCCCAGTCACTCCAAAGCCAGACAGTCAATCCACAAACAGGCAGAGGCACACAGGATGGTTGAACAAGAAAATAGCCACTTTCTAAAAGTGGTATTTTCAAACACACAATTTAAAAACCATCTTTACTACAAGATGTGTTTTAAAATTCTGAGTTCAGGGATACCAAACTCCATTTTTCTATCTTATCTCTATAGGAAGATGTGCTTGTAAAATGTCACAAAGCATTCCCCATTCTGTCCTATGGGGCAAGATAGCCTTTCAATAGTGAAAAACGCAATTGGCAGTATTTCACTATCAGGACATGTTACACACACCAGTACATGTCCTACCTTTCACATACACTGCACCCTGCCCAGGGGGGTACCTTGGGCCTACCATAGGGGTGCCCTATATGTAAGAAAAGGGCAGGTTAGGGCCTGGCAAGTGGGTGCACTTGCCAAGTCGACATGGCAGTTAACAAACTGCGCGCAGGCACCATGGTGGCAGGCCTGAGACATCTTTCCAGGGCTACTCATGTGGGTGGCACAATTAGTGCTCCAAGCCCACTAGTAGCATTTGATTTACCAGCCCTGGCACACTCAGTGCACTTTACTAGGGACCTACTGATAAATCAAATATGCCAATCATGGATAATCAATCACAATAACAATTTACACAGAGAGCATATGCACTTGAGCACTGATCAGCAGTGGTAAAGTGCCCAGAGTCCTATAGCCAACAAACACAGGTCAGGAAAAAATAGGAGGAAGAAGCAAAACGTTTTGGGATAACCCTGCAAAAAGGGCCATTTCCAACAGAGACTATTAAAATGGAACATTATAGAGTATGGGGAGACATGCAGTTAATTTTTATCTTGAAAGGAAACAGCAGATATTGAGAGGCATTTTATTTGTGCAGTGACAGAAAAGAGATACATTTGAGAACTGAGGATATTGATAAGGCCAAACACGACCTTCTTCAGCAAATTCAGAGGAATACAAAGAATGATTATTTCCAATGCTTTTATTCGCCAAGCTGTATGGCAAGATAATTAATCCCATTCTAACTGGAAGTACTGCACTGACCACTCGGTCCTAATCAAATATTACCTTCCTTTTGAGAACAGAAGGATTCATTTAGCTGTGAGGGTTACTGACCTGCATCACTCTAAATTGTCATCACAAGTGTTTCTCTACCGTAATTCCATATAGGCTAAATAAATATGTTGGGTTTCTAATCCTTGAGGACTAAAACGTGTTCAGCTCATTAAGGCTTAGGGATCTTCCTCATCAATCTAATTGGGGCCATTTGTACCCACTAGGTAGTAATTGATATGTATCAATAAACACCTAATTAAGGAATTTGCCATCTCTTGGTAAACAAGACAGCAATGCCTATTCTTTCCGGGCCTAATTGATTTATACATTGAGGCTCAGATTTACTAAACTTTGATGTAAAGCAGCGCAGCAAGGGAAGTTGTTGCACTACATTGCGTCAAAGGGAGAGAGCAGAAATGTGCCATATCTACTAAGATGGTGCATTTCTGCTTTCTCATAGTGCTAGAAGACTTCTGGCTGCCTAGCGCCAACACAGGCACCCTTGTGACATGATGCAAGGGCACCGATGTTGTGGTCAGACTAGTGTTTGTGCAGGAAGAGATAACTTCCTGCAAAAAACCTATTCTTGGAGCTTTATTTCTTTTCTGTATTTGTGTTGCAGAATGCAGCACCTATGTAAGAGTAAGTAACAAGAAGAAATAAAGATAGCTCTCCCCTTTGCACCAGCCTCAGGTAGGTGCACCATTCAGGCACAAACCCATGTTTACTGCATTTAGTAAATATGAGTTTGTGTCAGAATGCGTAGCTGGATGCATGGAAACACCCATGCTCCACCCATGTAAAGCCTCTCCGATGCAAGGTAATGCAAGACTACGTGCTGCTTTGCATTACACTTTTTTTACCAAGCCGTACAATTCAGGCTTTGCCCAACACAAAACCTTAGTAAATCTGGAACTCAGCGTCTAGTACAGAAGTTAACATCAAACCTTGGAGTCATCCTATTTAGGTATCAAGGCTACAAGAATAAGACAGTGTTATTCACAGATTAGTTGATTTTCACCTCGGACCCAACGGATCACTGACAGAATATCGACGACCAAAATATCGAGGTCCCAAAATATCGGGACCTAAATATCGATGTCAAGAATATCGACATCCTATCTACATCAAGGTAAGTACAAAAATATCGAAACAAAAATTTAGGGGCCCATTACGATACCCGGCGTAAAAAAATCCGCCAGGCATGGAAGCGGCAAAAATCCGCCCGCACACACCGTCTGAACACCGACCACGCCATTACGATTACACAAACCGAAAACCGCCATCGGCGAAAAATCACACAAAATACCGCCCGCCATCGTCCGAGTCGGAGTCAAACCGCCCGCCACGGATGGAAACACGCCCGACAACACAAAACCGCCCGCCCTCACGGCCGACACACCGCACGTGAGATTACGATCGCACCGCCATGAGCGCGGGAAAACTACAAATATACCGCCCGCCAGCGCAAACAACGCCGATGAGAATCGACACGGCAGAAGCCATGGCGCCCACGTCCCTGCACAGAAACCATCCGCTCACAAAACCAATCGCACACAACATGGCCAACAAGTCCACACAGCAAGGCACGCACAAATACACAAGCACAGTACACATCCCGAAAACACCCCCCTGGACAAACAAAAACTACAAAGGCCAGAACCCCAGACACAACACACCTGAAAACAACAGACCATGAGGACACACCCACATAGGTAAGTACAAAAGCAGCACTCCCACAGACCACAACCCCTTGCAACATTGCAAACCAGAGAGGAGAGGAGAGGACACAGTGACACAGCAAGGACAGCAGCACACCACAGAAACGCACACATCACAACCACCACCACCACCACCACCACCACCACCAAACACCGGCACCACAAACCCCCTGCACATTACACAACACACACCGCACCAGCACCACAAACACCATGGCACCACAAAGAATGCCCAAGTTCACGCCCATTGAGCTGACGGTCATGGTCGACGAGATCATCAAGGTGCACCAACAAATCTATGGGAACATGGTCCAGCACACACCACTAGCCACCAGAAACAGAATGTGGAACCGGATCGTAGACCAGGTCAATGCAGTCGGGACCCTGCCCAGGAACAGAGTCTAAATAAACAAACGGTGGAATGACGTCAAGAGCCTGGTCAAGAAGAAGGAGGGCAAAAACAGAGAGCTGGCTGCCGTCACTGGCGGAGGGAATCCCGCGCTCTTCAAGACCTTCAAAGCGTGGGAGGAGAAGGTGCGAGTCATCATACATCCCGAGATCCTCGCCGGATTAGCAGGGGGAGTGGAGGCTGGTAAGTACAAACTAATGTATACCAGCACACCGCTATGTACTCACATGCACCACCACCATGCCACAGATCCCAGGGACAAACACCCCCATGTCCAGCACACAATACACAACACATCACACACACATGCAACAGACACCACCACACACAGCCCAAACAGAACAACTGTAAGATGCGTGGGGACATGTGTACACTCAGCCAGCCACGTAACCACCAACAGGTCCCCAAATATGCCAGAAGCGCCACAACGAGCACCCACCACACCCATGTGTCCGCCACAGCTGCACTAACCGACAAGTAACAGGTAAGTGGCAGGAACACAAAGTGCAGTGGGTGGGAAGGTGGACAGCCCAAGTACAACACACACCAGGCCCCTAGTCCCACAGCACAGCAAGGAGGAGCATCCCCCACACCCCACAGCCACGTGTCAGCCACCGCAGTGCACAACGACAGCCGAAAGGCAGACATCACGGTCCACAGCAATCGGTGTCAGTGGGTGTCCAGCCACCCCCACGACCCACAACACCCCCCACCCCCACAGACCTGCAACATGGAGCACCCCCGCTTAGAACCATGTGGCATCCAGTACAGTGCACGCCCGAACAACCTGCAGGTGGGAAACTGGACAGGGCTGGATTACTGGAGGCATGAGGACCGGAACACGACCAACACATGGGACATGTCACGTAGCAGACGAACACGCAGCACCACCCACCGTCACGAACAAGTGAACAATGTGCACACGGACATGAACAACAGACTCACACCCCACATGACCCATCACAGACATAGCAACAGCCAAGGAGCCACGTCTGCATGCACAAGCCACACTGAATATAGTGCCACACGGCAGCCACTGCGCAACTCATCACACACAACCGAAACACCATTGAAGTCCTGTCCATGTAGCCCCTACTGCCTGTCAACCACACACCCCACAACTACGCCTATGTAAGACAAACAACACTAGACGCAACAGAGCGGAACAACATAAATGCACACGAACACCACTGAACCCATCAAACACACAGACACACCATGCACATACAACATACCATCCATCCCATCCGTCAGCCCCAGTCTCATGAAAGGCATGTCATCCGCACAGCTGCCACACATACAGCAGTCACGCTAAGATACATGCCCATGACCAACCATGTGCCAGAAGTCAATGAAGCGCACGACACACTGTGAGCAACAACACACAACATGGGCCACCCCCCGAGCACTGCAGTGATGCACATGGCACAGGGCAGCACGCACACCAAGGAGATGGGACAACTGCAATACGTTGGCTGGCACACAACCATCACTCACTCATAACGATGCGTCCAATGCCATGTCCAGTAATCACAACAGACAGCAAATATGCAGGCCATGTCAAGCATGCACACACCTCAAACCATGCACTGTCATGCTGCCACAACACATGTCACGTTCGGCACCCATGGCTAACAGCATGTACCCCAAAAGCATATTCCCTCCCAAATGCGAATCTGGGGCATGGCCCCCATGTTGCCATATGCGTTCCTAAGCGTCCCATCTGAACACCAAAAGCAAAGTACAAACCAGACCCAGGATGGGCCAGGAGCCCGCATACACCAGAGTCACAATAAGTAGGGGCACAGCAACACACCCATCGGCATGGCCAATCCGTCCCATGCCACATGTGCACGGCACACAGTCCCATTGCCAAGCACACACAACTACATATGCTACAGCCACACACACGCCTCCGGGAAACCCATGTACGAGATTGCACGAACTGTTAATGTCAGACGACGAATACATACTTCGCCAGGTGCAACACAATAACAAATCTCATTCTCTCCACAGGTGACGAACTGCTGGATGCTGGGGATGGAGACAGCAGCCAGCACAGCCAGCCTACAAGCCCCCAACGAGGACACACGGATGTGGAGGATCTGTCCTCCTCTTCGGACACGGACCACCAAGCAGGCCCATCTGGTGTGGCAGGGCCCAGCCGCTCCCCAGGACCCCTCCTACCCACCAACCCATCATCCAGGGCTGCTGAACATTCCCAGCCCCCTGCTGCCACTGTCGTTGCGGCCACACCCACGGTCATTGCGGCCACTACCACTGCCGCAACCGCCACCATCGCCGCACCGACCACCACCGCCGCCACCACCACCACGTCTTCGCTGGCACCAGCCCCAGCGCAGGTGGTGGCCCGGCCGACTGGATCCACCCTGGGAGCCACAGCGAGGACCGTGGTGAGCAATGTGGCTAGTGGGCAGGCCGGTGGCAGCAGTACTGGTAGGAGGAGCAGGGTCAGGGAAACGCAAGTCTCCCCTGGGAGCCATGCCCTGCCTCAAATGGCCAGAGTCCTTGGGGCCTATGAAGAGGCCCAAGAACAATGGGTCAGGTCTGCTTCAGACACGCGGGAGGTGCTGGGGGTGCTGAGGTCCATGGACGCCCGTATAGGTCAACTCGTGGACCTCATGGGCCAGCTGGTGGTGAGGTCACAGCCAGGGACAGCAGCTCCACCACCGCCACCACCTGCCGGGGCACAGGGTCGAGCAGCAGTGTCCAGTACCCCTGCGTCCACAGCCAGTGAGCACACCTCACCCCCACCAGCAGCTCGCCACCACACACCCCCCTCCCAAACGTGGAAGGGGCCGTCCGAAGTACAAACAGATCTCCCGGGAGGACTACGCACGCTCCAGACGCAGAGTGAGGCAGCCAGCCAGCCTTCCTTGACCACCCACAGCATTGACTTGGACTACGATCCCACTCCACACAGCCATCTGGATGGCATGTGTGTGTTGGACTATGGACATAGAACCAGTGGGTACACCCTGAGCATCACGCAGCCATGACCGACAGCTCATTGTCACTGCACGCACCACTTTTGTCATCACCTTACACACAATCACATGTCACAGTTTGAAATAAATGCACCTCTTACACAAACTGCTGTTTGTGCCCTGTGTTTTATTTGTACGGAATACAACGGCCACCTTGGGCGGAAAAGCACCTGATGCGTGGCATGGCAATGGAATCCGGAGGGCCTGTAGGGACCTAGGGGTGGGAGACAGAACAGGAGCACATTCAATGAGTGTGTCACACACCCATCACACAGCACATGTCAACAACTACAAGCAATGTACACACATCGCACAGAGCAATAGGGCACAATGCCACAGCCACCAACAGTGGCATACTACCCTGGCCATGGAGCGTTGACACACAGCACGCAGTGAACAAACGGCCACCCTGACACAGCACACACACACCTGCACAGATACAGCCACATCAGCCGTCGTACATGGACACTCACCGTCAAGTGAAGTAGCGGGCGATGAGCTGCTGCCGCACATTCCCAGCTTCCTCCTCTCCGCTGTCCACCTCACTCGAGCTGTCCTGGTCTGCGGGCTGGGGCCCTGGTTGATCTCCGTCATCCACGATGAGGGGGATCTGCTTCCGAATGGCCAGATTGTGCAGCATGCAGCACGCCACCACTATCTGGCACACCTTCTGTGGGGAGTACGCCAGCGCACCCCGGTGCGGTCCAGGCACCTGAACCTGGACTTGAGGAGGCCAAAGGTACGCTCGACCACACGTCTGGTCCTCCCATGTGCCTCATTGTAGCGATCGTCTGCTGGGGTGCGAGGATTCCTCAATGGACTGAGCAGCCATGCCCCATTCGGGTACGCAGAGTCACCTGGGTGTGAGGGACACAGAGAACCGTTGCTATTCCAACTGGACAGGGGACAGTATCGCACAACCAGCACGCTACACAACTCCACATACTCACCGACAATACAGCCACGATCCTGTTGCAGATTGGACATCAGTCGTGGCAAGATGCTGTTGCGCATTATGTGTGCGTCATGGGCCGAGCCTGGGAACTTTGCACACACGTGGGTGATCACCATGTCCGCAAGGCACACCACTTGCACATTCAGGGAGTGCGTGTGCTTCCTGTTGCGGTACAGGTGCTCAGTGGCCTGTGGTGGAACAAGGCCAACATGTGTGCAGTCAATGTCTCCAACGACGTGTGGGATTCTGCCAAGGGCATAGAATGCACCCTTCACTGCCGCCAATTCACGAGCCCTGGGGAAGCGGATGTACCTGTTTCGGTACAGCATCATGGCTGCCAGTACATCCCTCAGCACCTTGCTGAACATGGGCTGGGACATCCCTCCTCCACTGCCCACTGTGTGCTGGAATGACCCAGTGGCGAAGAAATGCATGGCGGCCATCACCTTAGCCGTGGGGGTGACAGCAGTCGGATACACCCTGCGGGGACGGAGATGGGGTTCTAACATGGCACACAGTTGATGCAGGGTTGGCCTGTCCAGCCGAAACTTCCTAATAACCTCTGTATCGTCCATGTCCACCAGCAATTGGTATGGGCGGTCAATGTTCGGTCTCCGCCTAGGGAAAATGGCAGAGGACACATGTCAAAGCAACACAACACATAGCAATTTCGCATACACATCACTGACATGACTGAGCAAGCACATGAGCCACAGCCCAGCTGTCAAGCTGGGACGGCACGGCCACAATACACTTACACAGGTCTCCCAACAATGGCAATGGCTAGTGATACAAACCACTGCCATGTGCATGCACATGGGGATCTAGGCCCCAATGACTTGCGGGGCGTGCTGATGGGGACTGACTGCATATTCATCAAGCGGCAACGCCACGGCAACATGAATGTCTGCTGAGCATGGAACTGCTTCCGAGGCTGGATGAGTATGGCACACGACGACGACGATGTGGGCACAGGCTGAGCGGCCAAAACAAGTGGGACCGGTGGCACGAGGGGATATGAGACAGTAGTAGGTGTCAGCACTGCACCCTATGTACAGCACTGTACGGATCACACCTCCCGAAACATTGACAGGTGTCCACATTGACAGCCCCATGCCAAGACGGCTGTGTGCTTGCAGTCACACGTCACAGGTGAGAGGTTACATTGCACGTGCCAGGTGGCAGACGTACATAGTGGGAGCTGGCATGTGTGTGCATGTGTCTCCTGTTCAGGATCCACCAGATGGGCGCTGACTCTGTACTGACCATTGGACACAGCATGTTCCGTGGAAGGCTTGTGTGTGTGGGATGGTGGCACTGGATGTGCCTCCGTTGGGTGGGGGGCCATGCACAGGGCGGGTACGTCGATGATTGCGCATTGTTGGTCACGGTGGGTGCACCAACTAAGATGTGTTGCCCTGTGTTCAATTCCTATGTCCGCATGATGATGGACTGTAGATGTGGGCAGACTACACATTGGTCGATGTGCTGTCTATATGCATGTGCCTTCACACCAGGCACAGCTGCCCCTGCACATGTGACCCCTGCTGGACTCGCTGCTGTGTCTGTGGAGCTGATGCACCTTCTGTGCGTGGGGCGGACAGCTCTCCTCACTTCCCTCATTCCGCATGTCATGACTTTGCCGCAGGTGACATGGATCATGGAGGGCCCACATGTACGCGTGGGTAGGCTACACATGATTGTTCACTGGTCGCCACCCCCAGTCAGTGTTTCGAATGGGAAGGTTGTTGTGCTGGTGGTATATTCGATGTGGCGGATGGGCGGGCCTAGGTGCGGGCTTACATTCCGGACATGGGGGGTAGTTGGATTGGCGACTAGTTGCAGTACACACGGGACACGTCTCTTCCTTTCCACATCTGGGTCATCCCTTGTACTCACTGACAGTGATACAGTCATCTTCGCCCCAGCCCTCATGTCCTCCCCTCGCTCCCCCAATATGCATGTGCACCTGCGAGGCTAGCGCTTGCACAGGCAGCCCCAAGCTCGCACCAGAGAGGGCAAGGAGTGTATGTGTGGGTCCAGTTGCACGAGTGGGCTGTCTCAGGGTATGATGTGTTGCGGGACGCCGTCCACCTGCGTGGTGCCCCAAATGGAGACCCGGCCTGCATGGACTATGCATCACAGTCTTCGCCTTCCGGATCCGCCACCTGCGACACCCAGTGGCTGTGGCTGCCCTTGCGGCCATGCCGCGTCCGTCTGTGACTGATGGCCCACACATTCACTCTTTGGTCTCTCTGGGGAGGGCTCGGGGTGGTGGCGCACGCGCTTGCACTTAGTCGCAATGGCATGTGGCGTGGTTGGTATAATGGGCAATGGATGGGATGGTGCGAGCCACCTCCCGTGACGTCAGTGCTGCTCGTGCTGTGGTGCGTCCCCCTACACTTCCATTTGACTTGTGCCATGCTAGACGTTGAGGTTCTATTGCCTGCGTGATATGACCAGGAGGAGCGCGAGGAGACCTCTCACACACCATGCTCCACTGCCATCCCGTGCCCTGTATCGCCTGTGCGGATTGACTATGTTGGGGTTACACCTGGTCGACTGGGGCTGTGTGTGCCTTGTCAAGGGGCATGGCGGGCGCACAACAGGATCCAGCTTGTCCACAGAGGGTGGGCTGAGGTGCGCCTGGTACCGCTTTGTACGTGTGCCCGGCTGCTGTGCACACACGTGTTCACTCCCCCCGACAGGTGTCCTCTCACAATGCCCAGGGAAGCGGTGGTGTACTGTTCATGACCCCTCCCAACACGGCGTGCTCCAACTTGGCATGTGCGCATCTACCCGTCACACCCACCCACCTGAGCACTGCGTCCATACGACTTCACACGACACATGTGTGTCTTCCACAGTTGTGCTACTCATTTGCGTTGACATCCAATACCAGTGGACTACATGGTCATGTCACGACTGCCGTGTACTTCACATTCTCTCATCCTCTCTCATTCGTACTTGTGAAATGAGTCAGCGGAGACAGTTTTGGTTTCAAACATTATATTGAGTCTTCTGTCCTCTGTGATGCAGTATAGTGGACACTACTGGCAGCGGAATACATGTTGAGGATATACTGAGCATGATTTCAAATGGGATAGGGTGTGGGGTTACATGTGACTGGCTGTTGCATGTGGGATGTGGGCTTCAGAGTTACATCTGCTTGGCCAAGGCTGTGCTAATGTACATTTACGTATAGCTGCGGAGCTGCGGACTTTGACACAGACGGTATACATGTAGCCTACCAGACCGCTTGGCATCATGGGCACAGTCCATCTCAGTTCCATGTGACAGGTTTGCTGCGGTTGTTCCTCATGCACGCGTGCATGTGAGATGACATCAGGGCATGGGCTTGCGTGCATGCAGCGGCGTGCCACTTGTTGTTGCAATGTGGTGGTTACTGGACATGTCACAGTCACTGGGGTCGTGTTGTTGTTGTATGCACTTGTCTTCCATGCAAAGGTCCTGGTATGGGATTCCCGGGGCGGGGGTGGGAGGGGTGCAGCACCCACAGACTCCAGGCGACCTATTCATGTCCACTGAGCGGTGTGTGTGTCCATGTGCGCTGGATCCATGTCGTGTCCTGGTTGTTCGTGCAGTTCCGTCCATGTGGGTGCGATACACAGACCCCATGCCACTGCCTCCCACGATGCATGCGGTGTTCCTGGATGTGATGGGGAACAGTGTGCATGTCCCGGTCATATCCGATGTCATGGCGATGTCGTTGATGGTGTGGTGACAGTTGCCGGTCGTTTGGTATGGCTGTTGTGGTGGTGACTGGCCAGTCCGTGCGGAAGCTAAGCATGAGTGCGGGGTTGCACATCATAGGTCAATCGGTGAACCTGCGTTGTGGTCCGACGAATTTACAGGTTGTCAGGTATGCGATGCCGTCCAGCAGGGCTTCCATGTCATTGGTGGTGTACATGTTTGCCAGCCAATGTAGCGGATGGTGGCTCTCAAGGTGTTGTTCGTAAGTTGTCCCTTGGAGGACCATGATGGGGCATGCTGGGTGACATTCGATGTAGCTGTTCTCGATGATCCGTCGTGTGGAGGCACAGTGGTCCCATTTCAGTGCGGGTGCAATGTTGGCCACATACGCCATGCCCCCATAGGCAGAGCAGGCCCTGTCGTGTGCGTCCAGAGGGAGGAGTAGTGGTAGCAGGTCCGCCTTTAGACATGCCGGGTTGGAGAGGCACATCTCCACGGGATGCTGGTAGGGACACCTCCGACAGTAGAAGACGGGCATGACGCAGCTGAACAATGTGATGCGGTAAGTCAGTCGGTAACTTACGTTCAGCAGGGACAGGAGATCGCATCCCAATATATGTTTCAGGTTGGTTTTGTACAGATTGACCTGTCCGGCGTAGTTGGGTAGGTGTGTTGCGGTTGCCATTTTGCAGCGGTGCGTTGTGGTGGCGTGCTCCGGCTGTGTGTGCAGTCTGCAATGTGCACGCTCCGAGGTTGCTGTGAGCTCTGTGTAGTCGTAGGGAGACAGGACTTGTGTTCTGTTGGCTTGTTTGGAGGACACGGGCCCTCATCCCACATGCTTCTCAGACAGTTCAAGGTCAGTGATGTGTGACTCCTTCCAATTAACTTGCATGTGGCCGACATGAGGGAGTGTTTTCTTTTTTCTTCCCCGTCCGTTGTGTGCTTCTGTGATATGCGCTATCTGCCCTGTGGTCGGTCTCCTCGGCATGCCTGTGTTGGTCTTTTCTTGGACAATGGCTGTATTCACCGGCTTCTTTGGTAGGGCTGTGGTTTCGGAGTTGGAATGGAAGGTCATTCAGTGCTGTCTGCTCTCCCTTGTGTGGGCGGCAGGCTGCCTTTCCGCGCTGCCTTGGGCCTTGTGTGTGAATGTTATTCTTGGGCCACCTGTTGTCGGTCCCCGGGCTCTTTGGTGTTCCGTTTTATATGTCTTGTTCATATGTGCAGGGTGGTATGGGTGTTTCAGTGTGGTACTGGCGTTCCTCTTCCCGAAGGGGCCCTGCTTCTCCTAGTTGGTGTTGCCGCCGCTGTGTGCTACGCCATGTTTGTTACACTGGGGTGTGTCCTGCTGTTGCGTGACTTCACTGACATGTGTGCGTCGGTTGTGTGGCGTTGGGTGTTGTCCGTGAATTGGGCGTTGGGGACATGTCTGTGGCAGGCCTGTCACGTGTCATGTGCGTTCGGGGTGGGGCTGATGTGTGTGCTGCTTGGTTGTGTCCCTGTGTCTGTGTGCGACGCATGCATGGCGCTGCGGTTGGCCTCTGCGTTGTGCGCATGTGTGGCGGCGTCATCGCCGCTTTGGGGCCGTGACGGGGTCGTTGGTTCCTAGTCCCAGGTGGTGTGTACACATGTGTTACGCGATATTACGATTTGGCCTGTGTGTCATATGTGGATGCAATGGTGGATGTGTAGTGTACATGCGGTGGTGGGGTGTTGTCCGCTTTTTCCGCCCTTGCACTGTGTGCGCTGTTTGCGTGCACTTGTTGTGTGTGTGCCTACCTGCGTCTCCGCGGTACGTTGCGTCCTTGGTGGTGCATCAGCAGGAGCATGGGGAGGGCCTGCAGTGCTGGATTCATGCTCGGGGGAGCCGCTTCTTCGTTGTCCGTGCTCGGCGTCCGTGTTACCGCTTCTGTTTGTCGTACGGTATCTCTTGGCCGTGGGAGCCGTTTGTTTGCGGCATCGTAATTTATACGCCGGGCGGGACGTTTTTCGTCGGACGGTGTGTGTCAATTGGGCTGCGCCGCTACGTGTACGGGCGCACTTTGATGGCGGACGGTGTTGCTGGCTTGCCGGCGGTGTTTGGCCTACTTTTCGCATCGTAATTGGGCGGGCGTGTGGACTGCTGCGTGCCGGCGGTAACTGGTGGTTTTTGCATCCGCCAGCACGGCGGTTGTGCTTCCGCCCGCCATCGTAATGAGCCCCATAGTTGTTAAAAATATCGATATCTAAAAAAAAGTAAAATAAATGAAATAATACATATAACTTAAAAATAAATATTTATAATTATTAGAAAATTGTAAAAATTATAAGTAAGAAATATAATGTAAAAATAAATTAAACATACATATATAAAATATAATATATATATTTACCTAATAATTATTAATAAATAATTAATTTAATACATTATAAAATGTTATAAATGTATTAAAAATGATAAAGACATATATATATACATACACCTGTAACATAAAAAATATATATATATATTATAAATTAAAATATTAAAATATTAATTAATTTTTAAAACCACATTTTACACAACATTAATTACAACAGTAAGGATAGTGTTAGATAGCGGAGGTGAATAAATTACTATTCCCACTCCATCAAATGCAACAGTAGTGAAAATGTTGGATATCGGAGGGGAATAATTTACTATTCCCACTCCAGCGAGTGCAACAGTAGGGAAAGCGTTGGATAGTGGAGGGAAATAATTTGCTGTTCCCACTACAACGAATGCAACAGTAGAGAAAGTGTTGGATAGCGGAGGGTAATAATTTACTATTCCCACTCCAATGAAAGCAACAGTAGGGAAAGTGTTGGATAGCGGAGGGGATAAAATTAATATTCCCACTCCAGCAAGTGCAACAGTAGGGAAAGTGTTGCATAGCGCAGGGGTAAAAATTACTATTCCCACTCCAGGGAGTGCAACAGTAGAGAAAGTGTTGGATAGCGGAGGTGAACAATTTACTATTCCCACTCCAGCAAGTGCAACAGTAGGGAAAGTGTTGGATAGCGCAGGGCTAAAAATTACTATTCCCACACCAGAGAGTGCAACAGTAGGGAAAGAGTTGGATAGCGGAGGGGAATAATTTACTATTCCCACTCCAGCAACTGCAACAGTAGGGAAAGTGTTGGATAGCGCAGAGGTAAAAATTACTATTCCCACTCCAGGGATTGCAACAATAGGGAAAGTGTTGGATAGAGTAGGGGAATAATTTACTATTCCCATTCCAGCAAGTGCAACAGTAGGGAAAGTGTTGGATAGCGCAGGGCTAAAAATTACTATTCCCACTCCAGAGAGTGCAACAGTAGGGAAAGTGTTGGATAGCGGAGGGGAATAATTTACTATTCCCACTCCAGCAACTGCAACAGTAGGGAAAGTGTTGGATAGCGCAGGGGTAAAAATTACTATTCCCACTCCAGGGATTGCAACAATAGGGAAAGTGTTGGATAGAGTAGGGGAATAATTTACTATTCCCACTCCAGCAAGTGCAACAGTAGGGAAAGTGTTGGATAGCACAGGGGTAAAAATTACTATTCCCACTCCAGGGAGTGCAGTAGAGAAAGTGTTGGATAGCGGAGGTGAATAATTTACTATTCCCACTCCAGCAAGTGCAACAGTAGGGAAAGTGTTGGATAGCGAAGGGGTAAAAATTACTATTCCCACTCCAGGGAGTGCAACAGTAGGGAAAGTGTTGGATAGCGGAGGGAAATAATTTACCATTCCCACTCCAGCGAGTGCAACAGTAGAGAAAGTGTTGGATAGCAGAGGGGTAAAAATTACTATTCCCACTCCAGTGAGTACAACAGTAGGGAAAGTGTTGGATTGCGGAGGGGTAAAAAATTACACAATTAACATAATTAATTATCAATTAATTAATTAATTAATAACAATCAACAATGAAAATATAATTATATATTGATAAATTAATTCAAACAATTAACACTATAATATCATAAATAAAAATATTACATATTAAATATTAATAAATATATGGAAATTAAATTACTTCCCACCCTATTCCCCTATCAACCCACAACCCACGCCTAAAAAAATGACACAATTAACATATTTACCAATCAATTAATAATAATAAATAACAAATTACTAAATATTTAATTATAAGTTATTTCCCACAATTAACACTATTAAATATTAATTAATTAAATATGAATTATGAAAAATATTAATACTTTAATTATAATTAAATTACTTCCCACCCAATTTCCCTATAAACCCACAAACCGCTCCTAAACAAATTACGCAATTAACATATTTACCAATTAATTAATCAATAAAAATTAACAACCAATTATTAATTAATTAATAATTAATTAATTACCATAATTAACACTATAAAATAAAATGAAAATAAATACTAATAAATAAAAATTATTATTCAATAATTATTTTTAAATAACTTCCCACCCTATTCCCCCTATAAACCCACAACCCGCTACGGAACTAAAATGCAAAATGTAATTCAAATAAAATTAATATTCAATTAATTATATTTAAATTACTTCCCACCCTATTCCCCTATAAACCCACAACCCGCTCCTAAAAAAATTACACAATTAACATATTTACCAATTAATGAATCAATAAAAATTAACAGCCAATTAATAATTAATTAATTACCATAATTAACACTATAAAATAAAATGTAAATAAATACTAATAAATAAAAATTATTATTCAATTAATTATTTTTAAATTACTTCCCACCCTATTCCCCTATAAACCCACAACCCGCTACAGAACTAAAATGCAAAATATAATTCAAATACATTAAAAATCAATTAATTATATTTAAATTACTTCCCACCCTATTCCCCTATAAACCCACAACCCGCTACGGAACTAAAACGCAAAATGTAAATGAAAAAAAATTAGTAACTTCTGAAAATTCAACATATACATAAAAAATAAATGCAATACTTAGACAAAAAAAATAGCACATTCATTTAAAATACACACTAAAATACATAGCACTAACTAAAACAACGATATTTTTAACAACTATATTTTTGCAAAGGATATTAATAACTTCGATATTTTTAAAAACGATATTAACAACTTCGATATTTTTAAAAACGATATTACTTACCTTAGACTCGATATTCTTGTCTACGATATTCTGACTGTCGATATTTTTGACAGGCGATATTCTAAACTCAATATTTGAGCTAGTCGATATTTTAAACTCGATATTTAGACTGTTCACTGACCCAACCTGCTCTATCTCACAGGGATCACAGCTGAGTTCCGCCAGATGTCTGGTTACTTGGTGAATAAAAACAATCCCATGCCATAATCTGGAATTAGGATTTTAATTCACCACAAGGGACTTTATTTATGAGATATTTAGAGTCTTTATTATGAACAAGTATTTACTTTGGTTACTGTCAACAGTGATAAAGTTAGTAAGAAAATCAAGCAGATGTTCAAGGAATGGATGCATCTTCCCCTTACTATTTGTGGCAGGGTAATCATAATATAAATGTACATTCTCTGAAATTCAGTTATTTATTTGGTACAATCCGCCTATATTTTAGTAAAACAAACTATTGCAAACAACCCAGGGAAGAAGAGTAGCTTATACAAGGCTTCCACAGGAGCACATCTTTCTTCAAGAATGCTGAGGGATCTCTAAGGAAGGAGAAATTACTACAGTCGGACCCACAAACATATTGCTGGGTTATGGAATTGAAACCAAGCAGGAGAAAAATATGAATTACTGATGATAGTAAGTTAAATTCTTTATCATTAGATATGTTTGGATAGCTACACATAGCATACAACATTATAAGTAGGCATGGGTATAATTTTAATTATTCTGGAGCAATCTGAGTAAATTCGGTAATTCCATGTTACTCTTTGACACAGAATTTCCAATAATAATGCGATTCGCCTGCGCACATAATTAAGTGTAATTTGGGGGAAAACAATCCCACCGTGAGAACACATTTAGCGACCACGAGCAGCCGCTCTCTCTTGAATTTTTGTGTTCTGCTGCATTTAGCGCTATTTCCGAACGCAAAATGCGTCCATTTTGGACAAGAGGATGCATATGCCTTGATGATGACAAAGTGACTAGTGTCTGACTAGACTGTGTTTAGGAATTACAGATGCTTGAGGACTCCAATAGTAGGGAGTTACAGAGGGGTGTAGTGCTTAACGCCAAAAAGGATTGTAATCCTGTATTGCATACCCTAACTGCATTGTATAGTATTGAGTAACCCTATGTGATTAAGCACTTTCTTTCTTTTACCCAAAAGACTAGCACTAGTCTGGACAATACTTTATTATGTCTGCTGGTGATTGTTGAGTTCTGAGCTCTTGCCCCCCACAGTCCATCTGTGAGAAGCCTGCTCTCCTTCACTACTCCGAGAGTCAAGTGCAGAAAAGTTTTTGCAAGGCATAGTAGGTTGGACCCCAGGACACAAGTGGCAAGACACAAGTGTAAATTAATCTAACTCCAAAGGTTAAGACCTGGTCGCTGTGTCTGTCCTTTAGCTCAATGAACGGGGGTCTGACAATGATGTCAAAATAAAAAGCCATGAGGGAATCAGTGGGTTTATTGTCCAGAGAGGGTGGTAACCATTCAGCCGAAGGTCAATAAGTATCTGTGAAATATGGGAGACTCAGGGGCCCCACATCACCTTCTGCAAGGGTGGTGTGAGGGGCATCATTTCACGATACGCCACTCACTCTAGGTTGGTTTAGTGTTAGAAATAGTGTTTGTAGGTTGTATTCTGAAATCCTAGTAAATCAGAATCAGGTCTCTGAAGGAGCTTTCCTGCTCAGTGGAACGTGTACAAATATGTCTTGGTGAATGCAATAATATGTCTGTGCACTTTTATTTGGAAACAAACAACCTTTCACATATTTTCATATGAATTTTAGCACATGGGCAAAATGTGCTGTTCTTACAATCTACATTTGTGCAGTTTGGGAATAACTACCTGTGAATCTAGTCCATCAAGTTGGTACTGGACTATAAAGTTTTAAATATCATGCTACAAAAGGATTGTATCATAGTATGCGCACAACGTGACATTCACTCCTCTCCATTTCCGTTATTCTTCCACCCTGATATGCCCCAAGAACTCTCAGAATCAGAGCATGTTGTTCAAGGCGTAGCCTTTTTATTCACATCAAGCCAGGTAATTCATCACAGTCCAATAGGAGAAAACCATCCTGTTTGGATATATAAATTATTCACAGCATTATGCTTTAGCCGCATCAACCTGTCAAAGGCATTAAGTAAATTAGGCACGACATTACACTTGAACTTCTGTTTGGCCGTACACTTTAGCGGCAACATGTGAAAGGCAGTAAGAAAATTAGGCACAACATTACACCTGCACTTGAGCTTTGCCATACAGTTCAACTTGGCTGACTCAGCCCGCCAAGCTCACCACTCAGCTGCGCACATTGTGCCGGCAGGCCCCAACGCGCTACAGCAAACAGTTGCATTACTTGAAAACCAGGGCACCACATAACGCACCGGCCCACCGGGGTACCTGAACACAGGCAGCCTCCCCAAGGTTGTAATCAGTCCATACGTTGCGGGTTAGGGCATTAGAGTCCAGGACCACCGGCAGGTCAGTCCCCCTTTTCCGCCTACCCTCTGCACACGTGGCTCCTACCCCCTCCTGGGGTCCAACCAGTTGCTGAACTTCCATTGTTGTGCATCCCCCTTCGTTGTTAACTGTCAGTGCTCTGCGAAGCCTCGCTCTTCTGCCGGGTGGGTGGGTGGTCAACGACGCGCATCTGCAGCTTGCCGGAGATCTGAAGGGACAAAGAGGCAGAATTCCCCAGGGTGCAGCCTTAAATATCTCTTCCAGAAATTCCTGCGCACTCTGATGACCTCACCGGCCCTCCTCATCGAATCCACCCCTTTCTTAGCCGCCCGTAGGAGGGAGGCTCAGTCTCGTGGCGCAACTAGGGGCGCCCCTCCCCTAGGCGCGGGGGGCGCCTGTTCAAGAATATCACTAACAAAAGTTTCAACAAAGTTTTAAGTATATATTTAAGTGTAGGTTCACCACACTTAAGTCCCCATATAGGCACCTCAACAATATACATATCTTGAAGGTACTTTGATGTGGAGTTAAGAATTGTAAATCTATGCTTACCAATATATACTTGCATGCACAATGTTTTGGTTGTCGAGATTTTTGCTACAACATTCTTGTAGTACAATATTTCTGCAGTCGACATCCAATCAACTCTCTAAACAAAAATACAGGAATGAAAAAAGCTCTAGGCAAGGCTCCCAACACATCTTGAGTGCATCTGTTACATTTAGACGAGTCATCAGGAAGTACGTGCCCCCAAAGAAACATAGCCTTATTTTATCCCAGTTTTTTTTTACAGTATTTCTTTAAATCTATATTTTTGATTAAATAATTTCTTTTCTCCTGCCGTCCATAAGTACACTGCGCTCACAGCTGCTAAATCGTATAATCCACAGTCAGGGTTGCCAAGTTTGTATGGCCTACCTTCAGCTTGCGGAGTTTCCACTTTTCTCGGCAGGACTTGCCATTCTTCAACTCTGGCATTTCCCCATGGCTTGTAGGCTAGAGGCTGCTTTCATAGCAGGACGGGGTCTCATATCCTCAAAATGTCCTTCTGGTCCCATTCTAGCCTCCTGCAGTGTAGACCTGGTTTGAACATATTTACTTCGGATTATTTTGGTTCCCTGTCCGGCCCTGCCACATTTCTATGTCTCCGCATTTGTGCAGCTTTTTCTCGCAAACTGGCACCATTTTATCGCGAGTGCTATTTGATGCTGACATGCATATTCAGTTTTGTTGCGGGTTAGCTTTAATTTGTGGTTCTGAAACTTTTTTCTTAACACAGCTTAAAAGTCCCCTTTTAACATAAAAACACATGCAACTATGGGGCTTGCACCACCGGAGCGTCACTTTTTTGACGCACTAGTGGCGCAGCTTCTCAGTCATATCTGTGAGGCAATGTAGAGTCACCCTGCATGGTTTTGAATGGCCTCATAGATATGGAGTAAGGCAAGGCAGGTCAAAGCGCTGCATTGCCTTACTCTGCGTCAAGGAGCTGTTATATGGGCGTTGCAGTGGGTGTTCCCATGGATTTTCAGGCTGCCCCAGATTTAAAAAATCATGTCAACCTGGGGCAGTACCAAAACCTTACGCCTGGCCAGAGCAGGCATAATGTGGAGAAATCTTTTAATTTCTCCTCGTTTTTTCCTCTTTACACATAGAACGAGGTAAATGCCTCCGTGGATTGTGTTTGTGCAGGAAGGTACCCCTTCTGAACAAAAACAATCCTGCCAACAAAACAGACACCCTTTCTCTAGGCACCAAATTATGCGCCAGCGCTGGCTGAAAGGACATGAATGCACATGTATCATAAATACGGTGCATTCCAGCACCTTTCCTTTTGATTCAGGGCAGCACAGCAAAGTGACTTGCTGCGCTGCCCTGTGCCAAAAACTCATAAATGAGGCCCTTCGAGTATTAATAGTAGTATTTTCAAGAGTTAGGGGATGTTTGCAAGAAAATAACTTTGCACACCCCGTAAAACCTGGATCAATATCTTCTAATCTAAAAAAGGTGAACAAATTTATAAAAAATATATATCAGAATTGGTGTACGACCCCTTCTTGATAAATTTACAACGTTGCAGTTGTAAATAAACAAATGCACAGCTATCCCTATGTACCAGATCAAAATTCAGTGGCTGAATACTTGAAAGAAACAGATGTCTGTTCTGAGCTGTAACCAATACCCTTACCTCAGATCCCAGGGTTCAGGTTAATAATGCATAAGAACTCCTGCTGAAAACTAGCCCTATAACTAATTTCATGCACCAAACTTCAAAGAGCGCCTGCTCTAAGTCCCATAGTTGTTTTCAAGTGTATGCAAGGGCCAGTCATATTGTTTTGCCAGGTGGCTTCCATTGTTTCTGCTTACATTGAGAGCACATGTTAATTTTGAACTAAGCTTTTATCAAAAATAGTTGATTTATATTTATTCTTGTAATTCACAATCAGAGGCGAATTACAGACTAAAAAACAACGCCAGTGAAATGCATGCTCCATTCCCAGTGTCACATTTTTAAATCATGCGGAGAAGACACTGGGACTGAACTAGCAAGATTTCTAGCACACAAAAAAACGCTAGTAGCAGGAAACATGATTTGTTGTGGACTGCTGCAACACATTTGTTGTTATGTATTTTAATTGTGCAGGACTTTCTGAGCACAAACCAGGCACAAGAGGGACTATTGAGCTGCACAGCTGTGCAGAAAAAACAAAACATTACCTGATCCAATTGATTACATATGCTCTGACGAGAAACGGCCTTGCGTAATGCATGGAGGTTTTGGAGGCAACATGCCCAAGCACAGCTGTACAATGCTGTGCTGGAGTGAAGAAATAGCTTGCAGAGAAAATGTAGCCAAGAAGCATTGGCAAAGCCGATAGGTCTCACCTTGGCAATGCCTTTTGATGGTTACATTTTTCGTTTTTTTATTTTAAGCAGATGACACAAAAATAAAATAAGTAAGGAAAACATTCCTCTGCTTATACCTGGAGGTCATATGCTTACAATAAAAAGTTTCAATGAAAATAAAAATGACCAATTTTGTATAATTTTACCAGTAGTGTACTTCATGGGTGCTCCACAACTGGCAGGTGTATTTACACCAGATATAGACTCCGTTTTTTATATTAGATATGAATGCAATTTGATTGACATTTAAATTCCTAAACACAACATCAAATATGAAATAATGAATGCCAGGATTCATCCCTCCTCCCAACTGGTGCATCCCTCCCCCCTTGAAACCTCCTCCTCCCTATCTGCCACCCATCCTAAACACTGTCACCGCCTTTGTGATCCTTTTTCTCTACCCACAGGAGTGATTCGAGTAAGGTGCTTGGGAACTCAATTTTACTCTGTAAATCTGTGGAGTAGTAAACATAATTTTTGGAATTATTCAGAATCTTTAGCACACTGGGGGGCTGATTAGGATGTCGGTCAGAGTTTCCTCTGACCGACCTCAGGTCCGCGGTCCAAAACCTCAATTACGATACGACTGCACATGGTGCGGTCGCAGACTCCCATTTCCCTATGGGAGCTTGTGCGGCGGTCAGAAACCGGCCACAGCACAAGCTCCCATTGAGAAATGGGAGTCACAGTGTCTGCCAACGGTGCAGGAATTTACAGGGGGGCACCATGAGTGCCCCCTTGGCCCCCAACCAGAGGCTGTGGAGAGAGGGGGGGCCCTGCTAGGGGCCCTCAAAGTCGCTTTCCGACAGAAAAGCAAGACATGGAAAGCCTGTCGGAAACCGATATCATAATCCAGATGGCAGAAACGCCTTCTGCACGGGATTATGTTTGGTTTCTGACTGGCCATGAGCCCATCAGAAACCAGCTGTTAGACTTGGCATCTTTTGGCGTGTTTCCCCTGACTTTTTGCTTTCTGACCTCCCGGTTTTGACTCTGTTTTTGCTGGTGTGATGATTCTGCGCACTTTCCTCACTGCGGTCCAGTGGGAAAGTGCAAGTGCTCCTGTATAAAATGTGTTATGGATTGGTGTTTCCATGATTGGCCTATTTGGTTTATGTGTCAGTCCCTTGTAAAGTGCACTGCGAGTGCCAGGGCCTATAGACCAAATGCTGTTGGTGGGCTGCAGCACTGGATTGTGCCACCCACGCAAACAGCCCGTAAAGTGTAACTCGGGCCTGCCAACGCAGAGCCTGTGCGCAGCCTGGGGCTGCCATGTCGACTTGGCAAGTGCACACACTTGCAAGTCCCTAAACCTTCCCTTTGCTACATGTTAGTCACCCCTAAGGTAGGCCCAAGGTACCCCTGTGGGCAGGGTGCGGTGTATGCGAAAGGTAGGACATGCCCGGGTGTGTGCGGCATGTCCTGATAGTGAATTACAGCCTAGTTCGTTTTTCACTATTGCAAGGCTACCTGTTCCCCCTAGGCCAGAACGGGCGGTTTTGATTATTACAGTATATAATCCTAACTGACCCCGGGAACATGGTAGAAATTCGAGTTTAGTATGCCTGGACTCAGAATGATAAAATGCATCTTTTAGTGAAGTTGGTTTTAACATTCTGTGTTTGAAAATACCACTTTTAGAAAGTGGGTATTTTCTTGTCTAACCATCCAAGCCTGCCTCTGCGAGGTTGTGTATTCCGTGTCTGGAATGTGAGTGACAGGGGCTGGGGGATGCCAGGAGACAGGGTGAGTCAGCGCAGGGCTGAATAGCCAGATCGACCTGTAGATGGGTGGGAGGGGTCGCACCTGGGCCCTAAATAGGACATTGCCTTCCCTCCACAATGCTGGCTCCACCTCCTGTGGTGCGTCTGATGTCCCTGGCCTACTCACTGAAAGAAGGGGCGGAGACTTGTCAACAAAGTGCTCCAGAACTGGTTTGGACTAGGCGAAGGCCTCTCTGCCTTCAGAGAACAAAGGAATTTGGGATATAAATATTGGGGCCCTGACCCCATGAATTTAGATCTCGCTGGAATCAAGGAACCTGCCAAGACGAAGAGCTGGAAGAGCTGCCAGGAGGAGTACTGCCCCTTTGCTGTGTTGTTGCTTTGTTGGGTTGGCCTGCAGCTGCTGCTTCTGCCTTGGGCAGTGAAAGGACTGGACTGAACTTTCTACAAACTTGTGCTGAGTATCTCCAAGGGCCAGGAACCGAGCTGGCCTCCTGTTAAGAAGTCTCAGGGACTGCAAAGACTTCACAAGCCTCTGGGTACCGCTTCTGGAACGCTGTTTCAGTTGCCACAGAGGAAGGGAACCGCAACCGACTCCGTCAACCGAATCCATCCCTGGCCGGTGACCTGTTTGCACCGCAGACCGCATCGCCCCGCTTCGCATCGCAACCCTGGTCTCACCGTGGGCAACGTCCAACGCCGCCAACATCGAGCCGCTGCTTGCACCGTGACCTGTGGGCACCGCAGTTCGCATCGCATCGCTTCACTGAACCAACCGGACCCGACCGACGAGGTCGCTGCAACTGGCTCAAGAGTCGAGACCGCACCGCATTTGGGGCACCGCTCGCACGTCTGCGACGCACCGCTCCGACTCGCACCGCTGTCCGACGCCAGCTCCCGCACTACGGCTAGGTCGCCTGCATCGCAACCTGTCAGCACCGCATCGAGCATCGTCTCACCCTGCACCGCACGCCTTGGACTCACCGACTCCGTCTGCACGACGCTCATCGAGCCGCTGCCTGCACCGCATCGAGGGACACCGCGCCTTGCATCGCTCCGTCTTGCACCGCAACCGCGACGAACGCCCGACCGGCTCGTACACTCCGTACCAGCCACAACGAGAAAGGTACTGTAACCGAGTCTGTTCATGACTCTGCTGGCCCGTATCGACGCGGTCGGCTGGAACTGTTAGACTCTGTGGTTTTCAGCATCACGGTAGGCTCGGACGGAGCTACCGACTCGTACGAACTTTGCTTTTGTGCTATTCCTGCAAAGAAGAAGTTAACGTATCAATTATTCATTCTTAAAGTATCGTATTGTGGATTTTTGTCGTAATTGGTCTTGTCTTGAGTATATAAAATATTGGTTATTTTTCTAAACTGGTGTGGTGTCCGTTTGTAGTGCTTACACTGTATTACTGTTGGTTATGTGCAAATGCTTTACACACTGCCTCTGAATTAAGCCTGACTGCTCGTGCCAAGCTACCACGAGGGTGAGCAGGGGTTACTTCACGAGTGTAACAACCCTTACCCTGACTAGGAAGAAGGGTCCCTACTTGGACAAAGGTGCAAGCCCTTGCCAACTAGAGATCCCATTTCTAACATTGGTTGTCAGCGGTGAGGATAGGACTTGCGTTTGCACTTGACTTACAGTGATTGGTGTGCACTACTACCATATCGCAGACCATTACGTACCACATACTGGTTCTTTTTCTTTTGGCCTATTTTTGATCTTGCCAGTTTTCAACTCACGACTTTTGTCATGCCTGAATCAATTGCATCATCCGTTGCATCTCTGGAAGTTATCTTTGAGGAGGACAGGTTGGAATCCTACGCCGTAAAGGAGTTACGAGCGATTTGTAAAAACCTGAAAGTCCAAATTAAAGGCCTCACAAGGAAGGAGGAGCTACAGAAGGCGCTGAGGGCCTGGGTAGCAGCCAGACATGCCAATGGGCAGCCTGGTGATCTCAGTGAGGAGGCGGAGGAGCCTATTTCCAGGGTGGATGTGCTTTTGGGGAGGGGGAACCCGCCAGGTCAGGCAGCAGCAGTCTGTCCCCAGAGGAGCTGGAGGACAGGCGGGAGGCAAGGCAGTTCGAGCTGCAGAAGCTCAGGCTGGAGAGTGAGCGGGAGGAGAAGAGATTGGCCATAGAGGAGAGGAAGATGCTCTTAGAGCATGAGAGAGAACTGAAGGAGCTAGAACTTAGGAGTAAGTCAGGCTCAGATGGTGGCAGCAATTCGTCTAGAAAGGCAGACAGGATTGTGCACATTCCCAAGAACGTAGGCAAGGAGTTCAAGAAGGGGGATGACATACAAAGGTGGTTCCAGGGTTATGAGGCAGCCATACACATGAATGGGGTCCCTGAGGAGAATTGGGGAGCAGGATTGTGGCCACTTTTCCCGGAAGAAGCAAGGGATGCTCTGATAGCTTTGGGTAAGGGGTATCACCTCACCTATGCTGACATGAAGGATGCCCTTCTCACGAAGTATGGTCTTACTCCTGAAAAGTACAGGGATCAGTTCAGGTCCAGTAAGAAGTCTGATGTCAACACTTGGTTGGAATGTGTGGATGTGTTCTGCAGGTCTCTGGATGGTTGGGTGAAGGGCAGTAGTGTAACAGATTTTCAGGGGCTCTACAACTTGATTGCATGGGAGCACTTGTCTAGTCTATGTTTTGCAGATCTGCGCCAGCACCTAGTTGATAGTAAGCTAACTGACCCCAGGAAGCTTGCTATGGAAGCGGACCGCTGGGTGAGTACCAGGGTCCACAAGAAAGCGTTTGGGGGAGACTCAGCCAAAGGTGTGCAGGGTCCCCAGCAGAAAGGTGGGGGGGACAAGGGTAAAGCACAGGAGTTCTCTAAAGGGCCCCAAACTAGTACCCAGGGTAAAGGTTCCCAGCCCCCCGGTAATAAGAAGAAAGGGGTCTCTACAGGGAAGCCTGTTGAGACCGGCCCCCGCAAGTGTTATGCATGTGACCAGGTAGGTCACTTTAAGGGGGACCCCAAGTGCCTGAAGGGGACACAGCCACCCACCGGTGGACAGTCCAAAGTGTTGGCTAGTGTAGCGCTTGGGGAGGAGGGGTGCCCACAGGAGGGTGGGGATCCCGCAGAAATGACCCTTGTCTCACTCGGGGACAGTGAGATGGTCCCAGGAAACCAGGTGCCCCCTAACACAAAGAAATATAGCACCTGGGTGACCATTAACGGGAACAGGGTAGAGGCTCTCAGAGATACTGGAGCCAGTGTGACCTCAGTCCGGTGTCACCTGGTGTCTGAGAAGCAAGTAGTCCCAGGAGCATTCCACCAAGTAGTTGCTGTAGACAACTCGGAGCGCCAATGTATGGTGGCGCAGGTTCCCTTTGAATGGGGGGTCTCAGGTCCCTTGAGGGTGGTTGTGAGCCCTACCATGCCTGTAGATTGTCTGCTAGGAAACGACCTGGAGCAGTCCTCATGGAAGGAGGTTGAGCTCAGGTCTCACTTGGAGATGCTTGGGTTGCCAGAGTGGGCATGCGTGTCTACTCGGTCAATGGCGGCCAGAAAGGGTGATCAAGAGGACTTGGAGCCTGAAACAGTGGCCCAAGTCCCTGCCAAGAGAAAGGGCAGGGGCGCGGGAAACCGGCCCCCGAAGTTCCCACGGACCGGGAGGAGGCGGACCTCGAGGGGGGCGCCCGGTGCCTACAGGGGAGCAAGTAGCCGAACTGGGAGACATCTCTGAGCTGACCCATTGGCAGCAAGAAGGGGGTCCCACCAGGGAGGAGTTCTGCAGGGAGCAGAACGAGTGCCCTACTCTGGAGGGTCTGCGGCGGCAGGCTGCAGACCAGGCAGCTGGTAATCAGTCCGGGTCACATCTGATCTACTGGGAGAGTGGTCTCCTATACAGTGAGCCTAAGGTTGCTGAGCCTGGGTCAGCCCGTGTGCTGGTGGTACCCCAGCGCTTCAGGACCTTCCTACTGGGTCTGGCTCATGACGTGCCTTTGGCAGGACATTTGGGGCAGGACAAGACCTTTGACAGGCTTGTCACCCACTTCTTTTGGCCCCAAATGCGAATGCAGTCAGATGCACACTGTAGGTCTTGCCAAACTTGCCAGGCAAGTGGTAAGAGTGGGAGGAAGGTCAAAGCTCCTCTCCAACCTTTTCCGGTTGTTGGAACCCCCTTTGAAAGGGTAGGGATGGATATTGTGGGGCCACTGGATCCCAAGACAGCCATGGGCAACAGGTACATCCTGGTCTTGGTGGACCATGCCACCCGGTACCCGGAGGCAATCCCTCTCAGGACAACGACGGCGCCAGTGGTGGGCCGGGCGTTAATGGGGATCTTTTCCCGTGTGGGATTCCCCAGAGAGGTGGTTTCCGATAGGGGGACCAATTTCATATCGAAGTATATGACATCCCTGTGGAAGGAGTGTGGTGTAACCTACAAGTTCACCACTCCTTACCACCCACAAGGAAACGGTCTGGTGGAGAGATTCAACCAGACCTTGAAAGGCATGATCAAGGGTCTAACCGAACCCATGAGGCGTAAGTGGGACGTCCTCTTGCCATGCCTACTCTTTGCGTACAGGGAGGTGCCTCAGAAGTCTCTTGGGTACAGCCCCTTTGAGCTCCTGTATGGCCACCCTGTCAGAGGACCTCTGAGTTTGGTAAAGGAAGGCTGGGAGGCAGCTCCCAGGAAAACTCCCCAGGATGTATTTAGCTACATGCTGGCCTTTAGAAACCAAACTGCCCGCTTCAGGAAACTCGCTCAGGCGAACCTAGAAGCAAGCCAGGAAGAAATGAAGAGATGGTATGACCAGAATGCCACTCTGGTCGAATTTCAACCTGGGCAAAAAGTGTGGGTAATGGCCCCAGTGGCACCTTGTGCCTTGCAGGACAAGTGGACTGGGCCATATGAGGTAAAGGAGCGCAAAAGTGACGTCACCTACCTGGTGGATTTGCAGGCTCCAAGGAACCCTTTGAGGGTCCTTCACGTGAACCGCCTCAAGCCCCACTTCGAGAGGTCCGAAGTGAGTATGCTCTTGGCGACAGATGATGGGGTGGAAGAGGAGAGCGAGCCTCTCCCTGACCTCCTGTCTACCAAGGAGCATGATGGGTCAGTAGAGGGTGTGATCCTCTCCCCTACTCTGACTCAGGAGCAGCAGGGGACTGTCGCCAGTTGTTGGGACAGTTCGCCCCACTGTTCTCTCTGACCCCGGTGTTACTCACTGGTGTACCCATGACGTGGACACCGGCGACAGCCATCCTGTGAAGCACAAGATTTACAGGTTGACTGACCGGGTCAGAGCCAGCATCAAGGAGGAGGTCTCTAAGATGTTGGCGTTAGGGGTGATTGAGCCCTCCCACAGTCCTTGGGCCAGCCCAGTGGTCTTGGTCCCAAAGGCTGCGGCGCCCGGTGCCACTCCAGAACTCCGGTTTTGTGTGGACTACCGTGGGCTCAATGCCGTCACCAGGACTGACGCGCACCCCATCCCCCGAGCTGATGAGCTCATTGATCGGTTGGGAGCTGCCCGGTTCCTCAGCACGTTTGATTTGACGTCTGGGTACTGGCAGATTGCCTTAACCGATGGGGCCAAGGAGAGATCAGCATTCTCAACCCCAGAAGGTCATTACCAATTTCGGGTGATGCCCTTTGGGTTGAAGAATGCCCCTGCCACCTTTCAGAGGTTGGTCAATCAGGTGTTGGCTGGGCTGGAGGATTTCAGTGCCGCCTACCTGGATGACATTGCTGTGTTCAGTTCCAGCTGGGAAGAACATTTACAGCACCTTGAGAAAGTGTTGAGGGCTCTGCAAGGTGCAGGCCTCACGATCAAGGCCAGTAAGTGCCAGATCGGGCAGGGTTCTGTGGTGTACTTGGGACACCAGGTAGGAAGCGGCCAGGTGGCGCCCCTACAACCCAAGATTGACACCATTCTGGCTTGGGAGCCCCCAAGACCCAGACAGAGGTGAGAGCCTTCTTAGGTCTCACCGGCTACTACCGGAGATTTGTTAAGGGCTATGGCACCATCGTTGCCCCCTTAACAGAGCTGACCTCTAAGAGGCAGCCCAGGAAAGTGATCTGGACTGAGTCCTGCCAGAAAGCTTTTGATGCCCTGAAGGCAGCCATGTGCACAGCGCCCGTGCTCAAGGCACCTGACTTCTCCAAAGAATTTGTCGTGCAGACTGACGCTTCAGAGCATGGTGTGGGAGCGGTGCTCTCACAACTGAACGAAGAGGGCCTGGATCAGCCTGTAGTCTTCCTTAGCAGGAGACTACTTCCCAGGAAACAGAGGTGGAGTGCCATAGAAAGGGAAGCTTTTGCTGTGGTCTGGGCGCTGAAGAAGTTGAGACCATACCTGTTTGGGACTCACTTCCGGGTTCAGACAGACCACAGGCCCCTCAGATGGTTGATGCAAATGAGGGGTGAGAATCCAAAACTGCTGAGGTGGTCCATCTCCCTACAGGGAATGGACTTTACGGTGGAACACCGTCCTGGTACAGAACACGCCAACGCAGATGGTCTGTCCAGGTTCTTCCGCCTTAGTGAAGAGAACTCCAATGGGGTTGGGTAGTTCTCCCTACTTTCAGCTGGAGGGGACATGTGTTAGACTTGGCATCTTTTGGCGTGTTTCCCCTGACTTTTTGCTTTCTGACCTCCCGGTTTTGACTCTGTTTTTGCTGGTGTGATGATTCTGCGCACTTTCCTCACTGCGGTCCAGTGGGAAAGTGCAAGTGCTCCTGTATAAAATGTGTTATGGATTGGTGTTTCCATGATTGGCCTATTTGGTTTATGTGTCAGTCCCTTGTAAAGTGCACTGCGAGTGCCAGGGCCTATAGACCAAATGCTGTTGGTGGGCTGCAGCACTGGATTGTGCCACCCACGCAAACAGCCCGTAAAGTGTAACTCGGGCCTGCCAACGCAGAGCCTGTGCGCAGCCTGGGGCTGCCATGTCGACTTGGCAAGTGCACACACTTGCAAGTCCCTAAACCTTCCCTTTGCTACATGTTAGTCACCCCTAAGGTAGGCCCAAGGTACCCCTGTGGGCAGGGTGCGGTGTATGCGAAAGGTAGGACATGCCCGGGTGTGTGCGGCATGTCCTGATAGTGAATTACAGCCTAGTTCGTTTTTCACTATTGCAAGGCTACCTGTTCCCCTAGGCCAGAACGGGCGGTTTTGATTATTACAGTATATAATCCTAACTGACCCCGGGAACATGGTAGAAATTCGAGTTTAGTATGCCTGGACTCAGAATGATAAAATGCATCTTTTAGTGAAGTTGGTTTTAACATTCTGTGTTTGAAAATACCACTTTTAGAAAGTGGGTATTTTCTTGTCTAACCATCCAAGCCTGCCTCTGCGAGATTGTGTATTCCGTGTCTGGAATGTGAGTGACAGGGGCTGGGGGATGCCAGGAGACAGGGTGAGTCAGCGCAGGGCTGAATAGCCAGATCGACCTGTAGATGGGTGGGAGGGGTCGCACCTGGGCCCTGAATAGGACAGTGCCTTCCCTCCACAATGCTGGCTCCACCTCCTGTGGTGCGTCTGATGTCCCTGGCCTACTCACTGAAAGAAGGGACAGAGACTTGTCAACAAAGTGCTCCAGAACTGGTTTGGACTAGGCGAAGGCCTCTCTGCCTTCAGAGAACAAAGGAATTTGGGATATAAATATTGGGGCCCTGACCCCATGAATTTAGATCTCGCTGGAATCAAGGAACCTGCCAAGACGAAGAGCTGGAAGAGCTGCCAGGAGGAGTACTGCCCCTTTGCTGTGTTGTTGCTTTGTTGGGTTGGCCTGCAGCTGCTGCTTCTGCCTTGGGCAGTGAAAGGACTGGACTGAACTTTCTACAAACTTGTGCTGAGTATCTCCAAGGGCCAGGAACCGAGCTGGCCTCCTGTTAAGAAGTCTCAGGGACTGCAAAGACTTCACAAGCCTCTGGATACCTCTTCTGGAACGCTGTTTCAGTTGCCACAGAGGAAGGGAACCGCAACCGACTCCGTCAACCGAATCCATCCCTGGCCGGTGACCTGTTTGCACCGCAGACCGCATCGCCCCGCTTCGCATCGCAACCCTGGTCTCACCGTGGAGCAACGTCCAACGCCGCCAACATCGAGCCGCTGCTTGCACCGTGACCTGTGGGCACCGCAGTTCGCATCGCATCGCTTCACTGAACCAACCGGACCCGACCGACGAGGTCGCTGCAACTGGCTCAAGAGTCGAGACCGCACCGCATTTGGGGCACCGCTCGCACGTCTGCGACGCACCGCTCCGACTCGCACCGCTGTCCGACGCCAGCTCCCGCACTCCGGCTAGGTCGCCTGCATCGCAACCTGTCAGCACCGCATCGAGCATCGTCTCACCCTGCACCGCACGCCTTGGACTCACCGACTCCGTCTGCACGATGCTCATCGAGCCGCTGCCTGCACCGCATCGAGGGACACCGCGCCTTGCATCGCTCCGTCTTGCACCGCAACCGCGACGAACGCCGACCGGCTCGTACACTCCGTACCAGCCACAACGAGAAAGGTACTGTAACCGAGTCTGTTCATGACTCTGCTGGCCCGTATCGACGCGGTCGGCTGGAACTGTTAGACTCTGTGGTTTTCAGCATCACGGTAGGCTCGGACGGAGCTACCGACTCGTACGAACTTTGCTTTTGTGCTATTCCTGCAAAGAAGAAGTTAACGTATCAAGTATTCATTCTTAAAGTATCGTATTGTGGATTTTTGTCGTAATTGGTCTTGTCTTGAGTATATAAAATATTGGTTATTTTTCTAAACTGGTGTGGTGTCCGTTTGTAGTGCTTACACTGTATTACTGTTGGTTATGTGCAAATGCTTTACACACTGCCTCTGAATTAAGCCTGACTGCTCGTGCCAAGCTACCACGAGGGTGAGCAGGGGTTACTTCACGAGTGTAACAACCCTTACCCTGACTAGGAAGAAGGGTCCCTACTTGGACAAAGGTGCAAGCCCTTGCCAACTAGAGATCCCATTTCTAACACCAGCCAAAATGACTGGCGGGTTTAAATTCCAACCGCCGTAATCCTAATACGGCGGTCGGAATTCAAACCAAGGATGTCAACCGACATCCTAATGATGACCTATGTCTCTTAGGGCAAGTGAGTTCTTTATAGTCTTTGCTAAAGAAGTTGAGATACTGGTTACATTTTTGTAAAGTCTATTTCTTCACCTCTGGCTGCTCTTTATATTTTTTCCATTCCTGGAATCCATTTCAGTTTTTCAATCTATTTGTGTTATGTGGAAGCCATACATTGTCACCAGAGGGCAGCCTAGTATCATCACCTCGGGGCATTTGGCCAGCTCTGAAATGGTAATTCTTTCTGTAGATGTTAATACTGAGCTCCAAAATGATTAGAATCCGGGGCAACATCCGAGAACATATATCAGTGTTTTTAGTTTTAATGTACATCACAGGAAAATATGATTCTTATTGCTGTAAAGAAAATGAACTATTGTTTTTTTTCTCTTCCCTTATCTTATTGTGGGATGAGGTTTTATGAGATCGGTGTTTTATGAAATGTTGAATATACTGATGTTATTTATTTATTTATCTAGTTACTTGCTGTACTGTGTTTTATGGATCTTTGCATCCGAAATAAACATTTTAAATGGTAAACTATTGGTTTTGAGAAACTGCAACATAAACAAATAACATAAACACACAAGAATGACTAAAACATAGTACAAAAAATGGAAAGAAAAAAATATTGACATAGTATTGACCCAACAGCCTTGGCAATGAAATGCACTTCTTTTTTAGACAGATGTACAAATGTGATCAAAATGTTATCACTCACAGTGCAAGAGAGCCAAGGCTGATGTGGGATGACCCTATGACTGACGCTGTATGCCACAGCGGGCAGAAGGCAAATGCGATTGACTGTTAAATAGACCAATAGATGAAGTGTGCTGACTCAAAGCTTTGCCATGTATGTATTTATGTCAGGAATGGTACCCTTACCAACTTATTAAATCCTCTCAGGTTAGGTCAAAACAGAGTTCTGGATATCTGCTCAATCCTGTGTACCTATTGCACAAGTAGCAGACAATTACCAGAATAGTGCATGTTAAGTTCAGGCAGTACCCATAATTTTAAATTAAAGAACATAACACATTAAAATTCCCAAACAAAGTAAAAAACTACAGAAAACATAATTACCAAAATTACACTAAGATCAATAATATAGGGTAAGGAAAACTGAAGCCATTACTTTAAAATTTTTTAAAGCAAAATGTGGCAAGAAAAAGTGAAGCGCCAAATAAAAGTTACTGCTCATGGTTGACGATGACCCAGGCATGATCCCAGGAAAACTGCAATGTAGCAGAGGTCAGATACATAAAGCAGGTTAACATGATCAAAGATTTTACATTCTTTTTGAAATGGAAGGTAAAATCTTCCGGTGAGGCTGGGTCTAAGGTTGCGGCTGGTGAGCACCCACTGAAGACACTGGTTTTGACACCTAAGGAACTGAGCAGGACAGACCTGTGTTTCATAGCTGCTGAGATTGCATCATAAATTGCATAGACTTTACCGCTTCCCCTTGGTCCAAGGGATAGTCTATCAACATGCGATGGCTATCCTGTCTGCTTTATTACAAGTGAATAGGCTATAATAAATGTATAATATGGTGGACAGGACATTTGTCACATTGTGACATAGTTTCCCATCTGCCAAATAGGTCTCTTATTCAATTTTCCTGAAATTATCCAGCGGGGCAAGGCTGGATGCTTCAAATGGTCCAGGCTACTCAGGGCTGGATACCTTTCCTGAGGGATCCTGCTACATCAGTTTTCAGTGCAATAATAAGCTCAGAACAAAACAAACCTGGCTTTCTTGCCTACTTGTGGTGAGACCTTCCTGGGCAAGCCTCAGTATCCTGGTCCTCCGGAGGTGGAAAAATAAAATTCCCACTTTTCTCAGGCTGCTGGGAAAGTTCCTTCTAGTCAGTCCTGAAGCCAATAGATCCTCAGGGTATTCTTTTAGGCATTGGGCCTCTTGCTGGGCACTCTTAGAGTACTGAATCGTTCTGCCTTGTGTGTACTTAAATCCGGTAAAGAGGAGGTCAACCATTTGACCCTTGAACAGCAGTTGCAGTCCTTCAGTACCAGCAGTACTCAGGAGTCCTTAAGTCCTTGAATCCTTGGATGAGTCCTCTTCTTTCGGCAGGAGTCCGGAGCCTTCTTCCAGCATGGCCTGCTTGTTCAAGTGGAATCAAGGAATGCTCTGGGGAGGTGGTAGGTGAGGTGCCAGATTTAACCTGTGCACTGGCCAGTGACAGGGGGAATCCTTCCACCCAATCCTAACTATTTTCTTACAATTCCCCACCTCATTTATTTATTTATTTTGAAGGTTTTATATAGCGTGGACATGACCCTTGCGGGTATCAGAGCACTTTACAAGCAGATATAGTAAACAAAACCCGTATTACAAGACAAAATTATGTTCAGTGCATATCATACAATAGTATTACAACTTATAAACATAGTTCATGTGAATTTGGATAAGAGAATAGATTTCACCTCTTTTTTGAACGATACAATAGAGGGATTCAGTCTGGTTTCTGGAGGTAGTGTATTCCAGATCCTGGGAGCAATCCCCGAGAAGGCCCGGTTGGATGTTTTCTTCTTGGAAAATCGTTGTGGTTTCAGCAGAAGGTTACTGGCGCTTCTGGAGGATCTGTTGCCACAAGAAAGTACCAATTTCTGTGCCAGGTAGCTCGGAGTGTTGTGATGTATGGCCTTGTGCGTCATGCATGCGATTTTTAGTTGAACTCTGACTTCGAAAGGTAGCCAGTTGAGGGCTCTAAGGTCAGGGGAGATGTGGCAGTTTCTTTTGGAGCCAGTGATGAGTCTAGCGATCTGGGGAGCCCACAAAGAGAAGCACTCCCATATTCAACTCTAGGAAGTACTAGAGCTTGAACTGCAAGTTTGAAGTCATTTGCAGGGAGGAAGGGTTTTAGTCTTCTTAGGGTGTTCATTTGAAAATTTGCTCCTTTTGTTGCGCTGCTAATGTGTTTCTGCATGTTTAGATTTTACTCCCAGTGATTTCGCTGAGTCGATAATAAGAGGCTGGCAGTTGAGTGCTGTGAGGTGTTTCAGCCAATCAAGGATGATGGTCGATTCGTTGGGGGGAGCGATAAGGAGGAATTCAGTTTTGAGGGTGTTTAGTTTCAGATGGTTTTCAGCCAGCCAAAGCAGTACTTCTTAATTTCCTTACAGTAAAATTACCCAGGAACCTCTGTTCCAAAATGGCAGGACTCTTCGACCATCAGACAGGCCTGTCTTCAGCTCCTTGTTCACTTCCTTATTGACATGGCTTGGCAGTTCGGGATGGCCTGTTCCCATGAGGCACAGGGCCAAGACTGATTTGCATATAGCTGTGTCTGAACTGGGGTGGCAAAGTGAGCTAAAGAATGATGATGGATTCAACACAGATCTGTGACTGGGGGTGCGCTCCGTCCATCATCTCCTTGTGTTTGTTTTGTTCGCCCTATGTTGGCAGGGTATACCCAGACGTGGGTCCCTTGCTCACTTTGCCACTGGTTTCAAGCTAGCCTGGCTGAAGAGGGGTGTTACCCCAAAACCGGTCCCAGGATGCCTGTTTCCGGTCCAAGGAAGACATGGCTTGGCAGTTCGGGTTGGACTGTTCCCATGAGGCACAGGGCCAAGACTGATTTGCATATAGCTGTGTCTGAACTGGGGTGGCGAAGTGAGCTAAAGAATGGTGATGGATTCAACCCAGATCTGTGACTGGGGGTGAGTGTCTGAAAAGTTTCAGCGCTCCGTCCATCATCTCCTTGTGTTTGCTCACTTCCTTATTTAGCCAGGCAGGCATGCATGCAATGAGTGTTTTTTTAAAAGAAATAATATTTTCCCACTTGCTTCAAGGAGGCTTTGTTTTGCAGCAAAGGACGGTCTAGCTATTTAGCAGATCAGGCTCTGCATCAACACCTATTGGTGTTTGCACATGTCTGCCCCAGTAACACCCCAGTAATGCCCCCTTGTTGCAAAGCAATACAGAGTAGTGCAAAGTGCTTTTTGCACTGAGAAAAAGGCACCTTTCTAGTGCAAAATACTTTTGGCACTACACAGTAAATAATCTTGCACTATTTTTCATGGATTTATGTGGCACACAATCTAAGTAAATCTGGGCCATACTATTTTTAGAACAATGAAACACATAACCAATAAGTGACAACTCTTTCATTTAAACCAAAAAAGTTGCTGTAAAATATAACATAATAACCATTAAAACTCAGCACCATAACAACTTAGAAAAAAAACACATCTGCATATTTAGCTAACATAAATAATTTATATTTATTCCACAAATTTCATTATTAATAACATAATTTATAAACTACTTAAAGTATAGTTACTGAAGTCCAACGAAGCAGAAATCCAAGTCCTCAGGTAAAAAAATTCCAACAAAGGCATCACGAAAAATAATCCTTCAGCGAAAGCCTTATAAAATCCATTAAATTCTCCCCAAAACCCAAAAATATATATAGAAAAATTGTCCATGAAAAGCAAAAAAATAACGAAAGCCCATAAAATATTGAATACAAAAAAAAAACAATTTTGTTTGTAAAACAACAAAAAATACACAATCTGGAAAAAAGCATTCATTTAAGTATTGGTTGTACCTGTAAAGACAAAGCATATTTCAGCATACACAAACCAAACAACCACAATTGTAAAAAATAGAATAAACTTAATTATCGAAGGTGAAATAAATACTCTAGTCAACATAGAAAACAATGTCTTAAAAACTCACTACATGAAACACTAGATACTAACACATTTAATAAACTAACTATAAAGAGCTTCTAAATACAGCTAGTTAAATCACTTTAACTGAAGTAAGGCACACTAACCTTACTTCTAACACACTTAAGCTACTACTATTCCTTAAAAAAAAGTATATGAAATGCTGTTACCTGAAACACACAGCTGCATCCTTGATCGGCCATCCACAGTGAACGCAGCTGCTTACTGAAGACGCAGTCGTGGCTCCTGGAGGGAGTGCTGCGGGGTGGTGGGGCGGGGGAGGGGCAGGGTGGGGGGTAGTAAACTCCGGCAGACGGCCGAATGGAGTTAAGTACATAAATAAATAAATAAAACGAATTACATTGCGCGCGCCGCATCGCCATTTGGCCCTCATGGATCTCCTCTGTCATCATCCCCATGTTCAAAAAGGGGGACTGTTCATCTCCTGCATGCTGCAGGCCAATTTCCCTCCTGGACAGCACACAAAATCACTGAGTGGATGGAGACCAAATCTATTCTTTATAGCTGTCAGCACAGTTTCAGACGCAAACTAGGGACCATCGAGCAGTGCCTTAATCTCAACCTGGTGCTAGGTAAATATACAGTGGCTAAAAAATCTCCCTTTACCTAGCATTTATGGATCTGACTTTGGCATTCGACTGTGTAAACCGGGGGAAATTAAGGCACATTCTTATTTCCTATGGTCTTGACACCGTTGTGGTCCACTTTCTGGCCCATTTTACATTAAGGAAAGAAGGCTAGAGTCCGCATTAGTCAACAGGGAGAAGTCACAGGAGAAATCAAAATTCAGCGTGGCGTCAAACAGGGATATGTGTTGGTCCCGCTTTTATTTACTTTATATGTGAACGACCTCCATCCCGCACTCTTAGACGCAACTCAGGACATCCCAGTAATCAGGGGCAACCCACTCCCAGCCCTCATGTACGCAGATGACACAGTGCTCATAGCACAACGGTCCCTTTGTTCTCTTCCCCAACCCCTGGGTGGTGGATTTCTATACATATTGCTAAACATTTATAAATCCCAGTGCCATCCAATTGCTATGTACGGCGCAGAGTTATGGGGTATTTCCTACTGTAAGGTAATCCAGCACGAAGAAAACAAATTTCTAAGGAGACTGCTGGCACTTCCCATCTCTGCTGCTAATAATATCAATCATAAAGAACTGGTGCTGCGATATCTGGAAGACTTGATCCATGTCTGGCCGGCCTGCTCTGGTTATCAATATGGAAAAACCCTGAGTCCGCCCTAACATGAGAAATAATACTGGACTGCCTCTCCCTGGATAAAGGTTTGCAAATCCCCTGGATTAGTTATTTTAGTAGCGTTTATAATTGCATAGGGATGGGACCCTTTTTTCCAGGCTCCCTTGACCTGTGTTTCACTAAGCAAAAGGAGTGACAGAGGCTTTTTTCCTGCATGAGGAGTCCCAGCGGCTCAGGAGTCTCCAGACATGTCCAACCGTTATAAAATATTTGGACTTATATGTCACTGATAACATTACTAATTACTTATAGACTTCTTGCAGCAGATGGGAACGCTCACTTTTACTTCGTTTTAGATTAGGCACTGTGAAATACCTGTTCTGTTTTCCTCTGGGCTACACAAAGCATCTTGATTTTATATCTTGCCCATGTGATGATGTTTCCGAACAGACTTTGCTCCATTTTATCTTTTTCTGCAAATTTTACTCGCAGTATTCCAAGTTGTTTTTAATTCTCATTTTAAAGAAGTACTGTTACGGCCAGACCCACTCTCAGATTCTTATTACTTTTACATAATGAGAAAGTGTCTTTTAATGTGGACGCATTTTTAAAGGCAGCCACGCGGTCACGAACTTCAATGCACTGATGAGATATGTTGTTGCAGTTTGATACTGTATGAGATATTCTATCCTCCTAGCTGAAACATTTTACATATTGGTTAAATCTTAATTTGAAATGCTATGATGTATTATGTTTTTATCATTTTATCATTTTCTGTTCGTGAATAACGTTTATGGCTGCCACAATGCTGCCGAATAAAGTTTTGAATTAAATTGAAGTGTGTTAGATTTATTACATGTGCATAATGATTATTCAAATTGGCCTTTCTTAAAAAAAACATTTTCAAATGTAACTGATATTTGCAATATGTTAAAATATTAGTGATGTATATTTATATAACAATTGAATTTTAGTATAATATTATACTTATATTTATATTTTCACAAAAGAAAAATTATTTCAGATCCTCTTGATTGTTTTAAAACATAACAAAACAACATTACTATATTAATTAAATACAATGTATATGGACACTATGTTTAACATACATATTTTATGCCAAACAAACTAAACATTATAAATGAAATTTTTGCCAAACATAAAAAATTATACCTACTAACATTAAGTTAACAAAATATTCTGAACCAAAAACGACACCCATTTGTTGAATTTTGCATTTACTAAGATTAAACTAACTAAATGCTTTGAACCCAAGCCCCCTATTTGTTGAACTTTCAAGGTTAGACTCAATACATAACGATTGTACCTCCAAACAAACAAAAGGGAAAGTGTTTTATTTTGGGATGGTCATATTTACCATTCTAACTCCAACACAACTACCATTGAAGAAGGTGTTTTATTTTGGGGAGTTCAGATTTACTAATCCCTTCGTAGCTACCATTTTGAAAAAGTTCAAAATTACTATTCTCAATCTAACCCTCTACCATTCCGAAAAGTGTTTGGTTTTGTAGTGTGTAGATATACATTTCACTCTTCAAACCAAACTGCCACTGGGGAAAGTATCTTATTTTGGAGAGCTCAGATTTACTGTTCTCATCCATCCCAAATACCATTGGGGAAATTGTTTATTTTTAAAAGCGCATGTTAACTTTTCTCACTCAACCCATCCACCATTAGGGAAAGTTTTTGATTTGGGGAGTTCATACTGACTATTCTCACTCTAGCCCAACTAACAATGAGGAGAGTGTTTAATTTAATGAAGTGCAGATCTACCACTTACACTCCAACTCATCTACCATTGGGGAAGCTTTTGAGGAGTGTAGATTTACTGTTCTCACTCCAACCCAACTAATAAAGCTGAACCTGTTTATTTTTTGGAATGCAGATTTACTATTTTCACTCAAACCCAAGCACTATTGCAGAAGTTGTTGAAATTTGAAAATTTTCAAAATGTTAATTAACTGTTTTATTAAACATAATCAGACCTCATTTCAATAACGTCACAAAAAACATACTACATATTTTGAACTAAACAACTTAATCAGATATGAAATAGTTCAAATTAAAAATAATTTTTTTAACTGAATAGATGCAAACATACTATCATTTATGTATGAATAAACTGCCAACCCGTCTCCCCGATACATTAAAGGACATTTTAATTGAAAACTAAAATATATATTAAATGCATCTACACACTTTAATAACAATACTAAAATAAATCCTATAATAATAATAAGGATATAAAAAAAAATACTAAGATAATACTGGGCCATGGTATTTCCTGATATTCTTTTCTAACACCACTTCCAGCAACATTGGGGGAAGTGCATATATTTGGGTGGGTCAGAGTAACAATTCTGACTCTTGCCCCACAAGCATTTGGGAAATTGCTACATTTAGGGGTTGGGGGCCAGATTTACTATTCTTACTCCAGTCCTAGCTACAGTGTGAGAAGTCCATATATTTGTGGGGTGCATATTTATTATTATAACTCCAATTTCACAAACACTGGGTAAAATTCATATATTTGGGGGAGTTAGATTTACCATTCTAACTTGAGTGCCAGAAACACTGGGGAAAGTGCAAACATTTGGACTTACTATTTTGAACCCCAATGATAATTTTAAAGATATTTTTAAATATATAGATATTTAATTTGTAATAAAACACTGAAATATAATTTAACGTATAAATGTTTATAAAATAACACAAATAAATATAACAATTAATTTTCATAACAAATAATGTAATTACAAATTCGAAAAAAGATAAACACCACATTTTATAAATGTTTAGAAATAAATAGCAGAATATTAAAGCACAATGTCTATTTTAATTTAGAAAAAGCTATAAATCAATCAATTAATTAAAATGCTACCAACAATTAATCTATAACTAAGCATGTCATATTAACTAACAAACTTTCATACAAAATGCTAGCCATCACAACCACCCATAATACAAAATAAGCCTCATATGTGCAAATAAATGAAATATTTTTAAAATACACCCATGAAAATAATTACTACCACAAATAAACATAATAGATTCAAAATGTAATAATTGTTATCATCCTATATACATCATATAAAACACTGCAAATCAAATACCAGTAAACCCCAAAAGCTAAAGTATAAGAACCAATACATTTTTAACATAATTTAAAATGAATTAGGCAACTAAATCAATAAATAAATATATATTAATTACAATATCCTCATAAGTAACACAGTAATCAAATATTAATTAATATACCTTTTAAAAACGCTACCCGCCTAATTCCTAATAAACCACAGAACCCAAAAAATAAAATAACAAGAACATTAATTAAAGCTGTAATCAATTAGTAAACAATAAATGAATTAACTTAAAAAATAAACAATTAATATTAAATAAAGTATACTTTTAGGAAAACATTACCCATACAATACCCCTATAAACCATATAATCAAAGAAAAAACATTTATATAAATTATTAATAATATATAAACAATGATGCAATGTATTTTTCTAAACAAAATAATGTAACAATAATTAAAAAATTAACACTATAAGTATAGCTATTATTGTAAAGAAAAACAATATACATAACCATTGATATGTGCTCCCTCCCTATTTTTGTACTCATGGTATTATGACTATGATGTTATCGCCACTCAATATTTTTAAGTCAATATTTAATACTCAGGGGCTGATTATGATAATGGTGGGACCGCTACAACAGCCTGTAGGTGGCGGTCCACCGCCATCGGAACCATCTAATTTGCCCACCATATTTCAATGGCAGACAGATTGCTGGCGGTCGGCAAGACCAACCGCCACGTATGGTGCGGCGTAGGGGGTTGTATTCCCTACCATGGCGGCGGTGCCTGCCAGGCACCACCGTAAGGATTACTAAGTCCCTTTCCACCCGCCTTTTCATGGTGGTTAACCCGCCATGAAAAGACAGATGGAAAGGGACTTTGGGGGCCCGTAGCGGGCCCTCCTTCCCCCCTGGCCCTCTGATATGGGCACTGGGAGCACCTATGGTGCCCCCCTACATATCCCTGCACCATGTGGCTGGCACTGCATGGTGCCTGCCACGTAGTGCAGGGATATGTCAGGTGTCCCTATTTTGAATTGTTTACTGCTAGGGGCCCCCCAAGTCTGTTTCCAACAGTCTTTCAATGGCGGTCAGACCGCCATAGAAAGGCTCTTGGAAACATGCACTGTAATCCCCACAGCAGTGCCTAAGTAGGCACCGCCTCCTTTTTGGGGATTATGATCATCCCTCCGACCTGACGGGCTCCTTGAGCCTGTCGGCGGCAGAGCGGATTCCCCCGGGCAGGCATCGGTTAGACTGCCTGTATCCAAATACGGCGGTTGGACTGATGCCTCTGATGTCGGGCGGACCGCCACCGACAAGCTGTTGGATGGCCTTCCAATCGACATCGTAATGGGGCCCTTAATTATTTCGTTAATAATAACATCATTCATCTTCTTAAAAAGTAACGGAGAAGCATCTGAGAGAGTTCCTGGAAGCTGGCTTACTTGGGTGATCAGCATCAGGAAATAAAACAGATGCACATTAAGCAAGAAGATAAGACCATTAAATAATGCATTGCTCTTCCTCGACCAGGTGGGGCTCCCAAAGCTCTACCCTCAAACTGCCTTCACCAGGAGTTAAGCAGCACAAGTGAGGTGATGGTAGCATACTCTGTAGTAAACAGTCGGAGTGAACAGGTCCTTTTTAACCTTTGTCACTGGAGTGTGGCCTACAGGCTCACTCACCTTTAAAGTTCAGCTGCTGTGAGCTTAACTCACTATGGGCCTAAATCAGTTTGATGGGAATGCTACGTAGTGCATAGGTGGTGTACCTGTGCTGGGTGTGTGTGCCTGGGAAGTGTACAATACAGGGATAATGCTTTACTGGGCAAGGCGTTCATGGTGAATGCTTGTGCTGGGTGCAAATGTGCCTATGAGTGGGACAATACCTGAGGGATGTAGTACTGTGCAGTGTGTGAATGATAAATGCATGTGCTGGGTGTATGTGTGTCTGTGATTGTTACACTACATGAAGGGTGCAGTGCGTGCATGATAAAGTCCTGTGCTGCATGTATGTGTTCTTGTGAGAGATATAGCACATAAAGGATGCAGTGCGTGCAAAATAAAAGCATGTGCTGTGTGTATGTGTGTCTATGAGTAGTGCAGTACATAAAAGATACACTGCTGGGCAATGTGTTCATGTTAAATGCATGTGCTGGATGTATGCATGCCTATGAGTGGTACAGTACATGGAGGATACACTACTGTGCATTGCGTGTATGCTGTATGCACGCACTGAGTATATGTGTGTTTGTGGATGACAGAATACATGGAGGGCACTATGTTCCATTTTAGAGACCAAGACAGATTTATGTATTTCTGCACTCCTGTAAGCTGGGTGGGGCACATGCTGGGGAGCTGAGTGTGAGGCTTCCCCTGTATGCTTCAAATGGTGCTCTTTGATTCAGTGAGAGGTTACAAGGATGGGGCCTGGAATCATAAAGAGTAGGGCTGGAGTCCCTGGGCTAACCTTTTGATACACATATAACTGTGGTTGACATCCCATAGCCTTTGTTGTGGAACTATCAGCTTTGGAGACACTCCTGCTGTGACAGACCACTTTTCAAGAAAAAGAGGGAGCAGAGGAGTCAACACTGCAAAAGAAGCAGAACCGCAACATAAAACTTCAATGACTCAGACCCTAAATCACATTTAGTTTCTGGAAATGGACCATAAGAAGGGGAGTTTGAGACCCCAAAAATTGTCATCTGCCAAGCAGCCAAACGGGCTGTGTGATGAGGGGAAGCTCTGCAAGACTTCTGCCTGGTATTTGACTGGGAGTCAAGGTCTGCTAGTTTTCCTGCTGGGTGAGGGGACAACACCCAAAGAATTCAAAACCACCTGCCCTGCAGCCTTGAGCACCAACGCCTGCTTGCATACCAAGATGAGTGTGCCCTGTGAGGTAGAGGAGAGTACTGCAGGGAGTGAGGTCCAGTGGGGAGCTCTGTCGAGTGGACTTTCTGAACGACGTGGGAGGAAACTTCTGCTGAACTGATTTGGTCATTGCCAGTGTGCAGGACAAATTCGGTGACCCTCGTATGCCAGGAGAGGGCTACAGTGAATTTAGCCATTCGTTGTGTTGCACTGATCGAGCTGGAGCCCTGAGTAGTAGTGATGCCGCGACCCTGTATGACAGGTGGAGCGACAGGGGAGAAAAATGCTGTGCAGTATGGGTCAAAGCCCTGTGTGGATCTGTTGGTGTGCAAATTTATACTGTATGTTCAAACCTAGGAGCACTCCAACCTCTAGGACTGGGAGCTGTGTAGTCTCAATACGGACTTTGGTGCCTCCCGATTGGACTCATAATACATTATAATAATACATTTGAGATCAAGTTCAATTGTCCATGCTGAGGCATTCTCAGTAAGAATGACAGACAAAAGTTGTCATTTGAAAATTTTATATAAAGAGTTACTACATAGGCAAAATACATGAAAGAAAGATCTATATAAAAACTAGCATAGATTCACCGAGTAAAGATGGGAAGTAAGGGGCCTTCCCAAACAGAGAAATCCATGTCCATTTTTAGGACTTTAGACAAAGACTTCCATACAATTCTACACAAGTACGTGATTATCAGAATATGCACCAATTTACTGCAGAATACATTTGAGGATTCTCTCACAGTAGTGTTACATGGGGATTAGTCATTCTCACAGTTTATTAAAGCACACTCGTTGATACATTGTATACCGATAGCCTGAGACACAGTGTCCTCTGGTTAGCACAGTGCTGGAAAAAATCTCTGACAACGTTCTTTCTGCTATAGTAGACTCACACTTCTTTATTTAGAACATGAAACAGTAATCATGTGATACGCTATACAGGGATTCAAAATGGAGGACAGAGTAAACAAAGATTTTTGTTAGTATAAGTCCAGTTCCTATTGCGTTTAAGTGAGAGAAAGAGAAAACAACTCTCACAGTAGCAAGGCAGTGATCCTGTACAGCAGGAGGGTCCGCTGTGGAGAACTTCACTGTGCTGACTGGACCAGAGCCTGTGGACAGTGCATTGCAGTGACCCCTTATGCTGGAGGGGGTCACCAGGAGCACCAAGGACTGTGACTTGTTCTAACCCTCCCGCCCGCCAGAGAAGTGAGGATGTCGTGGGTGCACGTGAACACCACGTAAACACCATCAACCAGGTGAAAGAACCAAGACAGGATCATCACAGCCACCCCCCCTCGGGATATGAACAAACACTTACCTCGCAGGAGCAGCTGCAGAAAGCCTCCGGTTGCTTCAGGAGTGCATCCGCAGGTGAAAGACTCTGCACCTGCTGAGTGCAGTCGCCTGGGCACAATGCAGCAGACATACCTGAACTTGGCTGCAGCTGCTGTGAGCACCCACAAATGGGGCGCACTCAGGAACTCTGAACGCTTCACACCTGCCGGTGTCAGTAAAGCAAGAATTTGGGCCTTACAGACCCTGGGGAAGTTGCTGATAAAGTAGCACAGTAGTCCTGGAACACAACTGACTTTAAGTTAGAGTCATTGTGGACTCTTGAGACTCAGACAACTAGTGGGGCATAACCTGTATGTTACCAATGGTGAATTAGGACTAACCACAATTTCTAACGCGAGACGTGAGAGGGACAGGGAGCCCCCAAAGAAACACTAGAGTCCCGATCTTAGGGGAGGACTGTGTAATTGTTTGTGGATGTTGTCGCATTTTTCATATTTGTCTTATTTTTCCTTGCATATTGGATAGAAAATAAATTACTTCTCTTTTTTCATAAAAGTGAGCATTTGGCTGGACAATGACCTATTGCTGCTTCTGTTTGGTTGTTGAGTTATGAGCCTGTGTTCATTATCCTGTATTCACCTCCTCTTTGAGGAAGTCTTGGACTGCTTGGCCTGTGCATACCCTGAGAGTCAAGTGCAGAAGAGGTACTTGGTCCAGTTAACCAGAATCCATAGTAAATCAGGAGTAAAGGTCTCAAATCCCCAAGGTTGGGCACAGCAGCCCCTGCATGCCCCTTTGCCCTCTGAAACGGGTTCTGACAGATACATTTTAAATGGTTTCGACTGTATGTAGCTCTGTACTAAAGTATTGCAATCAAATATTCCTAAGTGGTTAAATTAATACAGATTAGAATGGCAAATTGTAACCTAGTTTCAGTGGTTTACCTGCAGCTATCTGGTCAGTTCGTTAAACTCATTGTTTAGTTCCTGCATCCACACCAGCAATGTTCCTCTGCAATGCGGGTGATCGATTCTACTTAACTATTTTACATTATTGTTACAAATGTATCAAATAGGATTCCCTATTTCTGTGACACCTTGGACAATACAATGGCTTGTTTCACTGTAGCACACAGGTATACCTTAGATAGGAGTGTGACACTTTTTGTGTGCTGCAGTGATTGTTTAGCAATTTCTGGTGTGGATAGGGGATATTACAGTGCAAATCGAATGTTTGGTGTATCTCCCCTATGGTAACACATGTGCTACAGAGCTTTTCTGGCATCTGAGTTCATATTAAATAAGGATTGTCTGAAAAAACGTATGCCAATCAAGGTCTGGGGCAGAGGTGTGGACATCTATTACGTTTCCCAGCTTCGACAATCTGAGGATGACACAATTATCTTTAGTCTTAAACTAGCAGGTCTACAGAGCACTTTGCACTCTCCTGACTTTTACAATCATTCTATTAAGTTGGAAGTCAACTTCAGTAAGACAAATGCAGTCATGTTCCATGGAAAAATTGAAAACTGGTAAGATCTTTTTCAATGCAAAGATCCAATTTCCTTGCCTTATGCCACCAATCAGGCCTTGATTAGTCTTAAATGTGGCTTGATAAGGCATATTTTAGAAGCAAATGCAAATAAACATTTAAATATTGTTGTGGGTCTTTGAATGGTTTAATGTAGGGAGGATGTGCAATAAATGTGGGGAATCTGGCATATTTTCTGGAGGACGTAGAGAATGATGGGATAAAGCTACTACTTTGTTTGATTCAACAAGGTTGTAACAAGCAATCGTCTCCTTTGTTTTCCCTGCTTTCTCAGTATTTACATCATACATTTATGTGCATGATACTTCTAACCCTTTCTTTGTTTGAATTTAAGGGCATGATCATATTTCAGTAAACACTTGGGACACTGTGTGCTCTGTTGTTGGCATTTTGAAAATCCTTGGTTTGTGATCTGCTTAGGTGCTGCTTTGTCTGTTAAATGGCAATAGCAGAATGCCAGTGGTACTTAATATAAATGTCATAATATTGTGGCGATTTAATAAATATTGTGTAATTAAATTTATTTTAGTTTTTTAGTAGTGTTTTTTTCTTGCATTTTGTTTTTATTGGGGCATTGGTAATACCTTTTTTGCCTAATATTCTTTTATTTTAGTTAGATTAGTAATTGATATCTTCTCTAGTTGTTGAGTTTGAAAGAGGTTTAGGGTAGACAGTGTTTTAAAATCCATCATTTCAATTTATTTTCTACTACAAATATATATTTAAAACAATTATATGTTGAATGTGTGTTTAAATATTTTAGTCTTAACTTTATATTTATCACTTTTTGGGGATTTTGGGTTTCATAAAATAATCTTAATATATGCGATGTTGATTTTTTGTTATTTTGTTATTTTATATTTTTGTACAATTTAACTATTGTTTTGGTTTATGTTGCAGGTTGTTTAGTTTTATAATGGTTTTAAGCGGGTAGTGTTTTAAAATGTATCATTTTTTTAATGAAATATTTATTTACATATTTTTATTGGCTAAAAAAGTTTTAAAATATTTTTATTACTTTATGTTTCAAAAAAATGCTTTGTTTAACAATTGTTCTATAATTTAAAGAAAGCATATTTTTAATTCATTGTTTCAAATTAAAATGTGAACTCTGTGAACTAGATTATTGTTTTATTTTTAATTTGAATTTAAAAGTATGTGTCAGATATATTACATTTATTGCCCATATATATATTCATTTTTCATTTTGCAGGTCTTATGTCTTAAATAATGTAGTTTTTTATATATTTTTAACATTAATATGTAATACATTTATAATTTTTTATAGTTTATATTTATGTGCATGTTTTATTTTTTTTGTTAAATATTGATTATTTGCAGTAGGAATAGTAATTCTGCCCCCCTACCGCCAAAAGTCTAACGGTTTCTCCAACATTGCTGAGTTTAGAGTCAGAATAGTAAACCTGATGCCCCCAGCGGCCACAGCTTCCCCAATGTTGTTTAATTTGGAGTGGGAGTAGCAAATTTGACCCCTTCAGTGTCCAATGATTTCCCTGATGTTGGTTAGGTTGGCGTGAGAAGAGTAAATCTGGCCGCCGAGTTCAATGCTTTCTCCAATGTTGCTTAGTTTGGAGTGGGAATAGTATATTTAACCACTGTAAGAAATTGGGTTGCTGGTTGAGGGGGGGGTTAAAACCACTCAAGCACAACCCACAATCCTTGTCAGAGGGTAGTCACAAGCCAACCCTAAATTAACCCGTGCTCAACCCTCTGATAGTTTGGCACAGAGCAGTCAGGCTTAACTTAGAGGCAAAGTGTAAAGTATTTGTGCAACACTTCAAACAGTAACACAATGGAAACACACCACAACGGATCCAAACACCAGATTTAGTAAAAATGGATCACTCTTTAATAAATAAGGCAAGACCAAAATGACAATAATCCATTCAGTAGAATTGGAGATATGCAATTTTAAATATTTCAGTGAAAATAGCTTCAAAAAGCACAAAGCTCTAAGTGTGGATACCTGGTCACACCAGACCGGGATGAAGTCACAAGTTCAAGCTGAACTGCAATGGAGCGCGGGCCCGCTGCAGGGACACAATTAAGGCTGCAGAACAAGAGTACCTTAAATCCTAGTTTGCGGAGTGTTGCAGGGTCCGCGTCGAAGATGCATCACACAGCCATGGCGATGCGTCAGTTCTGAGGAGCTGAGAGGCTGCAACGCGAGGTCCTGTGTCTTCATCAAGGATCCTGTCAATGAGGGCTTGCAATGAGAAGTCCAGCATCAAGGATGGTTTGCGCAGTCAAGGTAATGGGTCAGTTCTGAGAAGCTGCAAGGCTGCAATGCAAAAACCTGCGTCGGCGAGGCTGCCGTAGTTGAAAGATTTGCAATGTGAGCGCCTGCGTCAGGGACGCTTTTCACAGCGGCAGTTCTGATGTGGGCTGCACGGTCAATGCAGAGTCCTTGCACTGAGGGAATCCTCACAGCATCGGTGATGTGTCGGTTCTGCTCAAGATTGCACCCCGCAGCAGAGGGGATCCGTTGGTTCTGCTGGACCCACAGGTGGGTTGACACTATCCAGGACCGAGATGGCACCGCTTGACAGGGTAGGACACACAGATGGCAGAATCCAGGTACTGGGTTCAAGGTTTTTGGAGCCGTCTGTCCCTGAGGATCTAGTCAGAAGGCCAGCCAACTAGCCCTTGGAGTCACTCTGGGGTCCTGGGTTCAACAGATGTAGGTCCAGTCCTTCTCACCTAGGCAAGAGGGCAGCAGGTCAGCACAATAGGACTGCAGTCCTTCAGAGCAGCAGTCCAGGCAGGGGGGGCAGTCCTTTGAGCAGCACAGCAGTCCTTCTTTCTTCCTGGCAGGGTATTCACAGGTCCAGAAGTTGGTGTCTGAAGTCCAATATTTATACTTGGGCCTTCCTTTGAAGTGGGAGAAGCTTCTAAAGGTTTCTCTTTAAAGTCCACAGACATTCTGCTTCCCTGCTGTGGCTCTAGACTAACTGCAGGGGTTATGCCGCCCTTTGTGTGGAGGAAGGACACTGCCTATTCAAAAGCCCTCCCATCCTCCCAGTGATGGCCCATCACCTAAGCTCTCTATTGTGTGTGGCTGTCTAGGAGGAATACATAAGGCCCAACTGTCAGCTACACCCAGTCATGTGATACAGAGTCAGGCTGCAGGCACCAAATAGCTAAGGGAGAAAAATGCCAGCTTTCTAAAAGTGGGATTTTTAAAGTTGCAATTTAAAATCAGCCTTTTCCACAAGAGAGGTTTTTTCATCTCAACTCCAAAGACACTGAAAATGAACTGGTGAGTGATGCAATATGTGAGGTCATAAGCAGTGCTTTGGGGGGTGTAAGTTATAGTTAGCTCAGGAAACTATAACTGCATAATTTCACTGGTTTTGTACGAGTGGAATAGGAGCCTAAATATAACGTCCCTGTAACCTTTGGTTTCTTGAGTGAATATATATATATATATAAATGTTTCATCCAGGTCAGCTCCTATCCTGAAAGTTTGGGGGTGATTTTTCAAGTGGGGGCTGAGAAAAAAGGGGGGTCCCAAAAAGTGTTTTCTCCATGTTAATTTCCATAGGAAATTTTAGCCAGGGCTACAGCCCGAACTGCTGAACGGAATTACACCAAATTTTGCAAAAAGGTAGCGCTTGGTTCAGAAAGCGACCTTTTTTTTAAATGGTGTAAATCCGTTCAGTACTTGCTGATAAATTCAAAAAATAAGAGTCAAAAAATCAATTTCCCATAGGAAACTTTAGCCAAGGCTACAGCCCGAACTGCTGAACAGAATTACACCAAATTTGGCAGAAAAGTACTGCTTGGCTCAGAAAGCGAACTTTTTAAAAATGGTGTAAATCCGTTCAGTAGTTGCTGAGAAATTCAAAAAATAAAAATATCGATATCTAGAGGCACGGAGGATCCGCGGACCCTCCCGACCATGAGCTTTATTCTAATTGGCTGTCAACACTCCAAACCAGGAAGTGTTGGCAGCCATCTTGTGACTCAGTAGAACCGAGTCACAAGAAAACAGTAAAACAAACGCGAAAAACAAGAAAAGGGGGCAGGGTAGAAACACCCTGACCCCCCAGACCTGCTCAGGGCCCCAAAAAGCATTTTTTGGGTTAAAATTTCGGCGAAATTCGCACAGGGGTCGCGAATCCCGCCGAAATTTTAAAAAATAAATGAAGCGCGGGCTCCCGCGCTTCATTTAATTGAGGCCCCGGGTGGGCCAGGTCCCAGGGGCATTTCCGAAAAATATATGCGGGGGCCCGTGGGGGCCCCCACAGCCCCGGGGACCGCCACCCCCGGGGCTTGATTAACATTATGGGGCCGATTCCGATCTCGGCCGGTAGGGCTCCGAATCGGATTCGGCTTTACCGGATCCGATTCGGAGCCCTGTTTCCCGACCGAACCGTACGCGGGTCCGGCCGAGCGAGTACGATGCGAAATCGCCGACCGACTCGTCCGGGCGTCCCGACCGCTCCGACCGACTCGCTCCCGGCTCGAACCGCTCCGACCGACTCGCTCGGACTCGACTCGCACCGCGCAATGGAGACGTTTCCCGGCCGGGTAAGTACGATGCGCGCCGCGAGCAGTCCGACCGAGCCGCGCACTCCGGCTCGTAAGAGCTGTCGGAGCCGTACTTTGGGGGTCCGTGTCGGACCCCTGTACGCGTAGCCGCGCGAGTCGCACACAGGGGGACCCATGGGTCCCCCTACCTGTGCGTGTACGGCGCGAATCGCTTCGCCGCGTACCCGCTGTAGGGGCGCCCTTGTCCGACTCGCACCCATTGAGTCAATGGGAGCCCGCGTACGCGTTGTACGACCGGCTCCCATTGACTTCAATGGGAGTCCGACCGACTCGAGTCCGATAACATACGGACGCATCGTACTCGTTCGGTCGGACTGCACGGGTCCGATTCGGTCGGAAATCTCTCCGGGTCCGGCTCGGTCGGAGAAATTTCCGGCCCGAATCGGAATCGACCCCTATGTGTGGGAGGGCACTCGGCCCTCCTGCAGCCCTGGGGACCGCCACCCCCCGGGGCTTCATTTTTAATGTGTGGGGGGCCTCCAAGGCCCCCCAAGCCCCGGAGACCGCCACCCCCGGGGCTTTTAAAAAAAATTAAATAAACCTGTGTGGGGGAGCTCGAGCCTCCCCACACGCCCCGGGGACCGCCACCTACCCGGGGCACTAAAATGCAAATGCGGGGGTCCGTTACGGATCCCCGAGCCCCGGGGACCACCACCTCCCCGGGCTTCAATCACATAGGGAGGGGCACGGCCCCCTCCTGGAGCCCGTGATGGCCCTGGGGACTGCCACCCCCCAGGGCCGGCTCCTGCAGTGTCCCGGGGTGCCCACCCTCGGGACACTGCTGTTTGCTATGGCAGGGCGGGAGCCGTGCGGCTCCCGCCCTGTCATAGCAAACTTGCTTTGTATTTTGGAAGCGAGAGCAGGGAAACCTGCTCTCGCTTCCAAAATCCAAAGCAGATTGCTTTTCCACACGGGGAGCTGCATGTCAGCAGCTCCCCATGTGGAAAATCAATGCCGGCTCCTGCAGGACGCGGGGAGCCGGCGGGACCGTGGGGGCATTGGGGCTCCCCCCACGGCCCCCAATGGATAGGGCCTGCCCTGGGGGATGGGGTCCCTGGGGCTAGAAGTGGCCCGGGAGGGGGGCCACGCGGCCCCCCTCCCCAAAAACAAAACAAAATTTAAATAAATAAAGGCCGGCCCCGGGGGATGGGGTCCCCGGGGCCAATAGAGGCCTCAGGAGGGGGGCCACGCAGCCCCCCTCCTTAAAAAAATAAATAAATGTGGCAATGCCCCGGGGGATGGGGTCCCCGGGGCCGGAATTGGCCATGGGAGGGGGGCCCTCTTCCCGTTCAAATTTTTTAATTTTTTTAAAGAAAGAGTTCAGGCCCTGGGAGATGGGGTCCCCAGGGCCCAAAAAAAGGAAAAAGAAGAGGGCCACACAGCTCCCCTTCTAAAAAAAAAGAAATTTAAAAAATGACCGGCATCGTGCAGAGGCCCCGCCCCCTCCCAGCAACACTCTGCAAACGCACCCTGTGGCGCGTTTTAAGTTGGGAAATTAATTCCCCTTCAATACTGGGGGTCCCAGGGGGCCAACTAACCCACCAGGTACCTCCAGTATGCGCCACAGGGCTGCCTTGCAGAGAGGTGGTCCGAGGCCACGCCCCTTTGAACACCTCTCTGCAACGCAGTTCTGTGGCGCTTACTGGAGGTACCTGGTGGGCTAGTTGGACCCCAGGGACCCTCAGGATTGGAGGGGATTTAATCCCCCAATGTAGAACGCACCAGCGGGCGCGTTTGCAGAGTGCTGCAGGGAGGGGGTGGGGCCTGATATAACAAGTTAGCAAACCTGCTGTGTGGGATTTACAGGAGGTAATAAAAGAGGTAGTTGGCCACCAAGGTTGACGTTGGGGGCTAACTATCCCTCCTGTTACGTCCGCTAAATCCCACACAGTGGGATTGCTAAAAGGTGTTTGAAGGCCACGCTCACCTTTCTCCATCACTCTGCAAACGCGACTGCTATGTTATAGATAGAAATTAGCCTTTAAAAAACCTTTGAAATTCACTGAAAAAACCATAGGTTTCAGGCACGTTATAGTTAGAAATTAGCATTTAAAAAACTTTAGAAATTCACTGAAAAAACCATAGGTTTCAGGGATGTTTTAGTTAGTTGGAAATTTCACTCGTATAAAACCATAGAAATTCCCCCGTTATAGTTAGTTCAGCTAAGTATAACTCGCGCCCCCGCAATGCACTGCTGATGACGTCACATATTACATCATTCATGACATGGTCAGTGACATCACTGATGACATCTCAAATGACATCACTGATGACATCACTGATGACATCATCCACGTGAAAATCTGATGCACCTCCTCACACTCTAATATAACCTTTGATACACCCACTGTAAAATACAGACTACCATTTTCGTAACCATCGACTCACCAATACCAGTTACTACATACGCACTCACTGATTCCTAGGTCTACACACACATCCACTCATTTACCCATACAATCACTTATACATACAGTCACTCATCAATACAACACTATCATATGCACTCATACACCTATACAGACACTCACACACCGCCACTCACTCATGGAGTTACTCACACACCTAGTCAGTCATGCAAAGAATCAATCACACTCCCATTTCCTCAGCTATACAGTTATACACACACCACCTCACTTTTTCAAACATATGCTAACACATACTTACTCTCTTATACAATCACTGAGACAAGTACACACTCATCCATACAGCCACTCTCACAATAACTGACTCTCACATATAGTCATTTATATACTCCAACTCTCACATACACTGCCTTTTACATATGTAGTTACTTGGACATGTACCATTGAGACATCCAATCTCTCACCAACACACCCATACACACACACTCACCCGCCCATACAGCTGTTTCCACATGCAATCTTGAACCCATACATCCAGTGAATCAACCACTCACACATCTATGCACAGAGTCACACACCTCCCACCCACCCAAACACACACTCAGTCTCCCATACAAATACTCAGGCAACCAATCAATAACCCATATAGACACTCATGTAGCTACTGACCAACACATGCAGCAGCTTACACAACAACAGACATACTGATGCACACATTCAGACAGTTTAGTCACTAACGCATGTATTCAGTAAGACACATTTAATCACTCACTTATACAGTCAGTCACACACCTACTAAATCCTTCAACCAGACACTTATACACCCACTCATTCTTCAATACACCTTGGCATATATATATAAAACATATTTAAACTTTACAGAAACACACAGTCACTGGATGATGTCATCAGTGATGTCATTTGAGATGTCATCAGTGATGTAATCAGTGATGTCACTGACCATGTCATGAATGATGTAATATGTGACGTCATCAGCAGTGCGTTGCGTGGCGCGAGTTATACTTAGCTGAACTAACTATAACAAGGGAATTTCTATGGTTTTATACGAGTGAAATGTCCAACTAACTATAACATCCCTGAAACCTATGGTTTTTTCAGTGAATATATATATATATATATATATATATATAGACACACACATTCATAGTAATACATTTAAAGTATTAAAAAATCGATATAATGTAAAATAAATATTTTTATAAAGTATGCTGCACTATATATATATTTATAGAAACACAAACACATACATATATGTGTTTGAGTGTTTCTATAAGTATATATTTATATATAGTATTAAATATTTCTGAAATATATTTATTTTACATTGTATTACATTTATATATCAAAATAGTTAACATTTACTAGTTTAAACTCTATTTATATTTTGAAAATCTATATTTTTGTATATTTTTGGACGATATTAGTGTTATTGATATTTTTTTCAAATATTTTGTACTTATCAATATATGTATAGGAGCACAATATTGTGCTAAACAATATTTTTGACACACTGTTTTTGTCAATAATATTGTTTACCACAATATTGTGAAGTAATCCACAAGGGAAACCCTCGAGGTAATGGGCAATGAAAGCTGATAAATGCTCCCCTTGTCATGGGAGACAGCGGATGGCTCCGTCATGTTGACGGATCTGTGCACCAAACTTTAACCATCTTTGACAGGGACCGCAGAAACTGTGTTTTTTGCCAATCATTTACAAATGACCACCGGCTTGGTGGTCATTTCTTTTTTTAAGGGCAGGTAGTGGTCCGTGGGACCACTGCTTGCCCAAAAAAAAATTGCCACCCCCATTCCCCTTTGTGAATGGCTTACCACTAACTTCAAGTTGGTGGAAACTGCAAATGTTTTGCGACCGCGAGTCACGAAACATTCCTACATACCAGTGCGACTTGCTATTAGGACAGGACGCCCTTAACACGCCCCTTCCTAATAGCGACTCGCACACCCTATCTTGCAAGTCGGTAATAGGTTACTGACTTGCAAAATTGTGTTGGTACATGCTATAAAGCAATTTCAATGGGCCGTTTGCGACCGGTAAAATGCTTCGTACATCTGGCCCCTAGTTTTTTTTCAGTGTCTATTAAACAGCTCTGTTAGTAATCCTTGCCCATAAACAACAGCACTTACATATTTACCTGTACTGTGAACTTGCAACTGTGTTAGTATCTCCATCTTGACGTTCAGCAGACCCTGCTATTCTAGTTCTGGTAGTCATATAGCACTGACAATGCAGCTCGATTCTGTGCTATTCCTGTACTGGAACCAACTCAGAGCTGTCAGTGCACTCCTCTCTATATACCTCTGGCAGGCTTAAAGCTCTCTTGCTATTGGTCCTCTGCTGCTTGAAAGCGATTTTCACTTTTTATTGGTCTCATAAATCCATACGTACATACATTCTAAAATCAGCGGAAAATTAACTGGTTCTCCTTTTGCCCTTGTACCCTAAAGATGACCCTCCTACAAGAGCCGGCTAGTCACCATCCTGCATGCTAACTGCAGCAAATGTACTGGAGATAACGGAATCAGCAACAGATGATGTGAATGTGACTGTCCCATCCCCAAGCTGTTGAATGTGACTGTTTATCCTAAGACACGGACCAAAACGCACATCTGTAGCCTGACGAGTCCTTGCTCCTTTTCACACGAGCTTGTGAGGTAGTGTCTGGCACAATGGAGATCAGCCTTTCTGAAGACTGAAAAGACTTTGGCCCGGTTCCCATGACTCCCCACATTAGCTTCCTGGCCCTTACACTGGGAGCAATGAGGGACACGGTGCATGTAGATGGACGACCCTACAATAGTGACTTCGAACTCTGCTTCAGTTCAAGGCACCACTCGCTAAAGCCATGGACAGTAGGGCATAAATGTTTTAAAGTGCAAATGTTTCCAAATCAAGAACTTCTCTGAGGCTGGTCATATTGAAAATTCTCTAGCACTGGCTTCCTGCAAAAAATAATTTGACGTTCTTTTCACACATGACCTTTGTTTTTGATTTGAAATGTACGAGATGAACGTTGAGGAGTAGTGAAATCACACAAAGGTGAGAGTAAAAAACATGCATGCAACAGAACCTTATCTATGAAGAACCCCTTTCTTGCAGAGGGAGAAATTTGGTGGTATGTGTGTAAATAATTTTTCCAATTATAAGAATGTCAAGAGAAGCACGACTGGGTGCTACGACTGCTGGGACATTTTACATTTTATCCTGCCTCTAAAAAAACACACATTTCCTTTCAAATACTGTAAATATTGTTTGTGTAAAAGCAATAAACAGAAGTTCAATGTATTCTTTCCTGTTTTCCTTTTTGCCAAAATAGGATTTTTTCTTAGATGCATTGAAAAATATAATTAGATTTCTCTTTCTTATTGGGGAAGGAAAAAAATCAGTTACAGGTGTACTGTGATTTCCCGTGGAAGGGACCTAAGGGGATTTAAAATTTAAAACAAACAAAAATGGGCAATCGCCTTCGTGCTAGCACAGTTAAACTGTAATCTCGCCAATAAGAGATGTTTTTTTTTTTTTAAACCGAACTGCACAATTCTGATAAAAATAAAGAAACTGTTATGGCTGGAATTAATTTTAATAAGCTTATTCCCACATCAATAGTTGGTACCCTGGATTTGCCACGTATAAAGGTATTTAACTTTGTTTAATGCATTTCATTCCAAATTGTATTTTTTAAGCACATTTGGAATTGACATACATGCTTCTCTTTTTACTGCTAAAAGCATGACATTTAAATAGTTTAATGAGTGCGTTTCTGCACTACTACTAATTATAATATGTTATGCTGAGGCAGCAACCAGTGATGGCTAAATATAAATTTAAAACAGATGAGCTTTACTTTCAGAAAGTGTGCTTACGTTGTAAGACATTTTGCAGGGTTGATTTGTAGACCTTACTTTTCTTGCCCGTTGTTTTTCCAGCGTGTGATGTTATGGGGCAATTTCTTGGCAAAAAGCAGTGCCTTACTAACTATAAATAGGAAACAAATAGAAGAAAACGTCCTTGGCAGTCCTGCTTGAAATATGCAGTTTATTTTGATGCTAACATTTGATTTTCAATAATTGAAGTGCAAATGTTTTCTTTACTTCGTTTTTTTCACAATTAAATACATTAAGTCAAAAGGCCACTTTGTATTTCAATGTACATCTGCATTTCTTCAGCCATGGAATATTCAGAGAGCGTCAACATCTAGCTTACGAATAAATCCAAAGAAATTTGCACAGGACCCAAGAAGACCACAATTGTATGGACCATAGACTCCATGCTGCGACAGGAGGTGAAGGAATATCTACCAGGAATAGTCAAAAGTCCCGCCTGTACTGGTCTCTGCACTGGCTCCCTATTTAGAAAGCACCAGCCGGCTGTATTCAATGAATGATCATGTACGCGCGAGTGCCCTGCTGAATCGCTTTACCAGCTTCACCACCAGCAGTGCCCTTTTTGTGGTCCTGATGTTCCCTGATAGGGCTAATGGAAACTTCCCAGTGCTTAAGGGACATTTGCTATGTGTCCCCAGAAATTGACCCCTACCTGCTACTATTAAGGAGTTCATTTCTAATAAGTGATGCGATGGAATTCACCCAGATCTCTCCATCTGTATAAAGTCCGTAGGTAGATGCCTGATTTAGCTCTATAGTCATACAAAGGGACCATGTGGAGTTTCACAGAAATATACACGTTATTACCAACAAACAATTTCTGCAAAACTCATACCAATGGTAAATAAAATCAAATATCAATGGTGATATCAGTCAACCTGGCCCTTACATCACATCTTAGCTTGATGAAATAGTACAATGGGTCATCAGATCTATGTATGATCAGTCAACAAAGCCATAGTAAATGTCATCAACCAGATTGGACCTCCACATGTCCGCTAGCCAAGAAAACATTGCCCCGAAGTCTTTGCACTGGGATTGATCAGTGATAATCACCTATGTGTGACACGTTCTGATGTGTCCTTATCAAACAAGGGAAAGAGAATGTTCAAAGTGTCTCTCCGATGCAAGTTGCAACTCCATAGATAGTCTCATTAGCTACCAAAGAAACAGGGAAAAAGTAAATCAGCATATTGTGCTTAAAATTCCAGAAATTTGCTATCTCCTTCAAAGGGGCACAGTCTGACCAACTCACTTCTCTATGTGATGCTACCAACAAACTTCCATTATTCCGAATAGTTGACAGCTCAAACGTTAATAGATACAATACCCCAAAGGATGAGTATTTCCAGATTTACACTCCACTTGCACAAGAAAAACACAACTATAATCATCCACTCCGAGTGGCGCAGCTACATTTCCCAATATTTTTGGTGACAGGTGCCCCTTGAAACTCTTTTGAATTGGAAATTCAACTGCACTACATTTGTAATTATTGGTATAGGCTGTAAATTACCATGTCTAGTTGAAATAATACGTTTATTTACATAGCATGTTACACTATTTTCCTTTCATAAAAAACGAATATGTACCATCAAGGTTTGAATGTTGCTCATCATTTAATTTGATACTCAAATATTGCTAATTATATTCAAAAGGTTGGAGACCCATACCTTTCTGGACACTCTGATTAATTATACCCAGTATGCTATCTCTAGCATCCTGTTTCTTGTAGTTAATGGCTAATTCTATAAGGTGATTTTCCTGCCAATCTTAAGACTGGTCTTATCGTTAATATATGTTACTATTTTGGGCATGGGTTATTCGTCAGACATCCAGTCCATTACAAATTTTCCACTCACAGAAAGGTAGTGGTGCACTTTAACTTCAATGTCCTGTTTCTCCATATCACCTTCTGTACACTTATCAGTTTGAGGTCTGATCTTGGTGCAGCATGGAGGTGTTGCTTGTTCTTATAGGTATCTCAGCAGCTTCTGGCACTGTTGGCTTTGTTTGAGGGTTCAGTAAAATGCTTGAATTTGGACCTCCTTTGCTTATGGTCAAATGAAGTTCAATGAAATAGGACATACAAGTTCAGTCTTATATTGAGGTGCTGTGTTGTGCCAAACGATTTGATCCATGTTTTCAATCTATTAAACATCTACAGTGAGTCCTGGAGGAGGGGGTCTCATGTGAGACACAGACACTTTTATTCAGCAACATGTTGATGCCACCCAATTTCATCCAAAGATGCCATCCCTTACTGATAAGACTTTCTTAGTGCTGAGTTCTGGATGTCACTTCACTTTCTCAAACGTAATCACAGAAAAGTCAGTTTATCCTTGCTAGCTCCCTAATTTCGCTCCTTGCTAAATTTTGGATTGATTATTTGAGTTTTGCACTGCACTTCTTTCTTTTCAACATTCTGTAGAAAACGACTATTGACTACTATATTGAAACATACTTGCTTTAACACTGCTTCAAATTCTATATTATTATGCCTAATAATTTCAAACAGTTTTTTGTGAGGATCAACAAATTGCATTTTCTTTATTAGTGATGCAGAAATACTTTATAACTAGTAGCCTTTCAGCCTTGTATTCTAAAAAGTCATAACCTCTATGTTATTTTAGAAACTCTACTATGTATATGTACCTATGTGTATGATAATTATATAGTGTGAACATAGCCAAAAGGCACCGGAGCACTGTACAAGGTGAAACACAAGCATAAAGTCAACGATTGTTAGGAGAGGTACCTAGGTTGAGGAGGGTTAATGCATTGTGATGTATGGGCTTTAAAGAGGTGGGTCTTCAACTCAAGACCTCTGACCTCTGGTCTCGAGACTTGCTGTCTCCCCAGCAGCTCCGTCTGCTGTGTCACCGCCTCTGACCTCCAGAACACCCAGGAGGAGGTGTTCGAGGCTGCCCAGGCCTCGCTGTTCCTGATCTGTGATTGTGCCCCTTCTTTGTTCTGTGCCCGTCTTCAGGTATTCGTGCCCGCTCTGTAGCCTGCCCGTTTTTTTAGTTATTGTTGCCTGTTTTCTTGCTGTGCCTGCCCTTTATTCTGTACTCGTTCTTTATTCTGTGCCCGTTCCTCAGTTAACTGTACCCGGTCTTTAGCCTGCCCGTTTTAACTATTGTTGCCTGTTTTTAATTGTAATTGCTGTGCCAACTCTTTATTTGCCTGTCTTGTTACCCGCGCTCTGTTTTTATTTACTGTTGCTTGCATGTGCCCTGCCCGTTCCTCCCGCCACTGCTACCCCTGCGGCCCCTACCCCCTGCCGGTTCCCGCTCCTGCCGCCCAGTTTCACGTCCCTCCCCTATTTAATGGTGGCCGCTGCGGGGGAGCGCGAGCAAGACCTCTGACCTCTGGTCTCGGGACTTGCTCTCTCCCCAGCAGCTCCGTCGGCTGTGTCACCGCCGCTGACCTCCAGAACACCCGGGAGGAGGTGTTCAAGGCTGCCCAGGCCTCGCTGTTCCTGATCTGTGACTGTGATTGTGCCCCTTCTTTGTTCTGTGCCCGTCTTTAGGTATTTGTGCCCGCTCTGTAACCTGCCCGTTTTTTTTGTTATTGTTGCCTGTTTTCTTGCTGTTCCCGCCCTTTATTCTGTGCCCGTTCTTTATTCTGTGCCCGTTCCTCAGTTAACTGTACCCGCTCTTTAGCCTGTCCGTTTTAGCTGTTGTTGCCTGTTTTTAATTGTAATTGCTCTGCCCGCTCTTTATTTGCCTGTCTTGTTACCCGCGCTCTGTTTTTATTTACTGTTGCTTGCGTGTGCCCTGCCCATTCCTCCCCGCCGCTGCTGCCCCTGTGGCCCCTCCCCCCTGCTGGTTCCGACTCCCACCTCCCAAATGCACGCCCCTCACCCCTCCCCTATTTAATGGCAGCCGCTGCGCGGTCGCGCCGCTGGTGCGCCGAAGGTGTGCCAAAGGCAAGCCCGTCTGCACCCGACCGCGACCTGCGCCAGGGACCCTGGATCTCGAACCACCCACGGCTATGACGCAGCCGCCCTCCTCGCACTCATCCCCGGAAGAAACAACAACTGCCAGCAGTCCACACCGAACTCGACCCACGGCCAGTTCTCCTGCCACCACTGCCGCCAGACCTTCACCACCGCCCCAGCCGCCAACACCACCGATGCCCTAAAAAGCATCCTCCTCAACGTATGCTCCCTGCACAGACACGCCGTGGAGATCTGGAATATCCTGTACTCAGTCTCACCCGACGTCGCCTTCCTCACGGAAACCTGGGCCAACGCCTCCTCCACCCCTGACATCGCCAACGCCATCCCAGACGGATACAAGATCCAGAGAAAGGATTGCCCCAACCACCCGGGAGGCGGCCTCGCCATCGCACACAAAAATTCCCTCCGCCTCCCCACCTCCAGCGAAACCTTCCCCGCCGCCAAGCACCTGCACTTCCAGATCCACACCAGCCCCAAGTCCACACTCCGTGGCACCGTCGCCTACAGACCCCCCGGCCCACGGGACCTCTTCGCTGACACCATCACCGACCTCGTCGCCCCCCACGCCATCGCCGCCATGGACTACATACTCATCGGAGACCTCAACTTCCACCTCGACAACCCCAGCGACCCGAACTCCACCACCCTCCGTGACAACCTCATCAACATCGGACTGAAACAACTCATCACCACACCGACCCACAAGGCAGGACATATCCTTGACCCCATCTTCGCAGGAGGAAACAGTGTCCACTTCAGTCACACCACGCAACCCCCATCGACCAACCACCACTGCGCGCACTTCCTCATCGACAAACCCAAGCCACCCAAACCCGCTCCGCGCCCCTGCGAAGAAACTGGAGCAGAGTCACTGAGGAGCAACTCAACTCCACCCTCAACCACACAACACCCACAGCTGCAACCAACGCCAACCTTGCAGCCAGGGAATTCCACACATGGATCTCCAACTGCACAGACAAGCTGCCCCGCTTTGCAACCCCGACAAACAGTGCCCCAGGAAAGCTGCCTGGTTCACCACTGACCTCCAAGAAGCCAGACGTACATGCAGACACCTGGACAAGAACTGGAGAAACAGCAAGACACCTGAAAACTACACCACCTACAAGGACGCCATGACAAACTACCACAAACGCATTACAACCACCAAAAGGACCTTCATACACAACAAAATTCTCACCAACTCCAGCAACTCCAAGGAACCCCTCAGTGTCATCCAGGAATTCACCAAGACCCGCAGCAAAGCCACGGACATCACCCCCTCCCAGGACCTCTGCGACAAGCTTGGATCCTACTTCCACCTGAAGATCAAAAACCTCTACGACAACTTCAATGACCATACGCCCGACTCCGCAGCCAGCCCGACCGCCGGCAACACCAGCCAGCCCACCATATCCTCTTGGACACCAATAACGACCGAAGAGGCCGCCTCAACCATGAAAGGCATCCACTTAGGGGCCCCCACAGACCCCTGCCCACCACACATCTACCACAGAGCCACCACCACCATCGCACCCGAACTACAACGCACCATCAACACCACCTTCGAGACCGGCACCTTCCCCGATGACTGTAGACGCGCAGAAGTCAGGCCCCTGCTCAAAAAGCCCTCAGCAGACCCATCGGATCTTAAGAACTACCGGCCCATCTCATTCCTCCCCTTTGCGGCAAGAGTCGCGGAGAAGACTGTCAATGCAGAACTAACTAGGTTCATCGAAGACAACGCCATCGTTGACCCTTCCCAGTCTGGTTTCCGCCGGAAATCTCAGCACCGAGACCACCCTACTCATCGCCACAGACAACATCCGCACCCTCCTAGACCAAGACAACACCGTAGCCCTGATTGTACTCGACCTGTCAGCATCATTCGACACCGTCTCCCACCGCACACTCACAGCCAGACTACACAATGCCAGCATAAAAGGAACCGCCTTCGACTGGATCCGATCATTCCTCACCGGCAGAAGCCAAAGGATCAGACTGCCACCCATCCTCTCCGAATCCACTGAAATCAACTGTGGAGTCCCACAGGGATCATCACTCAGCCCAACCCTCTTCAACATCTACATGGCCCCCCTCGCCACCATCGTCCGTCAGCACGGCCTCAACAGTATCCTACGCGTACGACACCCAGCTCATACTCTCCCTCACCAAGGACCCCACCACCACCAGACTCAACTTCCTGGAAGGAATGCAGGACGTCACAGCCTGGATGAGCAACAGTTGCCTAAAGCTCAACTCGGAGAAGATAGAAGTCCTCGTCCTCGGAACCACCCCTTCGGCATGGAACGACATATGGTGGCCCACCGCCCTCTGCACCCCCTCGACCCCTATGAATCACGCTAGAAACCTTGGCATCATACTCGACTCCTCCCTCTCCATGAACCGTCAGGTCAACGCTGTTGCCTCCAGCTGCTTCAACACCCTCCGCATCCTCTGTAAGACCTTCAAATGGATCCCCCTTGAGTCAAGGAAGACAGTCACCCACGCACTCATCACTAGCTGGTTGGACTACGGAAACGCCCTCTAGGCCGGCATAAACAAGTCCCTACTCCGCAAGCTCCAGATGATACAGTACACCGCCGCCCGACTAGTCCTCGGTATCCCTCGACACAAGCACATCAGCCAACACCTACGAAAGCTCCACTGGCTACCCGTCGAGAAGAGAGTCACCTACAAGATACTCACCCACGCCTACAAATGCCTACACAACACCGGACCCCAATACCTAAACAACAGAATCGCCTTCCACGTACCCAAAAGGAACCTCCGATCCGCCCACCTCCTCCTCGCCGAAACCCCTCGCTTTCACTGAGCCAAAGCAGGGGGAAGATCCTTCTCCCACATCACAGCCAAGACCCGGACGAGCTCCCGATCGACATCAGACGCGCCCCGTCCCTGAACACCTTCAGGAAGGCTCTCAAGACCTGGCTCTTCGGCTGAACTGAACTGCTGACCCCTCCCCCCCAAGTGCCTTGAGACCCTCGCGGGTGAGTAGCGTGCTTACAATTCCCTGATTGATTGATTCCTAGATTGCAGCCACATTGCAGCTGTCCTAAGGGATACGCAGATGCTGTTCCAGCTCCTCTGTGCATAAATGGAAAAGACCTGCTGCCTTTCTGTTCTTCTTTTTTTACACTCTTTAGTCTGGAGTCTAATGGTATCCTTGCTGCAGGTGTGACAAGAATCACCTGAGACGGTGAGCTAGTCAGCAAGATAAATGTGGTTTATGGTAATGACGGCTTTGTAAATGATGCAGCTGGTGTTGAAGGTGATGTAGCCTGGCAATGGGAGCCAATGAAGTTCCATCTGGATGGGGGTAAGTGATCACATTTCTTCAGGCCATGGATGATAGATGCTGCAGCTTGGAGGGTACTCTAAAGGGGGTGCCAATGTGGAGTTTGGGAGGCCATGGAGCATGACATCACTACCACCCAGATGCGAGAGTGTGAGGGTTGGAACAGCAGTTCTGAAGTCTTTTCTGGAAGAAAATGTTTCACCTTCTTTAGAAGAAATAGCTGGTACCAGGCTGTCTTTGCTTTTTTGGCAGTGTGTTTCTTGAGGATGAGGTTGGTGTCCAGGGTTAATCCAAATGACTTTGCATGCGGAAAAAGTTGGGATTTGAAGCCATAAAATTTATGTTAATGAGCCAGGTTAGTACTGTTTCTTGTTTGTTGTTTTTGACAAATAACAGCAATTCTGCGTGAGCTTCAGGTAGACGCTGTATATTAAATATGGATGATGTGCAGGCACTGTTTGAGGCATTGGACGTCTGAAGCAGATGAGACTTTCAAGTAGAGTTGTGTATCATCGGCATATTGGTGAATTTCGATGCTGTTAGCTATCGTAGAGAACCATGTGGCTCCATGCAAAGGGTGAAGATGACAGGAGACAGTATGGAATCTTGGGAGACTCCGTAGGTGATAGGGATCTTTTGAGACATGGAGGTGCCCATAAGAACAAACTGGTGATGGAGCGTAAAAGTTAAATAACAATTGCCTCTATCAATTCTCACCATTAAAAGAGATTTACGATAATCAATCCTTAATGAAGACAGGTAAAATGGCTGAGACGAAAAACTTGAGATTTCATACTGCATCGTAAAAGCATGCAGAAGTGTTTGAAAACATGGAAATGGAAAACGTACACAAAGAGAGAAACAGATATTATTTACCTCTGCATGTAATTACGTGGTTGGAGAAACAAAACTTAATTAACATAGAAAATGCGCTGACGATAACTTTTAAAAGGTGTCAAAATGGAATAATGTCTACATAATAAAGCAGCCTGAAATGCAGTAGCGGCTCGTGGAGGGAATGCTGTGGGGCGGTGGGACGGGGCGGGGGAGGAGCAGGGTGGGGGGTAGTAAACTACGGCATACAGCAGAACAGAGGTAAGTAAACAAATAAATAAATAAAACAAATTTCGTTGCGCGCACTGCATCGCATTTGGCAATGCAGCGCGCGCAATGAAATTTGTTTTCGTTTCGTTTTGTTTTCAAGGTACCTGCCACGGGGTGCAGGGGTCAACAGGGGGGCACCATAGGTGCCCCCTAGGCCACCATTCGGCGGCCTTGCACCCATGGGGGCCCTGCTGGGGTAAAAGCTGTTTCCCAATGCCTTTCTGTGCCAGAAAGGCCGGCACAAAAACGCAGTGGGAAACTACCATCGTAATCCCTCGGCCGGGAAGAGCAGGCCGGGGGATTACTGCAGAGTTTCCGGATGGCGGACGGGCTCTCTGAGACTGTCGTGAGCCATTCAGAGATCCGAGTCGGATTCCCTTCCAACTGAGCCCATCAAAATGGTTCGGTCGGAAGGGAATCTGTACAGCAGATTACGATGCAGGCAGGAGGGCTCCAACCGACGGTCGGAGCCCTTCCTGCCCGAATCCTAATCGTTCCCTAAGTGTGTTTGTCTGCTGTTTTGAGAGTACTGTGCATGAGGCGCCATTGCGGGTACTGAGAATGGGAACTTGAAGTGTTACAAGTTGGAATTGTTGATGTTTCTTCAGGAAGCACACCAGGAGAGATCATAAGGATTTTTACTTAAAGAGAGTGAAATCATGAGTGGGTATCTATAATTCTTTTAGTGGAGCAGACAAAGTTGTTTTATGTTGTATTTGTTTTTCCGTGAAATTTTGTTTTAAAAGGACGAAAGAGAAAAGATGACGAACAGTTTGTGAAGGGAGGGTCAGTTGCAGTGAGGAGTTAGGCTGACGTCATACAAGTGCCACGCTGGTATTGGTGGTTGGTGTGAAGCCGCGCTGGCATTGGTCGATGAGAACAAACAGTGATTGGAGGTAGGAACAATAATACGGAAGAGAGTTTAGAGGTTTAAAAACAGATTGAATTAAAGTAAAGAAATCATGAAATTCTTTAGCTGTTAAAGGCTTATACCAACTAGGGAAGGAGTTCCTGTGGCTCCAGAAGGTACTCCTGCCTTGCAGATGTCATTAGAGAGAGGATATCACACCTGTACCTGGTTAGAGAATTGGGCAAAATATACGATGGTCCCTTAGCGTTTCCGCGGTACAAGACATTTAATGTAAGGATTTTAGAAAATTTGAGGAGACAGATGAATGATCTGAAACCTAATCCTAGACCCATACAATATGAAGCCCTTAAAGAGTGTGAACATGAAGCACACTGGAGAGAAAAAGAGAGATGTCAGGGGAGATATAGAAATACATTGAATCGATATGCAGAGGCAAAATGGGATTCTCAGAAAAGGTTATGGAGACAAGATGTTGCTTTGGGAGCCCGAATGTATCCAGTAATGGTAGCTGAACATAAGGAAGGAGAAAAATGTAAAGAGAAAAAGAAACATATTGAAGAGCCAAAAGTTCAAGTATTTCCTGTGACAGATGAGAATCTAGAGGATATAGATGATGAATTATTGAACAAACTTTTATTGAATAGACCTCCACCTTATAATGAACAACAGAATAATTCAGGGACAAATCTGTTTGTGGATCTAAGGCCAGAAGCCCCACCTGCGAATTCAGATCCAGCCTATAAAAGAATTTCCTTGGACGAACACCTGACCCCTGAAAGAGCAGGATTTTCAAATATAGTTATGACAAATAATCCTTATGCATTAGCAGTTCCCTAAACTATTGGTCCAGTTGTTCCTCGTAATCAGACAGGGCGAGGAATTTCGCAAATCCATGCAGTAACAGTTCCAACAGGAACTGTATGAGAAATCCATCCATTAAATTAAACGAGAGATTGCGAGGGATCAGAGAACATTATCCATACCAGAAAGAACTGAAGCCCAGGGGAGTAGTGTGGAGATGTGTAATAGAGTGAATTCCACCATGGAAGGGGAATGGAGCCATTATTAAGCATTACACAAAAGAGTCTAGAAACACCAAGTAGAGGTCAGCGAATGATTACTGGGAGAGTTTTGCAGATGGGAAATCAGAAAGCAGATTCACGAATACTGCAGAAGACAGGAGAGATTAGTGGAGAATTTCAGAGATCAGAAACGAGTACCTCAATAGGGCCATCTTTCAAGAACTTCATGATTGGATTAGAGACATAGCCCCTACTGGTAGTGTACTGAGTAATACAAATCGAAGCATGAATATAGATGTGAGCAAATTAAAAGTGGAATTAGAAGAAATGATATTAGGAACAATTAGTCCAGAGAGACTATCAAAATATTGTGATGAGGAATTACTATTCATGTGTAAGGATATAACACGGAAAGCAAAAAATACTCATGAGAAATCTGCTGAGGTAGCACAGAAATATGGGGTGGATGTAAAAAAATCAAAAGCTTTACAGAAAACATGTCAATTGGATTTTAGTGACAAAGACTTGGAAAGTTTGAATCCCTCTGGAAAAATACTGCAGATTAAAGAGTTAATAACAACTCTGAAGTGATTGGGAGAAATAGAAAGATGGGAAGGCAGATGGGCTAAAAAGAAAGAAGATGCTACAGTGGTTCTGCCCTTACACCCAATGATGGAAAAGGGAAAGGGTGAGGCAGATGCAATGGCATATCCCATGAGAGAAGTATCAGGAGGAGGGTATCTACATGTCCCCTGGAGTAGACAAGACATATTGTCCTTTACTAATGAGTTGACGAGGTTGAGAGAGAAGCCAATCGAGTGGTATAAACAAGTTGAAAGATTTGTGAAGGTTTCAAAGGTTTTGTTAAAAGATTTAGATGCTTTGTTTGATATTGTGGTTCCTACAGATTTATGGGTGGAATGTAAAATTGCTGTTTATTGGCCAGAGACAGAACCTGTTAGAGATCCAAAAACAGGCACGCCATCAACGGAGGTGATGAAAAAATACAATCAGGTCATTACGTATTTGAAAGGAAAGATTTTGCGAAAAAGAAACGGATTGGGTCAAAATAAATAGAACTACCCAAGAATTAAAATAATCAGTACATGCATATTACGAGAGACGTTTGTAAGCATTCAAACAGTATAGTGGAATTGTAAACGTGTAGGAGAAAGATATGGGGCATTTTATGTATCGATTTGTCTATAGTGTGATGCCTGAGATTAGTGCCATGATTCAGCAGAATTTGATTTGCTGGCAGAGCAAGTCAATAGATGAAATACTTCGTTATGCTAAATATTGTGGAGATGATATTGATATGCGATACAAAAAGTTGAAAGAGATATTGATGTTGGCACAAATAAGCACAGCTAAGAAAGGATATGTGGGTTTAGATTCAGATTTTTCAGGCATGATACAGGGAAATGGTCAGACTACCACTGCAATGAAAGATGTGCTGGTAAATCCCTTGCAGAATTTGATGCCTCAAGGAAGAGGACGAGAATCAAATATAGAGACATTGAAAAAGACATAACCGTGTCACAGTTGTGGCAAGTTTGGGCATTTGAAGCGCGAGTGTGAGTCTAATTTGGCTAATCAGGTGAATGGACAGACAATTATGACAGGTGCAGATGGAATGGTACAGTCACAGGCGACTAATGGAATGTTAAATCAGTCGACATTGAACGTAAGGGGTCAGAATCAGAATATGACTCAAGCTCCTAAGCAAAATTTGAAGGGACAGGTACAGAAATACAGTGTGAATATGGGTTTCCATACCAATGATCAAATGAATCAGATTGTACAAGTGGCCTCACAATATTTGTTACAGATGGATGACAGTGACTCAGACTCTTCCCAGTGACGGTGCCTTAGAGGGGAGGAGGAATGCGTGCTTGGCGCATCCTTAAAGGTAGATCAGAATGGTCCGTATGTGGACGGCAAGGTAAATGGAACATCTAGTTCATTCCTTGTAGACACTGGTGCTACCCAATCCACTGTGAGAACCGTGGAGATTCCCAACCTACCCCTCTCGGGAGAAACAATCCAAGTAGTGGGAGTATCGAATCAATTGATTCCAACCCCAGTGACAGAACCTATGCAAGTACAGATTGGAACATTTGTGGATATACATAAATTTGTGGTGTGTGACTCTAGTGCTGTAAATCTGTTAGGACTGGATTTGCTGTGCAAAATGAACTGTTTCATTTATTGTAGTCCTGAAGGAATAGAATTTCATACCAATTATGAGGACGTAGTGTTAAAAATGGCAGGACAAAAGACAAAAGTAAAGAGTTTGTACCCCTTACTTACTAAAAATTACTTACCTCCTGTGTTAAGAGATACAGTTTTACCTGAAGTGTGGGATTCTTCAGGAAAAGATATTAGATTGATGAAAGGAGTAGCTCCAATTCGAATCACAGTAAAACCAAATGCTGTATACCCCAGAGATCCAGCATATAATTTAAGTCCTGAAACTATTCCTGGAATAACTCCATTGATTGAGACTCTGATTTAACAAGGAATTCTGAGAAAGATTTTGGGAAGTCCATGTAATTCAACTATCATGGGCATACGAAAACCGAACGGAAAATATAGAATTGTTCAGGATTTTAGGAAAATAAATCAGATTGTGATACCCTGTTGTCCAATAGTACCAAATCCTGCTGTAATTCTATATCAGATTCCATGTGAAGCTAAATGGTTTTTGGTGACTGACTTTTGTCAAGCATTTTTCTCCATTCCCTTGCATACAGATAGCCAATATTTGTTTGCGTTCCGGTTCGGAAACCGTGTTTTGGCATAGTGCCGAGTTCCACAAGGATATATGGAAAGCCCCTCAATTTTTAATCAGATATCAAAGAGAAATTTGGAATCATTGAAAATGCTGAATCACTCTGTGCTGGTGCAGTACAGTGATGATTTATTAGTTGCATCTGGAACTAAAGAAGCTTGCGTTTCAGGTACTGTTGCTTTACTGAATCATTTGGTAGTAAGTGGGCATAAGGTTTCACCGGCAAAACTCCAGTTTTGCAAAAGAGAGGTCCTTTATTTATGCCACCACATTGAAAAGGGAGACAGAAAAGTGTCACAAGATCGAACCACTGCTATTTTGCAGATGAATCCACCGAGCACACAAAAAGAAGTTTGTATGTTTTTGGGAATGTTGGATATTGCAGGCAGTGGATACACATATTTTCTATGATAGCCAAGCCACTTCAGAGATTGACACACAAAGACGTGCCAGATCCTGTTCCATGGAATGATGAATGCATGCGCTCTTTTCTTGAACTGCAAGACAGTTTGTGTTGAGCTCCAGCATTGGGCTGCCCGGCTTTAACAAGAGTTTTACTCTGTTTTGCAGTGAGTGCGAAGGTTGTGCAAATGCACAGAACTGCAGGCAGAGCTGTTGCATATTTTTCAGCTACATTGGATCCTGTGACTGCTGCTCTACCTGGATATTTGAAAGCTGTTGCTGCAACATGTGTGAGTTTGGAGCATTGTGAGAACAGTGTGATGGGCCATCCTTTGAAAGTGTATGTGCAACATTCAGTTGAAATATTGTTAACTTGAACTCGAACACAGCACCTCACGAGTAGTGGGTTAACAAAATATGAGCAGGTGATTTTGGGTGCAGAGAATGTGACTGTGACAAGATGCACAAGTTTGAATCCAGCTACCCTAATGCAATTGCCAGGACATGAAGTTGTAATGGAAGAAGCTGATCAGGATTGTCTTGATGTGACTGAATTGTATACCAAACCGCTACCTGACATCCAAGATACTCCGTTGCCTGAGTCAGATTATGTTCTGTTTGTGGATGGATCATGTTTGAGAGATTCAGAAGGTACTTTGCGAGCTGCGTATGTGATCTGCACTGTGGTAGGTGCAGTTGAAGCATCATGGTTGAATGGAGTGTATTCAGCACAAGTGGCTGAGTTGATTGCATTTACCAGGGCTTACAGCATTACAGAACAAATTAGAGTAACCATATTTACAGACAGTCAATATGGTTTCGGGGTGGTGCACAACTTCAGGCAGTTGTGGTCTCAACGTGGGTTCATGACCTCTTGGGGTTCACCTATACGAAATGGAGAGTGCCGGCTCAGATTGCGGTGATGAAATGTTCCACCCACCAAACTGGACATGATTATGTCACGGTTGGCAATTGTTAAATGAATGAGACTGCGTGTTATTGCGCCCTAAATTCTTATGCATTTAATAGGGAATCTTTGAAGGAACTGATGACACAAAATGCAGGTTGATGTTTTCAGTTGTTGAAACTTGGGAAGAAATCAGAGAATTACAATATTCAGTGCCGCAAGCAGAGAGAGAAGGGTGGATTAAAACAGGATGTAATCATAGACGGGAGGATGAGGTGTGGTTGTACACGGATGGGAGGCCTGTGTTGCCAGATAGCCTATTGTCTCTGGCACATGTAGGTAGAAATGCTATACTATGGGGTCGATTCCGATGTCGGCCGGAAGCGCACCTAACAGTATTCGTCCGGAAAAAATACGAGCCGAACGCGTGTTTTCCGACCGACTCGAACACTCTACCGAACGAACAAGTACGATGCGTATAACAGCCCAGATTCCGAGCGAGCCGTACTTACCCATTCCAGCTCCTGTTCCCCGCCCGAGCCGGATCCGTAAACGCCGAATCGAGTCGCAAGGAACCAAATACACAGCACCTTCCGGCCGGACTAGTACGATGCGTCTCCCGTACGCGCCGAACTCGTCACTACGTACGGCACGTTTGAGCATCCGGGAGAGCTGCACATAAGCTCCGATTCGCGCAACAAGACGATCCACGGCGACGAGACGAACAAGCCAGTGACGAGTACGAGTCGAAGACACGAGAAACCCGAATGAGACGAACCAACCATGAATCCCATCGCGCAGGTCCTACCAATACTCTACATCTATTACCGGGACCGGTACGGACGCGTACGGCGCAGACGGTAAGTCAAACACCCACAACACAAACAAATGACACGTACCCGAAATATGTCACACACACATAGGGATGCACAAATAACGTACACAAGCAACAGCAGAACCATAGGGGTGGGATGGCCAACACCAATACCATACACACCCATAGGGGGATGGATGCCTACCACCAACACCACCCTACAACTACCCCTACTCTGGGTGGCTAGATGCCTGCCACCACCCCCCCCCACTCATGGGGGGCTGGATGCCTAGCACTACTGCCATCCCCACCCATAGGGGCTGGATGCCTACCACTACTACCATCCCCACTCATGGGGGGCTAGATGCCTACCACTACTACCATCCCCACTCATGGGGGGCTGGATGCCTACCACTACTACCATCCCCACTCATGGGGGGCTGGATGGCTGCCACTACTACCATCCCCACTCATGGGGGGCTGGATGCCTACCACTACTACCATCCCCACCAATAGGGGGCTGGATGCCTATCACTACTACCATCCCCACTCATGGGGGGCTGGATGCCTACCACAACTACCATCCCCACTCATGGGGGGCTGGATGCCTACCACTACTACCATCCCCACTCATGGGGGGCTGGATGGCTGCCACTACTACCATCCCCACTCATGGGGGGCTGGATGCCTACCACTACTGCCATCCCCACCCATAGGGGGTTGGATGCCTACCACTACTACCATCCCCACTCATGGGGGGCTGGATGCCTACCACTACTACCATCCCCACTCATGGGGGGCTGGATGCCTACTACTACTACCATCCCCACTCATGGGGGGCTGGATGGCTGCCACTACTACCATCCCCACTCATGGGGGGCTGGATGCCTACCACTACTGCCATCCCCACCCATAGGGGCTGGATGCCTACCACTACTACCATCCCCACTCATGGGGGCTGGATGCCTACCACTACTACCATCCCCACTCATGGGGGGCTGGATGCCTACCACTACTACCATCCCCACTCATGGGGGCTGGATGCCTACCACTACTACCATCCCCACTCATGGGGGCTGGATGGCTGCCACTACTACCATCCCCACTCATGGGGGCTGGATGCCTACCACTACTGCCATCCCCACCCTAGGGGGCTGGATGCCTACCACTACTGCCATCCCCACTCATGGGGGGCTGGATGCCTACCACTACTACCATACCCACTCAAGGGGGGCTGGATGCCTACCACTACTACCATCCCCACTCATGGGGGGCTGGATGCCTACCACTACTACCATCCCCACTCATGGGGGGCTGGATGCCTACCACTACTACCATCCCCACTCATGGGGGGCTGGATGGCTGCCACTACTACCATCCCCACTCATGGGGGCTGGATGCCTGTCACTACTGCCATCCCCACTCATGGGGAGATGGAGGCCTGTCACTACTGCCATCCCCACTCATGGGGGATGGATGCCTGCCACTACTGCCATCCCCACCAATAGGGGATGGATGCCTCACCACTAACACCACCCCCACTCATGGGGGGCTGGATGCCTGTCACTACTGCCATCCCCACTCATGGGGGATGGATGGCTGCCACTACTACCATCCCCACTCATGGGGGGCTGGATGCCTACCACTACTGCCATCCCCACCCATAGGGGGCTGGATGCCTACCACTACTACCATCCCCACTCATGGGTGGCTAGATGCCTGCCACCCCCCCACTCATGGGGGCTGGATGCCTACCACTACTGCCATCCCCACCCATAGGGGCTGGATGCCTACCACTACTACCATCCCCACTCATGGGGGGCTGGATGCCTACCACTACTACCATCCCCACTCATGGGGGCTGGATGCCTACCACTACTGCCATCCCCACCCATGGGGGCTGGATGCCTACCACTACTACCATATCCACTCATGGGGGGCTGGATGCCTACCACTACTACCATACCCACTCATGGGGGGCTGGATGCCTACCACTACTACCATCCCCACTCATGGGGGGCTGGATGCCTACCAGTACTACCATCCCCACTCATGGGGGGCTGGATGCCTACCACTACTACCATCCCCACTCATGGGGGGCAGGATGCCTGTCACTACAACCACCCCTACTCATAGGACGGGTAATGCATGACACAACTAGCATACTCCCACATAAGGACTGACTGTAAATTACATCCCACCCCCAACACCATGACAAGCGTGTGTGGTCTGTGTCAAATGCATACAACACTGAACATGACATTGAACACACAATGTGACCCCCTAACACATGTGTCACACATAATTGTGTGTGTGGCCTACACAATGCAAGCAGACCATGACCACTGTGGCAATGTGGCCCAAAGTCCCATCACCACAGTGCCCAAAGGTAAGTGTGTGCTCCATAGCTGAAGCACATTTTGAACAGTGTGGCAATGTGGCCCAAAGCCCCATCACCACAGTGCCCAAAGGTAAGTGTGTGCTCCATAGCTGAAGCACATTTTGAACAGTGTGGCAATGGGGCCCTAAGCCCCATCACCAAAGTGCCCAAAGGTAAGTGTGTGCTCCATAGCTGAAGCACATTTTGAACAGTGAGGCAATGGGGCCCTAAGCCCCATCATCACAGTGCCCAAAGGTAAGTGTGTGCTCCATAGCTGAAGCACATTTTGAACAGTGTGGCAATGGGGCCCTAAGCCCCATCACCCCAGTGCCCAAAGGTAAGTGTGTGCTCCATAGCTGAAGCACATTTTGAACAGTGTGGCAATGGGGCCCAAAGCCCCATCACCACAATGCCCAAAAGGTAAGTGTGTGCTCCATAGCTGAAGCACATTTTGAACAGTGTGGCAATGGGGCCCTAAGCCCCATCACCACAGTGCGCAAAAGGTAAGTGTAGTCCTGGTAAAAGCTGCTAAACCAAAAATGCAGGGATTATTCCTGGCCACACAACACCAAACACTACAGTGGCATTGTAGTGCTTGTGTCCCATAGCAACATAGATTGTGTGAGGCAAGCAGTGCAGTGCCAATGACACATCATTCTAGCCATGTGCACACAAACATCAGCCATGGGGCCCACATTGTCTACATTCACAAATAACACAATGACAGAAGTGAGCATCATAATGCAGACCCACATATCTGCAGCAATGGACACACAAATGTAGATATCCTGTGGAGACTGTAGATGTCACGTGAACAAATACCATACCATGGCAGCAATGGGACATACTAACCATGATCAATGTGCTGACTGATGACCTAGCAGTCCCAGGGCCAGCAGGGGAAAGCCAACAAACAACATACAGCCAATGGCAAACTAAAGATATGCCAATGAAGTGGTGCAAATGCACAAACACAAACAGGCAGACTCACACTCCATATCATACACAACAGGTGAGGGGGTTGTGTGCCAGTGTCCCCAGGCAAACACACAACACATGAGGAGGCCAGATTCACTAATACACAGATGTCAACACAGTCACATACAAAACTAACTCAGGGATTGGATTCCCCTATGTGGGCAAACAGGCATTGTGAGATGAGAGGGAGCCCAAATTACACATGTCACACAAGCTTGTAGGAACAGCAACAAACACAGCAAGAGACAGAACCACCACAGCACTCCCCCCAGGGACCCCACATTGTGGTGACACTAGCCTGCATGACAGTCACACTGTGATGGCAAAGGTAGATGTCATCCACACTGTGAACCACAGCCATGTGTCCTGAGCAACAAACTACCATCACACCTATACAAGCACAAAGCACTCAGCATGGCCTGCCAGCCAAGGACAACATGGAAGTAGTGCCCCAGCCGTGCAACAACTCACATTTGCACACACTCAACGCCACACACCTTGAACTCCACCAATGTGCAGCAGTGAAGCTCACATGGGAGGCAAGATGGCGGTCGCTTGAGACCGTAGGTGCACACGGAGCACTGAGAGCCAGAAGAATTTAAAAATGCTGCAGTAGTGCAATTGGGGATATGAAGATCGAGATTTTCAGCCTGGACCTACACTACCCCCCACGGACCGGCAGAGATTACCTACGACTGCTGGGAACAGTAATTGGGCTCTCTGTTCTGCGACACATCGCTAGGACAATTGCGGGAAGTCCTAAAACTTATCCAGTAGGTTCCTACCTGGCGGAGGCTCCGGACGCTGGGCCTGATTCTGTGGAGACATTTGGGAGTGCTGGACCCGCCGAGATGGGTCCCAAGAGCGCAGCGGGGGCTGCCAAGACTAGGGCGGTCAGATTGTTGCAAGGCGGGATGGCGGTGTCGGGAGGCGCTGCTGCAGCCACGGATGTTCCGGCCCCGACCTTGGGATCTCCAGCTCTAACTCCGCGGCGAGGACGCCGGGGTGCAGTGACTGACCCGGATCCAGGAAGAGGAAGAGGCGGGACAATGCAGAGGGGACGCCCGGCCGGCCCTACAGTGATCGACCTGCTGAGAGCTCCTCCCGGAAGACCAGTTCCGGGTCGCGAGGAGAAGCTTCGGGACAAGGCTTCCCCCGACACCGTGGCAACCACAGAATGTGTAGGAGACTCACCCCTGCAGGAACTAGGAGACTCAGCTCGGGGAGATCAGACCGAGGTGAGAGCGGTGGAGAACGGTCATATTAACGGATCGGCAAACTTGGAAGGTAGGCCCGGGGGCTCTTGCCTCAGCAGCTGACTCCGAATCCTTCGGGGGCTCTGAAAACACTATGACTATCTTAACTGTGCAAGCAGCTGGGGAGGTCCAGATGGACCCGGATAAGACAGGATTTGCTGCTGCGGACGGGAGGGTCTTTGGGGCACAAGTCAATAATCATGGCACTACGGGTATTAATCTCCTGCAACCAGTCAATGTCGATTCTGATTTTCAAGCTTACCAACATGAAATTAACCCCAGTGGGACCCTCGACAGTGGTAGTCAAATTGAGCTCGATAAGGAACCTAGTGACTTTTTCTTCTCTGTATCTGATGGGGATGAGTGGTCTGAGGATTCCTCTGTCGGTAGCACGGATCTAAGTCATAGCGATGTGGAGGTAGCAGGTGGCACTAAATGTAAAACTGTGCAGAAGAAAAAAGAAAAAAAAAGGCAGGGTGGGAAAGAGCTGGCTTGGGACTATACCCCTACGAGCCAACTGTCTAATCCTATGCTTACTTCCCAATCCGTTTCTGATCCATCCGAGACAACCTCTCCAACCTTAGATGCCATCTTTCAGGCCATCTCTATGCACCGCGAGGAAACTCGCCAAGACAGTCGCAAGACCCACCATGCCATGCGCAAGATGCAAGGGGTTGTTCGAAAATTGACAAAAACTTGCAGTGTATTTGGAGAACGATTAACTGACCTTGAGTCCAGGATAGTCACCACAGAATCTGATCTAGCCTCAAATCTTGCGCTGGTGGGCTCCCATGATGCACAGCTGGTGGATGTTAGATGGAAGCTGGAGGAGTTTGAGAACCGCCAGCGAAGGAATAACCTGCGGGTTCTTGGGGTCCCTGAGGGGGTTGAGGGGGACGATATACGGTTATTTGTGGTGAAATTGTTACGAGACTCCTTGCCGGAATTAACTGATTGGAATTGGGCACTTGAGATTCAGCGGGCCCATCGGGTCCCCTTTGTTCAGAGACAGCCTGTTAGGGCAGGGGGCTTCCCCGAGCCATCCTTGTATATTTTGGCAATTTTCTGTTGCGCCAAGCCGTCTCTGAAAAAGCAAGACCCGATGCAAAAAGATCTAGCAATGATATTACCTATTTTGTTCGCCCAGACTTCTGCCACTCCACCGTTGAAAGGCGGTGGCGGCTACGGCAGCTTATCAAACCATTTCAGGATAAAAAGGCGCAAGCCTTTTTAAACAATCCAGCTCGTCTCAAGGTGATCTTTGAGGGGCAAACAAAGTTTTTACGTCAGAAATAAAAGCTAAGGAATTCCTGGACGGGCTCTCCAGCTAGGTCCAGGCTCACTATTATTATGAGTATTAGGAACTACAAAATGTGGGAAGGTACAGGATGGCACGCAGGGGGTAGTAACCAAGAATAAAAAGAGGGGGGAGGAAGGAGAAAAAAAGAGGAAGGAAAAAGAAAACTCAGGGTGAAAAAAAAAAAAAAGGGGAAAGGAAGGGGAGAAGGGGAAAAAAAAAAAAACCCTAAACACATTTAACTCCCCTTTTAAAAATATTCTGGCGGAGGCACTATGAATATGGGAATGTCGGCTGTAGGATGCAGCATTTTATGAAGATCCCACAGTTTAGGCTCTCACGCTCTGTTGTGTAGCGCACCCATCACAATCAGACTCATGCCTGAGTCTGTATGCCTCACGTGGGGAGGTGGGGATGTTCGGGAGGGGGGTGGGGTGCTTAGGGTGGGGAAAGGGGGGGAAGGGGGCGGATAAGGTGGTGGGTTAAAAGCAAGGGGGAAAAAAGCATGTCCAGAAACAGTAATAAAATAAGGAGACAATTAAAAGCGATAAATAGATGGCTGAATGTGAAGCGAGATTTTATTGGGGGAAAAAGCTTCCGAAGGTCCCATGGAGGAATTCGAGAATCTGAGCCCAGTGTAAGATGGGGAAGATAACTATTTGCTCATGGAACGTTGCGGGGCTCAATGACCGGGCAAAAAGGGTAAGATTTGTTGAACTTATCAGACTTAACCATGCCGACGTAATATGCGTACAGGAGACACATATTCCATGGCGGAAAAGGGAAGTAATGAGAATCACAGGGTATAATCTGCTGGCATGCACCACTCAGACATCTAATATACGCGGTGTGGCTATCTTAGCAAAATCTTCTTTGGGTATGGCCAAACGTAAATTAGTGGATTCCCTGGGTAGATGGGTGATCATTGAACTAGCCATGGGTGGCACTGTTTGTGCAATTTATGGATCTAATCAGGATGATCCTCAGATTTTTGAGGCTTTGGAAGTTGAACTGGCCACTTGGTCGACCCCTTTGATTCTCTGCGGGGACTTTAACATCTCTTTGGACGTTAGATCTGGGAACCAAGGGCCTGGGGGGTATTCAGGTCGGAAGCCTCGGGTGTATAGGGCATTTAATTCTTTAAAAATTAGCCATGGCCTGGTCGACATATGGGCTACAAAGAACCCGGCCAACCCCGGTTACACGTATTTTTCCTGTCCACACAAATTATACGTTAGGATCGATTATTTTTTTTGTACAAAAGATCTTGTAGGGCAAGCCGGGATTTTAAAACTTCCTAAAATAATTTCTGACCATAACCCTCTGATACTAGAACTTGATATTGCCGGTTTTAAGAGATTACGGAGCAAATGGACCTTTGATAGGAAACTTCTTGTAAATAGTGCGTATGTTGAATATATGAGGAAGTGGGCACAAGAATTTTTTGATACAAATAGGTTCAGTGCTAGCAGGGGGGCCGTATGGGATTCTTTTAAGGCCGCCTTCCGAGGTGAAACCATCTCTTTTGTTATTGGGGCAAGGAAGCAGCAAGAAAAAAAGAATCAACAATTGATGTGGGATCTAGCTAGGGCCGAAGAAGAGCATATTTCACTGATAGCACAGGGACAGGAGGGAGCTCAAACTCAGTGGCAAATAATCGCACTGAAAGCAGAGCTAACCAACTGGTTAACGCAGAAATCTGCTGAAGAGTATCAATCTCATCGAAACAGTGTTTATGAAACAGGGGAACAAGTCGGAAGGAGACTAGCGCTTTGTACTAGGCAGAAGATATCTTTTAGTGCTATATCTATGATTAGGATAGGGGGCAAGCCTATACTTATCCAGAGGACATAATTAGAGGTTTCCAAAATTACTATCAGGTCCTGTATCAAGATGACGGTAATAAAAGCAGAGAAGAGGTATCTCAAGGCATGACAGAGATGCTTGCCGATATTAACATTGGAGAGAGGCTGGATAGGCATACTAGTGAGGAGTTAGAGGCAGAAATTACACTTGAAGAAGTGCAACTCGCACTTTCAGGAATGGCTACAGGGAAGGCGGCAGGCCCTGACCGGATACCTCTTGAGGTATATAAAATTCTGGGACCAGGTATAATACTCATGCTTTTGGATCTTTTCAGGGGTGTACAGTATAATGGGACCTCCCCCGAATCTTGGAAAGAGACTGCCATTATAATTTTTCCCAAGAAAGGGAAGCCATTGGATAATCCTTCTTCCTATCGGCCGATCTCTTTGATCAACTCCGACACCAAAATGTATTCTAAAATTTTGGCTAATCGGCTAGGAGGGGTCATAGAGCATCTGGTATCCCCATGGCAACACGGGTTTATCCCAGGTAAGGGAACAACGGATCATACCCGTAGGGTTATCTCTCTTTTTGATATTATAACCAGGGGGGGGGACCAGATGGCTATGATCCTCCTGGATGCCGAAAAAGCCTTTGATCGGGTGTCTTGGGAGTTTTTATGGCAGATATTGGAACTGAAAGGCTTTGGCCCTCGGATCATAAAGGCTATTAAGGCAATGTACTATCAGCCAAAAGCCCGACTTCAACTTATGGGGAGGGAATCTGGTAGTATTAATATATCTAGAGGGACTAGACAGGGTTGCCCCTGCTCCCCCATTTTATTTGCTTTATATATTGATCCCCTAGTATCTAAGCTGCTACAGACCTGGAAGATTAAACCCATAATTACCGGTGGTTTTGAGACAAAAGTATTGGCCTACGCCGATGATATCGTGGTGTTAACTCCTAATCCTGCCGAGGCAATAGTAGAGATTAGTAGGATTGCTGAGGATTATGGTCTTTTATCGGGGTATGCGTTGAATGCTGGGAAAACTATAGTACTATGTACTGATAACATAGTTTTTAATGATCCCAAGAGAGTAACATCCGCAGTGTACCTCGGGGTTCGAATAAGTGTTAAGGTGGACGAGATCTGTAGGATTAATTTTGATCCTTTGATAAAAAATATAGGGGATGAATTAAGGAGGGTTAATGGGCTACACTTATCTATTATTGGGAGGGGGAATTACCTAAAAATGACCATGTTACCTAAAATACTGTATTTGTTTCGGGCAATTCCGCTGGCTCTAGACGACAATCTATTAAGGGCATTGGAATCAGCCTTCTCCAATTTTATATGGCAATATGGGAAGGTTAGGAGAGCTTTGCGGTATTTAGCATTACCCCAAGACAGGGGAGGACTCGCTGTTCCTAATATCACCTTATATTATTGGGCAGCACTTTTACATCAGATGACCACCCTTTTATCGGTGAACCATACTAGGGAACCAGTACAGGGCATAAAAATACCTACAATTTATGAACTATCGATAGGGAAGGAAGCCTCAGGGCTGTTGCTGAGACAACTGGAACCCAGTTACTATAAAAAAGTACGGTTTAAAGTGATATATAGCTCTTGGAAAATTTGGAAGCAGGTTTCTAAATTTATGGCAATTTCTAAATTTTCTAGATATACCCCCCTCTGGCGCTCGCCTCTATTGCCATACCTGGCCAACGATGATATGGGGAAAAAGTGGGAAAAATATGGGGTAAGAACAATAGGGGATTTCTGTGGGGGAGAACATGATTTTCAATTTTTAAGGTTACAACGGGTGTTTGGCGTTTTAGACAACCATTACTTTAAATTTGTCCAGATTAGAAATATTCTTACTTTATGGAGTCCTAGGATTAAGCTAGACAAGATTCCACTTTTGGAAGCTGTAACCAGGGAATCGAGCAGAATCAGAGATTTTTATAAAATACTTCTTGACAAATGCCCCGACGACCTGGAAAAAACTGAAGCATCCTGGGCAATAAAATTGGGAAACCCGGATGTTGATATCTATATGAGCCTCTCCTTAACCGCCAAAATCTTCTTATCGTCAAATTTAAAAGCTCAACTCTATAAAACTATATTTAATCTCTACTTCACTCCTGCTAAACTTTATCTTTGGGGGAAAAGGGCTGACGATAAATGTCCTAGATGTGGGTCAGGACCTGCCACCTTGATACATATGTTATATGATTGTGATAAATTGGCTCCATTGAAAGAAGGCCTGCTGGGCTTTTGGGAGGAATTATTTTGTCTCAGACTAGAATTAACCCCCACTCTGCTGATTCTTGGACACAATAGTACTTTGGGTCTTAATAAGGAACAAGAATATGGTGTGTTTCTGGGGGCAGCGGTATTTAGGATACTATTAGCCGCCAGGTGGAAAGATGCTGAGCCACCTAGCTTTCATATGTGGCTGGCGAGGCTCCTCGGAATTTACAAACAAGAGCTGGCAATTTATGCCTGTAGGGGTAGACAGGCCGGAGCCCGAGGGAGGAGGATCTGGGCTCATATGGCCGAATGGAGTAGAGTCATAAGGAGGGAGCTGGGGGCGTAAAACCAGCTGTATCATATTGCTAATGCCCGGTCAATGTGGCCATGGCCGCGGCCTAGCCTCTTTTTGTTTCATAATTTGTATAATTCATATCAAACTGTATCCAAAAGTCTGTTGTTCTATGTGATCTTCCCATTGTAATATTTACTAATATTTATTTATAGCTATCATTCTCTTTCTTATTTGCTGTTTTCTTTTGTTTATGTTGTTTTTTCTATTTTTATTTTTATCTTGGTCTCCTTCTTCTATGAATCTTATGTAAATTGTAATTATATTTCTGGATATGCTTAATAAAAAAAAAGATTAAAAAAAAAAAAAGAAGCTCACATGGACTGCTGACATTGCACATGCACCCATGAAAATCCCAGGGGTGGTGGGGAAATAAGGTGCAGAAACCCATCACACATGGCCAGTCAACAATACTTGTGAATGTCTGACACACTGCACAGTATGCCGTACATGGGTATGACGTGAAATCCACCCCAAACAATGGGATCCTGGCCATAGTCACACACCAATGAAGAAGCCAAGCTGACCCACAAAGGACACACATAGACAACTTCCAACATTGCAGCTCTGACCCTGAGGAGTGGCAGCAGTCACACACACAATGTGTTACAATCACTGAAAGCATACACAAACAGAAAATCACATTACTCGTGTAACCAACAAGTGCCAAGAGGAATCTTGACTGTGTCCCATCTGCGTTTGCCCACATCCCCAGCCCTGACAACAAAGACAACTAGGGATGACAACCTCATTAACATTAGTTTGCCATGCACCCACATCCCGGAGAAACCAGGTCCAAGATGCTGGATGAACACAGAACAACTCAGCAAGCATCACAAACAGGAACATCCGTAGGGACACAGCCTGTGTAGGAAAAGGAGAAGGGTACACGCACAGACATGCCTACACAACACACAACATGGGCACAGCCTATATCACGGAATCACGCACTGCCATGAGGGCACTCCACTCCTGTGGAAGGTCAGCTCTGCCAAACCTTGTCTGTGCACGACTCAAACATGTCAGCAGAACACTCGGTCAGTGAGTCAACAACTACAACACACTGAAGGCTCTGCTCATATCAGCCTGGGCACGGGAGTGTCACGTCAGTCATCTGCATACACCCAAGACACGTGTCAAGCAACTTGCACTGTGTACACAGATGAGTCCTCCAAATTTGATGTGCTAAACTGCATGTCCATTGGAGACGGGCACAGAGTCAGGGTACTAGGAACATTGGACAGTGGTAAGCCCACCAGATGTGCATCATTGTAGGACAAAGATGGTAATCTACAAAAGCTAAACGTACATCCCTGTGTCAAATGCTGAACATTACACCCTCAGACTGCAGCAAAGGATGCTATAGATCAAGACTAGATTAGGACACATATCCCATGGACCACATGGAGCCCATCACAGCAAAACTTCATTTACCTGATCTGAACACTATTACAACAGCAAATGCATGATTCTACACATCTACATCATGGACCTCCAAAGATTAACCACAAGTAAACAAAAAGAGGCTTTATTCAGCAAGTGTGCAACTCAAATCAAAAGTCCAAAATAAACTAAGGCCAATGGCCAGTCCAAATATACAGTCCCAACAGGGTGATGTGTGACAACGTGTCAACAATTGCTTGCCTGCACAGGTACGGACAGGGGACATCCCCCTTGGAGGGGCATACGAGGGGCAGGCCAGGCACCGCAGGGACAGGATCAGGGGATGCCAGAAGGAGGCAGTGAAGGGGAGGTGGGTGCAGGAGTGTCACCGGCAACTGCAGTGGAGGTGTCTGACTCAGGGGGGGCTGGCACCACCGCAGGGCTCAAGTCTGATGGTGTTGGTGCTGCAACCACTGCAGTGGGCTGGTCAGATGGAGTGGACTGGGTCCCCAATGCAGTGCCCGAGTCAGACGGGGTGGTTGTGGACTCCACTGCAGTGCATGACTCCAAGGTAGTGGAAGGGGGGCAGAAGAGCTGGGCAGGACAGAGGGGGGGACACGGTCTCCACACCAGTGGCACAAACAGGCAGAGCGTCTGGTTTGGGGGTGGAAGAGCAAGTGGCAGGGGGGAGGGCCTAAGCAGTCTGGGGATGCGGTATCGGTGTGTGGGGGAACCTGGGGCAGGGTGTGGCGGTGGAACCTGTGGAGTGGTGGCCTGGGGGATGGAGGTGAGAGACTGGGTGGTTGACTTGCAGGGGCGGTGGCGGGGTCTTGCTCTTCCGGGACCGGGGGACTTGCAGGTGGGGGGCTCACTCTGCCTGCGCCTGGGGAGGGTGTCCGGGGGCGAGGGGCACTCCCCTCTGTGTGGGTGGACTTCCTCTTCCCCCGGTATGCTGGATCAGCAGGATTGGAGGGGAAGAGGCCGAGGTCACACAGGAAGATCTGCTGTGTAGGTGTGGTAGCAGGCGAGGCAAGGGAAGGGGTCTTGGAGGGAGAGGATTTGGAGGACTGCAGAGTTAATGTGGATGCCTGTGTGTGCGTGTGTTCCCAGTCCCCTGTGTCTGTGGTATCAGTCCCCTGAGGATGCTTGTGTGCACGTCTTGCCTTTCTCTTGGGTGTGTCTGTGCTGCTCGTGTCTGTGTGTTTGGGTGACTCTGCAGGTGTGCATGTGCTTTGGACAGGTAGGGGGGCAGGAAGTATGGATGGGGCAGAGGTGGGAGGGGTGAGGGACTGTTGGAGGAGGGACACTGCTGCCGTCAGGGAGGAGTCCATGGACTTATTGCTCCTCTGTAGGGCAGACATACCCGTTGAGATGCCCTCCATGAATGACACCAGCTGTGTCAACAGAGTGGTGTGTGCATGGAGGACACTCAGCATTGCTGTCTGCCCTACATGGAGCTGCCGAAGGAGGTACACAGACTCCTCACTCAGGGCAGCAGGGGACACAGGGGCAGGGGCTGCGGTGCCTGGCACGAAGGAGACACGCTCCCGAGTACGGGAGCCTCCACAGACCTCAGGAATGGGAGCCAATGGGAGGGCGGTGGTGGTGGTGGTGGTGGTGGTGGCGGGGCCAGACAGACTAGCTGGCCTTTGGTGGCTGCTGACACCCGCCTCCACAAGGGAGTCATCCTCCGAGCTGCTGTGGTCCTCAGCTGAGGTGGATGGTGCTGAGGACTCCTCGGTGTGGCTCCCCTCGCCCTCCGTGCCACTGGGTCCCTCTGACCACTCGTCTGATGCTGACCCAGTCTGGCTCCGCTGCTCCTCCTGGTCCGTGGAGCTGTCCCCTCCTGTGGCCGTGGATGTATCTGCAAACAATTAGGGAAACAGACAAACATCAGTCACCTTCACTGACCGCACACACCACAGTAAGTACAGCACATTACAGAGCAAGCCCTGGCATCCTTAGTTGAACATTGCCTAAAGTCCTCACACAGATTCGGGGAAGCCAATTGTCAGTCTGATGGTCAACCATGGGACTCACACCCCTCCTGCCCTTGCACCCATCTGTCTGGTGCCTGTCTGATGGTAAGACCCCAGTTTGGACACATGCACCACCTACACAGTTGTTGGACATTGCAGGGAACACGGTGAAGTATGTGAACATGCACACATCACATCTCTTGCCACTGAGTCAGTGCAGGTGTCCGGATTAAGGGATGGCCAGAGTCTAAATAGAAATGCATGTGATGCATACCAGCACCAGACACCATGATGCACCCATGTCCGGATAGTCAATGCCACAATGGGGTGCATGTTGCACATGTCACTCCCCTGCAGGATCAGTCTCAGGAAATTTAATGCCATGACACAGGAATGCGTGCAAAGTCATACATTACTGTCTCAAGTCACATGGCCATGTCAGCCAGCCAACAACAGTCTGCACTGTGTCACAATCCGAGGGCATGTGGAATGCAAGGTATGTGACTGACAAGTGCACATGTCCATCCCCCAAATACCACATCATCTGTACTACTATTTGTCCACGTCATACCAACTGGACATATGGGGGACATGAAACACAACTCTCTGAACATGAGCACCTCACAGTGTGCTGTGAATGACAATACAGCTGCCTGAAAGTCACAGTCGCAAACACCTGTGTGCACAGTCAAGTGATCAGACACCTATAAGTCACAGAAGTATTGTCTATCATGGTCACATCTCAGATGGCATGCTGAGCCCTAACCGATAAACATACCAGTAGTCCTGACAACGAAGACACAGCACAATGAGACAGAGGCAGACACCTGAGGGTACATTACACTGATCACAACATGCCAGATGATAAACGGGAGTGGGAGTACAGAGTGCATTGCATGACCTGGAGTAGGCATTACTGTCCAGCTCCACCTGTAAGAGGGATGAGTCCTGGACAGTAGGCAGGTGGCTAAGCATGTGTGACACACTGAATACACATACTCCTGAGGCCCAAACATTGTTCCCACCAGCAGCATGGGTGTGTGCCAAATTCCCCAGGGACATGTGGTGAGTCAGAGCAGCAAGCGGACCACATATCAAAGTTACACCCAGATTACATGTCAGAACTTAGGCATTGTGTAAGCAATTGACCCACCCATAAATCGCACAACATAGTCACGGGAACAACTGCTGTCCCCCAGCTTGAGCAAAGCTAAATGCAATGACACAGTCCCCAAATGACACAATTTCCTGACTATAAGGGCCACACATATGCGTATCAGAGGAGAAATGGGCATGTCACAAATGAGGGACATGGGTCCTGGACCACATGACTGATGTACTGTGGAAGTTTAACCAGGCCAGAGGAGGGCACATAGCATGTCAGACAAAGTGCACAGTGCAGTCATGGACTCACCCCCTCCTTGCTGCTGTCTGTCCTTCAGCTGCCCATCCAGGTCAGGGAAGACCACCGCCAGGATCCGGAGCATGTTGGGGGTCAGGGTCCGGTGTCCGCCCCTCCTGCGAGGAGGCGACAGCTTCAGCTGGACCCTTGCGATCCTCCGGGTCCAGCCACGAAGGTCCTCCCACCTCTTCTGGCAGTTGCGGATCCTGCGCCTGTAGACCCCCACGGATCTTACTTTCCGGGCGATGGTCAGCCAGATTTCCTGCTTCTGGTGGGCATCAACCTGTGAGGATGACAAAGTGAAAAGGCCATTACTACACATGCAACATATACGTGCATCACACAGTTGGATATACATGTCTCAATCACAGGGGCATATGATGTACACAGGCAGTGCAACAATGGCTATGAACAGTTTGCCAGCAGTCACTACATGGTATCATTGCATGGGAAGTAAACCTAGTTGGAATGCACTGTTACTGCACTGTACCAGTTCAGTGCATGTAACTACACACTTTGGGGTGTGACAACTACTCAGTGGGCATGCTAGCCAGTGGTGTGCACACTGACAGTCCTGCTAGTCAGACAACATGCACAATTAGTGAGGCAGTGGACAGCACACTCACCTGCTCCCCTGGTTTCCCATACAGCTTGCTGTACTATGGAAGGAGGCTGTCCAGCAGGGCCTGGTTCTCCTCAAGGCTGAAGGCTGGGGCTCTCTCCACAGTACGTGCCATTGCAGGAGCCAGAGGATGCATAAACAGCAGCAGTGTTGGTGGCAGATGTTGTCCTGGAGCATGTAGTGCAGGCAAGTGATCTCTCAGGGGAACAGCCAGCATTATATGTGTGCTGCAGAGGCAGATACTGTCCCATGTGTCCAAAGTGATAGGTCCAAGTCGTTTGCATCTTCTGAATCTGACCAATCCATGGAATAGCAGCACTAATACACGCCCACAGCATCCTTCAAATCTTCAACTTCATGACACCCATGATTTTGCAACATTGTTGTGGCTGGCCAACTGAATTCACTGCATCAGACTCGTTGGAGCTTCGAAAACGCGTCCGTTGCCATGCCAGGCCCCAGCCAAAGTGTGCACACCGATCGGTCCATTGCTGTACAACGCGTACCAGGCATACAACGCGTACCCGCTCACATACAATGCAATGGGCCGGCCGGGCACACCGATCGGTCCATTGCTCTACAACGCGTACCAGGCATACAACGCATACCCGCTCACATACAATGCAATGGGCCGGCCGAGCACACCGATCGGTCCATTGCTGTACAACGCGTACCAGGCATACAACGCGTACCTGCTCACATACGATGCAATGGGCCGGCCGGGCACACCGATCGGTCCATTGCTGTACAACGCGTACCAGGCATACAACGCGTACCCGCTCACATACAATGCAATGGGCCGGCCGGGCACACAGATCGGTCCATTGCTCTACAACGCGTACCCGCTCACATACAATGCAATAGGCCGGCCGGGCACACCGATCGGTCCATTGCTCTACAACGCGTCCCAGGACAGGTCACACGCATATGTCACCAGGCTGGTCACTGGTGAACCTATGCCAGCCACATTTACTTTCCAGGGACTCAGGGGCACACCTACAATACCACACCCAGTCCACACTGTATATAAGGCATGTGTGGCAGCATAACCTTATCTGTGTATGGGGGTGAACATGTGGTTTTTGGGGTGGCACTTGGGGGCAGACACACCCAGGCTGTGCACGTGTTCATGGGGACAGGGTCCTTTGTGTGTTGTGCACCTGACCACTGTGGTGTGCAACTTTTCATTTCTGAGCATGTGTCATGGTCACATTTCCAGGTTGTGTATGACATGTCACATACCCCCAGGCTCACATGTGGGAAGGCATGTACGTCACAGGGTGGCCCATTCCAACAATAGTGATGTCCCTCCACAGTCTGTGTGCATGTTGTGTATCACCTGTCTCTGACTCCATGTGCACAATGGGAGACACTCTCCACATCCACGTTGTTTGTGCATGAACTTTGATGGTGTGTGTGTGTGTGTCACAGACGTCCATGTCTGTCCTGCAGAGGCTACAGGGGCCACTACCTGTGGGTGTCATGTTTGTTTTTCTGACGTGTACATGATACGCCATGTCATGCCAGTGTCCATGTGGCAAGACAGGGTCCCTGGGAATCTACCTGTCAATGAGCTGTGATACCTGTGGAGCATCTGTCCAGACATGTCACTGTGGTATGTGTGTGGAACGTGAGAGCAGTTAATGGGTACTGTGACACAGCCTAATGGTGTCCCATAGCACACCCTGGAAACTGTTGTCAACACTTGTTGAACAGAGATGTTAGATGATGTCCATGTAGGTGCCATATATGTCCAAACGGAACGACACACACATCAAGTACTTGTGTTTGTTAATGATGTATCATGTGAAATTGAGTATGGTGAACGGCACATAGGTGGGGTGACTGACAATATTGCTTTCTTCACCTATGCACTGAAGGGCTCCTGCTGTCCATCGACCATTCCCAGACCAGGCAACGATGGTGGAACGTGACAGCATCCGACGGTACCGCTTCACCAGGCAGCTGATTGAGGATTTGGCAGTGCGGTTGGACCCACATTTGCAGCCTGGCCGGCCGTATCCTACAGCGCTGACCGCCAAGGTGAAGGTGATGGCAGCCCTACACTTCTTTGCCACTGGTACCTTTCAACACACTGTGGCAACTACTGGTGGGATGTCACAGACTATGTTCAGCTGTGTGCTACGCGATGTTTTGGGGGCAATGTTGAGATACCTCAACCAGTACATCTATTTCCCAACACGTCAACGACTCACTGACGTCAAGAGTGACTTCTATGCCCTGGGGAGGATGCCACATGTAATTGGCTCCATTGATGGGACACATGTGGCTTTGATACCACCAGAGGCACATGAGCAGGCATACCGGAACCGTAAACATTACCATTTGATCAATGCTCTGGTGGTATGTCTTGCAGATATGACCATCACACATGTGTGTGCCCGTTTCCCGGTTCGGCACACGATGCCTACGTGATGAGGAGTAGTCGCATCCCGAGGATGATGTCACAGATGCCGAACCAGCGTGCCTGGCTTGTTGGTGTGTACTGACTTTGTACCATTGTGTGTGTTCTGCTATGTTGTTTTCCCGCACACATTTTCAAATCGGCTAATGTGCAATTGTCTGTCTGTAGGTGACTCGGGATACCCCAACATGCCGTGGTTGCTGACACCCCTCAGGAACCCTGTGACACCAGCCCAGATGCGCTACAATGAGGCACATGGTCAGACGAGGAGGGTGATTGAGCGGACCTTTGGTCTCCTGAAGAGCCGCTTCCACTGCCTGGACAAGACAGGAGGGGCCCTCCCATATGCCCCAGCAAAGGTGTGCAAGATTGTCATCGTCTGCTGCATGCTACACAACCTGGCAGTGCGGAAGGAGTTGCCTCTCATCCTGGATGGCGATGACCAACGTCCCCCACCTGTGGAAGATCCTGGCCTGGGTCACGATGCCAGTGAAGATGATGATGATGGTGATGTCCGCACACAGCTCATCACCAACTTCTTCAGCTGAATGTGAGTCTCCAGAGGGTTGTAATGTCAATGATTTGAGTTTGCATGATATGTGTGTGTGGTACTCTGTTGCTGTTTGAGTGTGGCCATGTGCTACTTGACTGGATGCGTGCAGCGATGTGTCCTTGCAGGTGGTCTGTACTGCCCAACAGTGTTGACATGCTAACTTGGTTTTGTGTAGTTATCTCGTGACATGTATTAGACATGAGTATTGCCCTTCAGTGCTGTTCTTCAGTGGTTTTGACTGTGTGTCATGTCTGTCCTTCACAGGGTGCTGCCGGAGTTGTCTGATCAACTTGGATCCCCCGAATCCATGATTCAACTTCAAAGGTGGAAGCAGTCGTTTCCCTACAGGTGATGTGCCACACACCCCTGGACTTTCTGTCTTCTGCACTTTTTGACTTTGTGGCCACAGCCAGGTTGGATTAGCTTGCATTTGTAGTGGAAACAACATGTTGCAAATGTGTAATAAACCTGTGCTTCACTTTGGAATGTGCGTTGTCTGTAGTCACACATCTGACTGACATTTGCTTACTGCACCTGTAGTCTAGTTGACAGTGACTGTGAATAGGTGGCGTGTCTGTGCATTCCACTGTATTTCGTTGCAACATCAGTATAGGTGATGAGTCTGATGGCCCTGGTGTGTATGTGTTGTGTGGCCCTAGTGGTGTGTCTCCCTCATATGTGTCACGTCGCCATGACTGACATGACGGTGTTGGACTTGCTGTAGCAGTTAGCATGCACAATGTCATTTAGCAGATCACCATCTACATGACAAAAACCACGTTGGAATCACAACAGAGGCAGATATGGTGTATTGGTGAGTTTATTTACATACAGGTTTGAGGATGGTGCACAGGATGGTGGGTGCTGTACATAGAAATTGGAATCCAAAGTTCCCATGTGAATTGGAAGTCTTGGTAGCTGAAATGTCCAGAGTAAAGTCCACAGTCATCTGATAAATTTGGCCAACTAGAGCTCCCCATGTCATGTGGGAGAGTTGGGTTGGCTTCGACAGGGCGTGCAGTTTGCACACAGAGGAAAAGTTCCAGAACAAGTGTTGGCTTCCTGGGGATGTAGATGGCCATCGGCCTCTCAGTTTGGCCTCCTCGGACGGCCCCTCTTCTTGGGGGGGACCCTCAGGTGCAGGCTGCGGCGGTGCAGGGGACTCTCTGCCAGAGTCCTCCTCCCTCCCTGTGGCATTTGCAGTTGTTTCAGCAGCAGAGGTTGTGGGCACACAGGGAGGTGAGGCCATGTTGGTGCTGATCTGGCGGAGGCATGTCAGTATGTCCCTATGCACCGCTGTCAGTTGTTCCAATGTGTCCCACTTGGACTCCATGCCAGACATGTGTGTCTCGACACGTGACATGTGTGTCTCGACACGGGACATGTGGGAGTCCAAGCGGGCATGATGGGCAGCCTGCTGCTGTTGTATGTCCTTGAGGATCCCCACTACCTGGCTGACCTCTCCGGTGCTAGTCTGGTACGCATCCGCGATGCGTGCCAGTTGTGGGTCATCATGCAGTCCAGACCCCTCTGCAAAGAGCGACCTATGTCTACCACCCCTCCCACCACCCCTGGCGACACGTGCAGGACCTGCGGTGGCACGCACAGGTGACCGTGGGCCCACTTGGGTGTTGTTCCTGGGCTCGTTGTCACCAGCTCCAGTTTGGGCCTGGGTCCCTGCGCTGTTGTCATCTGTGGTCCTTGGTCTGTCTGTGTTGGCAGGGGTGGCCTGTGTGTTGGCAGTTGTTGGAGGGGTGGGTGCAGGGGGTGCAGATGTTGGTCCTGCTGGTGCTGCATGATGACTCACACCGGAGGGTCCAGCTGGTTCTTCGCCATCCGAGGAGTGCAGAGGCTGATCCACACCAGTGAGCTCAGTGTTCTCCGGAGCCTGGGACAGGGACTCCTCCTCGTCTGCTGCTGTGTCCCCATCATCACCTGTTTTGGGGAGAGACACAGATTGTATGTTATGTTTCTACTGGCATCAATTGTTCAAACACCTGACAGTTGTGACTGTACCTCTGGATGTGGGCCAGGACATTGCATTCTCCTAAATTGTGACAGTCAGAGAGTGATATTGGTGTAGCACATTGTCCTGCCAACCTGTGGCATGTCAACATGAATGTTGAGGTGTGTGCATGACCAGCATTGGTGGTATTTGGTTGCCATCCAGGCCTCCTTCTCCCCCAGCCCAGTTATCCCACCATGAAGCATGCTTCCATTGCAGGGAGTGCAAGTTGTCTTTCAGGATGTCAGTCAGTGGTGTCCTGCTGTTGGTTGTTGCACAGTTCCCAGCAGGGCCTTGTGCTCCCCCCCAGCAGTACCCAGTGTCAGCCATCTTGTGAGTCCTTTTCCACTCCCTGTGATGTGAGCATGGTTCAGAGTGGTGTTGATGGGCCAATTGTGAGGGTGAGCAATATCTGTGCCTACAACTCCCATCATACTATTGCCTCCACCCCCTTCCCAGCATGCCCATCCTTCCTTCCTTTTGGCTCTGCTTCCCTGTGGGGTGGGGTGCCTGTGCTGACAGGATGGCTGGGAGTGTTGTCCTGGCAGTTGTTTGGCTACAAGTCCCAAGAGTGTCCCTGTGCTTCACACAGCATAACCCAGGGTGGTGGTTCTTTGTGGGATCTTCAGTTAGGATTAGAGGCATTGCATTCTCCCAGGTGGGTTATGTGGAGTTAGTGTTGAGGGGGTGTGTGAGGGGAGGTGCTTGTAACTATGGTCAGTGCTGTGAGTCCTCCTTCCCACCCAGCCAGATATCCCACCATGGAACGTGCTTCCATTGCAGGGAGTGCAAGTTGTCTTTCAGGATGTCAGTCAGTGGTGTCCTGCTGTTGGTTTTTGCACAGTTCCCAGCAGGGCCTTGTGCTCCCCCCAGCAGTACCCAGTGTCAGCCATCTTGTGAGTCCTTTTCCACTCCCTGTGATGTGAGCATGGTTGAGAGTGGTGTTGATGGGCCAATTGTGAGGGTGACCAATATCTGTGCCTACAACTCCCATCCTGCTATTGCCTACACCCCCCTTCCCAGCATGCCCATACTTCCTTCCTTTTGAGTGAACTTCACTGTGTGTGAGTGTGACAGCAATGGCAAGATGGCTGACAGTGTGGTCCTGTTGTTTGTTGGTGCCCAGTTCCCAGCAGGGCCTTGTGCTCCCCACAGCTGTGGCCAGTGTCAGACATCTTTGAAGTGGCTTTTGACTCCCTGTGAGGTGTGCATGCTTCAGTGCTAACTTGCTGGGCCATGTGGGTGTGAGATGTTGATCTGTGACTACCACTCCCATCATGCTATTGCCTACACCCCCCTTCCCAGCATGCCCATCCTTCCTTCCTTTTGAGTGGACTTCAGTGTGTGTGAGTGTGACAGCAATGGCAAGATGGCTGACAGTGTGGTCCTGTTGTTTGTTGGTGCCCAGTTCTCAGCAGGGCCTTGTGCTCCCCACAGCAGTAGCCAGTGTCAGCCATCTTGTCAGTTGTTTTCCACTCCCTGTGATGTGAGCATGGTTCAGAGTGGTGTTGATGGGCCAATTGTGGGTGTGACCAATATCTGTGACTACCACTCCCATCATGCTACTGGCTACACTGACTTGACCAGCATACACAGAATTCCTTCCTTTCAGTGAGCTTCCCTGTGAGGTGGTGTTCTAGTGGTGGGTAAATATCTGGGAGTGTTTGTTGGTTCTATTTGTGCCACTGCCTTGCTGTATTTGTTGTTAGGTTTGTAGATGTCATGACACAGTTACATATCACTATGAGATGGCAGGTATTGTGTTTGTCTGACTAGCATTCACATCTTGGGATGGATATCTTTTGGTTGCTGTGTATTTGCTAAGTGTGCATGGTTTGCCTATCCCCTTGACTGTGATGTGTGTGTGTTGTCACACCATATTGTGTATATTAGTTGTGTACTCACCAGGCTCTGGAATGTCTGTTAGTCTGTATACGCTCACTGGTGGTAGGATGGCCCTCACCTTCTCCTCCCAGGGCCTGAGGTGTACTGGTTTTGCAGGAGGGCCACTGCCGGTGTGCTGGCTGAGGAGGTAGTCCTTTTTGAGTAGGTCCCTGACCCTCCTGCGCACATCATACCACCTGTTCTGGATGTCTTCCTTTGTGCGCAAACATGGTGATTGTGCGTTGACCCTGTCGACAATCCTCGCCGACATCTTGGTTTTCTGCGACATGGGGGTCTGTTGTACCAATGTACCAAACAACTGTGGCTCTACCCTCAGGATCTCGTCTACCAGGACTTCCAATTCACAATCTAGGAACTTATGGTTCTTCTTTGGGGGCATGGTGATGGGTGGTGGTGGTGATTGATGTGTGTGTGTGTGCAAGTGGGGGGTGTGAGTGTAGGTTTAGCTGGGTGTGTGTGAGGGTGCTATTTGTAGGTGTGGTAATGGTGTGTGGCTTGTGTGATGTATGAGCTGTGAGTGTGTCTGTGGTTGCTGTGTGATGGTGTTCTGTCTGGCAGGTCAGTGGAATTTGCAAGGGATCATGGTAGGGATTTGTGGCCTTTATGTAGGTGGAGTTGGAGGTGTGTCCTTGTTCCATTTTTTTCCTCCCTGTATTTATTGGCTTAGTGGTTGCTTGTTTGGCCCTTTTTTTCTAATTTTTCCTTGGTGTTTTTGGTGCATGTAGGAGTCGTTCTTGTGTCCGAGTAGGACGCTGCAGTTGTCTGGTGCGATCTTGTCTGACTTGTTCCCGCTGTGTGTCAGCTAGGTTTCATATGCGGCGTACGAGTCGGTCGCGGAGTATTGGGTTGCTTCGGCTGGGTTTTGTATGCGTGTCGGTCGTACGGCTTGTGCTCCGGGCGAGTCGGTCGTGTTTTGCACGCACAGCATCGTACTACGCGGGTCGGAGTTCACGGGTACGTTTCGTTCGGGTTCAATCCGAGTGCGTGTCGGTCGGTTCGTTTCGCGTGATTTCCCGGCCGGATGGCTTGTTTCCGTCCGGCTCGGTCAGTCGTTTTGTATTCCGTCCGAGTCTGTCGGATTTCACATGCATTTCATCGTACTACCCGGGTCGTATGGCGCCGGTCCGAGTCTGTAGGACTAAATTCCCGTACCGAGTCGGTCGGTATGTTTTCCGGCCCGAATCGGAATCGGCCCCTATGTCTCTTTCGCCAGTCTTGATACAATTCACGATTTAGAGCCATTGCAGAGAGTCTGTGTCAAAGATGTGTAATTGGCCAACAACAAAATGCAGGAAGAAAAACAGTGGTCAGTATGAGTCATATTGGGAAATCGGGAGGTCCTTTTACCCGCATGCAGCTAGATTTTATTGGTGCAGAGACAGAATATCGAGTAAAAAATATTGAGTTGCACAAATATTGAGTCATTAATATCGTGGTTCAGAAACATCGACAACAAGAATATCGTGGTCAAGAATATCGACTTACGGTAAGTAATATCGATTTTAAAAGTATCGAAGTGTTTAATATCGTTTGCAAAAATATAGTTGTTAAAAATATTGTTTTTTTATTAATGTTATGTATTTTGAGTATATATTTTATATGTATGTGTTGTATGTTTTTTTGTATAAGAATTGTTTGTATTCTTAATATATGTGTTAAATTTTTAGAATTTATAAATTATTTTTTATTTGAATTTTGCTTTTTAGTTTTGTAGCGGGTTGTGGGTTTATAGGGGAATAGGGTGGGAAGTAATTTAATTATATTAAATTTATTGATTATTTTTTATTTATTAATATTTGTTTAATTGAGAAGTAAAATAAATACATTTATGTATTAATTCATTTGTTTGTTTGTAAATATTTTCTAGTTTAAAAGAATTATTTTTTATAAATGTATTTATTATTTTACTTTATATATTATTTGTGGGTTTTTGTTATATGTAATTAATATTATAATATGTTTTCTTTTTATATCTTTAATATATTTGATTTTTCACTTTCTAAATATTGTTTAATTTATATGATTTTTTAATTTTTTTTATATTTTATGTTTTTGTTTTAACTGTTTGAGTGTGAATAGTAATTTTTGTCTCTCTGCTATCCAACACTTTCCCTAATGTTGCACTCACTGGAGTGAGAATAGTAATTTTTACCTCTCCGCTATCCAGCACTTTCCCTACTGTTGTACTCACCGGAGTGGGAATAGTAATTTTTACCCCTCCGCTATCCAACACTTTCCCTACTGTTGCATTCAGTGGAATGGGAATAGTAATTTTTACCCCTCCGCTCTCCAACACTTTCTCTACTGTTGCTCTCACTGGAGTGGGAATAGTACATTTTACCCCTTTGCTATCCAATACTTTCCCTATTGTTGCACTCACAGGAGTTGGAATAGTAATTTTTACCCCTCCGCTATCCAACGCTTTCCCTACTGTTGCACTCTTTGGAGTGGGAATAGTAATTTTTTCCCCTCCGCTATCCAACACTTTCCCTACTGTTGCTCTCACTGGAGTGGGAATAGTAATTTTTACCCCTTTGCTATCCAACACTTTCCCTACTGTTGCACTGATTGTATTGTGAAATTTAAGTTTAAATATTTTTTAATAGTTTAATGTTTTAATCTATTATAGATTTTTGTTTTTTTATAATTTAAATCATTAATATATATTGTTATTTTTTATATTAGTTTAAACTTTTAACATAAATTAAAAATAATAGTCTATTAATTGTTTTAAAGTAAATATATATGTATACATTATTATGTTTGTGTGCTTATTTTTTTATTAAGTTTATTTATTATATTTTATTAAAATGTATATTAAATTTATATTATTTTGTTAAAATTATATTTAATCTATTTGATATATATTATTTTATTTTATATTTATATAAATGTTGCTATTTAATACACCTATATTTTTTACATCGATATTTTTTAGTCAATATTTTTGTACTTACCTGTTTAATTATAACAGTTGATATTTTTACATCAATATTTTGTACTCGATATTTTTTACATCAATATTTTTACATTGATGTTGTGTCAGTGAACCGATTTTATTGAGATGCCCCCTTGCAATGGATTGAAATATGCCCTTGTGATTGTGTGCTTGTTCTCTTGTTGGGTGGAGTCTTACCCCACAAGGTGCAATGATAGCTTAACAGTAGCTAAACTGCTTCTTAGAGAGTTAATACCAAGATTTGGTTTTCCAGTCTCGTTGGAATCAGATAGAGGTACCCATTTCAACAATGAAGTGGTACGAATGCTTTGTGCTGCATTGCACTTTGCTTATCGACCAGAGGCATTTGGTGTCGTTGAACAAGTGAATGGAAGTGCAGAAGTGTTTGAAAACATGGTAATGTGAAAACGTACACAAAGAGAGAAACAGATATTATTTACCTATGCATGTAATTACGTGATTTAAGAAACTAAACTTAATTAACATAGAAAATGTGCTGAAAATAACTTTTAAAAGGTGTCAAAATGAAATAATGTCTAAATAATAAAGCACCTGAAATAATTAAAATGCTTAATTTAGCAATGACAGATAGTATTAAAGCTGCAGCTTATTCAAGTATTGTGTGATAAAAAACATTTACTTTAGAATGAAAACGTGAATATTTTGTTTTGAAAATGAAAAACATGCAAAAGAAGTAGTGCCTAATATTGACATGTAACCTTTAAAAGTAGAATAATGATTGGCTTAATAAAGAAAACTTTAAATACCATTGTTAATGTGTGTTTTATATTAATTATAATGTGGCAATGATTCAGTGAATTTCATGTAGTCCTCAGACGCTTTTCATTCCTTGCTCAAAAAGGCAGAATCTAGCTGAAGTAGTCAGTTTCAGACGCTGTGTGAACTTTCCATGAAGTTTCTTTCCAGTACTCTAGGACAATGGACTAACTATTGGTTCAGCAACACTTTTGACAAAAATGTATCCAAACTCAGAGAGAGCATCTGGGAACAGACAGACTGTGAGCAAAGTGAAGTCTCATACTTCAGAGGAAAGGATGAAAATTGAGATAAATTAATTTGATGATTTCGCAAAAGGATTACTTAATGCTTCTGGATTTCTTAGTGAGGTATTGATCACACCATGGGCATCCCACAGTGGAAACGAATGGAAACCATATGGTATAACGGAGATGAAACTTTGTGGGCGTAAACTGTGAACTTTTGGAAGTATAATTGCCCCTTGGAGGAGGAGTCGGGCTGGCTGTAATTTTCAATTTCCTTGCCTGGCATGCTGTCGGACAGAACTCTGATTTCCCTCTAATGCCAAACCATTGAACTGAACTTTCCTAACTGATCTGGAACCTGCACTTTGCCGGCTAGTAAAGTGAGCAGGAAATAATCTTTCGGCTGAAGAGTTAACTGACTCCTTTCTGTGGCACGCTGTGCTTCAGTTCTGCATTCTTTGTTTGTATGATTTAAATGCTGAAACTTGATTTTTCCCATGTTTTTCTCTCATTTCTTTTCTCGGCAACAATCAAATGTCTTTCCCTCTAACTGAATCTGTATGACATTGTGTGGCAAAATTGTACTAATTGGTTGTTATTAAATCTAATTATGAAATGCGATTTCATGTTTCTGACCATTCAAATTGAGGCTTTAGATAAATGATTTCTATGAGCAAACTTTATCGTATTTGAGTCATTCTTGAAGTGAACTTACTTGTCTTAGGATTTATGATTTCGATGACAACTGTGGATTGAAGATGGAAATTTGCAGATTTTTGGTATTTCTTTATTCCAGGTCCTCATAAGAAATTGCCTCACGTTCTCTAATTATCCAAGTCCCTGTTAGCTCAGAAAAAGATCCATTGGAGGACTAATGTCAGATGATTATCAAAGTGGTATATTTAAAGAATAAGTATATTCGTGTTATGGGCCTAGCTCTAGTATTTTGTAGAGATTGTAGTGAGATGAAACTTTTGCCCAGCTTTCTGCTGCATCACTGGTGTTGGCTGAAAAGTTAGAGATAAGCCGAGAAGGACATTGCTGATGAATTTGAGGATCCATGGTGCATATGAGGGTCGGATGGCTGACAGTGTCAAAAGCAACTCAGTCCAGTAAATCAAGAGACGGGGTCATCTTCATCTGTGGTCAAGAGGGCATTGTTTATGATGTGCAGCCTGATCTGAAGGTAGACTGGCAGTTGTGCAGGAAATGGTTATCACTAATGTCAAAAACAATTTAAAATATCAGTTTCAAAACTGAAAACACATCTGTTTGGACTCTACCTTGCCCAATAACTTCATTAGTCCCTTCTGAAATCTGCTCCTTCTGTCAGAGCTTTGCTACCTTTTCTCATTACCTCACCTGCCTCATCTGTGCTCCTCCAGTTCTCTCCTAACTCCATCTTCATCGTCTACAGCTGAAATTTCTGCTTTAGATTTTTATACCAATATTCATGTTTTGGCTCTTTCAAGATTGAATAGCGGAAAAGACTAACATTTAAGTATGTCTCTTATTGTACCTTCTTTCCCGAAACACATTCCATTTTACTCAATTGGTTTCTTCAATCTATATTTGCCATCTGAATTAATGTTTTTAGATGGTTTGAAAGACTCTTCAGAGTCTTTGCTCTACTACAAACACACAAAATGCCTTTTTTACAGTGAAGCAACTATGAGATAAACTAGCATGTAGAACCAAATATCATAAAGTTTCAATCCAATGGTTTACAAAAATATTAATATTATCCCATGTGAGATCTCTCATTAAAGAAGACTAAGCATCCTTGTTTAATTTCAGTGACAAGTAAGGGCATTTGAGGCTGACACATTAGTGCATGTGGACTGACAGATCTAGAGGCCATGTCTGGGCAAATGCTTCACCTTTGAACTTAGAGGATCTTGTTAACTCTAACAGTAATGCTCTAGAGAAATAAAATCTTCACCAGTCAGGTTTTGCCTCAGGAGCATAACAGATATTCACAGTAATTATTGAGAGCTACACCATCAAAAACACAAGATCTCCCGGTGACACCAGGCACCTCCTTTTGATTTTTGGAAATGTTTCTGCAGGCTTTTGATGCCAGAAGGGATTTGTTTTGATGGCTGTTGTATAATTAGCTGTTTGAGAAGATGTCCAGACATGCGCATCCTATTGAGGCAAGGGCTGAAACATTACGTCCGTGGTTCGGTGTTCTCTGGCAGAAAAAGAATGGCAGAGGCCCTGCAGACTTTTCTGGAGAATAATAGAAGGTGTGATGTGTGTGGAGTTATGGGCACACCTATACTGTTTCAAAGAAGAAGGAAATGCTGGTAACCTGGTTACCTGACATGTTTGTCTCTCCGAACATTACTCAGATGTTGAGAAAGATGCAGTGAGTCCTAGGTATGGAGCAAAAACCTGTCCAGTTGACTGAGGTTGTAGGCCATGTCTAACCTGACTTCCACTTCAGCTGATGCTTTTAGCTGGGGCCCTTTATGGAGAAAGAAATCTAGAAGACAAAAGCTCCATGTGGAAAAAGGGACCTTTTGATAATGTGATGCAATATATGTGGATGCTGCTGGATCCTTCTTATGATATTGTCTAATTTTTTCCATTTTCTGGAGCTCACAAGGTTTCAATGGGCAATGTGGTGCAAGCAGGGCTCACCCCGCTTGGGTAACAATCAAGGAGCACGCTCCAGCAGGTGATGTATATTTGTGGTTATCTCTTAGCGGTAAATGGATTTTTGTCCCATTTGGGCTGATGTTACTTTTTTGGAAATATGTGTCCCGTATATATCGAAATGGTTCATTTCTCCATTTTTTTCCAGTAGCCTAATGGCTGCAAATTGGAACATTTACAACAGTAGCAAGCAATACTACCTATATAATTTACAGGAAATCTTTGTGCATGACCTAGCAATCTCGAGACCCCAAGCCCACATGCGTTTGAGGATCCTGTAGGATGCATAGCCATATAAAAAGCCCTGCTAACCTCCACAGAGTTTATGATCAAATGTATTCTCTTGTGCACTTCATGCTCCTCAAAGACTGCATCTTCCAAGGTCTGGATACTTATGGCCAGATTTGGCGATGCGGTAGCAGGGCGCCAGATTACGAGTTTCCTTGTAGTCTTGCGGGCGGTCCATTTGGCATTACCATGGCGGCGCCTTGGTTAGGGTCATAGTGAGGAAACTTGTAATATGCTTGGCAGTGCCACATCCATATATAAAAGAACAATGATACGGAGGAATAAATATGTAATTTTTATTAACGTGTAGGGAACAGTCAATTACCCTCACTAATAGTTCAGCAGTCCTATACACATGAATTACCTAAATTGATTTGGGGCACACATACATAATGGGATCGAACTTCAACTGAAGATAATAAACAATTATACATGAAGGGAAAAGAAAGAAATACATACATCAAAAAAACATTGATAAACACAACGTAATGTTACCAATACCCTAAAGTCTATTTCGTGTCTGCCCATTTATTTAAGGCAGTCCACTGAAGGTAGTCCAAAGTTATATGCACAGAGGCAACACAACCCTTTTACCGTAGCTCTCTAGTGTCACACAACGTGCTTTGTACAAAACTCTTTTTAATTTATAAAAAAGACTCCTCCATAGAAGTATCGTCGACGCGGACGCGTTTCAGCCTCTGAAAACTTATTGGCCTCCTCAGGACGAGAGCAAAGGAACAATAATCATCTGGGTCTCTCCCGGTCTTATAACTTCAAGACCTCAAACTGCGCCTCGATGGTGCCTGGTGGGCGCTAAAAGCTCGAACTGAACTCCCATCACTTCTCGTGATGGTCAGTCTTTCCCAGTTGAATGAATCTTCCAAAATAGCAACCGCCTCCCAGTCAGTTGTAAAGAATGTGAGTCGATCGAATATAACTATCCCTTACTCCACTACTCCGCGTGTAGTGGGAAAGACTGACCATCACGAGAAGTGAAGGGAGTTCAGTTCGAGCTTTAGCGCCCACCAGGCGCCATCGAGTCTTTTATATAAATTAAAAAGAGTTTTGTACAAAGCACGTTGTGTGGCACTAGAGAGCTACGGTAAAAGGGTTGTGTTGCCTCTGTGCACATACCTTTGGACTACCTTCAGTGGACTGCCTTAAATAAATGGGCAGACACGAAATAGACTTTAGGGTATTGGTAACATTACGTTGTGTTTATCAATGTTTTTTTGATGTATGTATTTCTTTCTTTTTCCTTCATGTATAATTGTTTATTATCTTCAGTTGAAGATCGGTCCCATTATGTATGTGTGCCCCAAATCAATTTAGGTAATTCATGTCTATAGGACTGCTGAACTATTAGTGAGGGTAATTGACTGTTCCCTACACGTTAATAAAAATTACATATTTATTCCTCCGTATCATTGTTCTTTTATATATGACTGTGTCCTTTACCCAGATATAGGAGGGTGAGTTGGGTATACCCCTTAGATATATATATTGGCAGTGCCACATCAGCACTGCCATGCATATTGCAGACTCAAGACCACTGCACCAGCGCCAGGGATCACAGACCCATGGCAGCTGCAGCGGTCCTCTCATGATCCGAACGCCGTACTCAAAATAGGGTTGTTGGGCCACTGATGCGGCACTGACCCACATTATATTTTACTACAAAGTGATTTAACAAGTCTGTGAGGATTGACTTCTGAGCCAGGGTACTTTCAATCGTCACTTACCCAATTTAAAAAATGACAAATGTAATTTATTTAGAGTAATACATGCTTTTAATGTTCTAAAGAGGACCACGAGTCCCCAGCCATATCCCTTAATGTCTTGGACTCCTAAGAGAACTCTTAAAATGCATTTACATTTCAAAGTAAAAAAGATCGAATTTTCTGTTTCGAAACCAACAAACAGGCCAGCCCACATTGACTCTGCAGATACAGTGAAGATGTTTCCTTTTTTAATGTAAAATGCTAAATGACTTGTTGAACAGTCGTAAAGATCTTAAGCCTTCCTCTCACTTCTCTAACCTTATCTGAGCAAAGATATTGAAAGAGATAGCTCATACCTTACCCTTCCATACCAAACACAATCAACACATCGCTGATACAAGGTTCATGAACGCCTTTTAAGTGGCCAGTTTTCCCCTCTTTTCAAGAAACAGGATATAGATCATGGAGATCTAAATAATTTATGCCCTACATAACACCTCCTTTATCTTTACATCTCTCAAATTGAACCCTCAGAAAATATCCGTCATGTTATTCTACCCTCCACACTGCTCCACCCCATGTGAAACTGGCATGATGGAATAAACCTTCTGTCTGCAAGCCATTTATCATTGAAAATACAAAATATACAAAATCTCTGGGCTTTATACTGGACAAAAACATGCAGTCACATGTGCACATTAGCACATCAGATAAAAGGGCCCACCATCATACCTTTCAAACAGCCGCCTAATCAATTTTACTCTCAAGACTTGCTTATGGCAACTCTTTACTGTCCAGTATACCAAATACTCAACTTACCCCAATAAAAACACCCCTCAATGCTGCAGCCTGACTGAAATCTGGTCTGAGAAGGCCAGACCACAATACGTGACTTTAAACACCATAAAATGGCACCTCCTTTGCAAGCAGGAAGTTAAGACTATACATCGAAAGCCTACTATCTACCCCACAAACCTGTCACCTTAGACGGTTCCAGCTCACTCTGGAGTGCAGAATATTTCCTTAAAGAACCAAGAACTTTAAAGAAAAAGACTTGCAGCAATTATTTTTGGAAGTGCGGCAAGGATATGGAAATCCATCCTCCTACCTATTAGAACAAACTGACAAGAAAGACCTCAAGGAACTACTTTCCTACTGCCATTCTCTAAATGTAAGACAGAATTTAGGCCCATTCCCTTGTCTTCAAGAATCTGAGAGCAATTCTAAACTCATTTTCGCTGCGAAGATTTTACAGCTGAGCCTGACTCTTATCCTATATTTATCCCTGTATATATCTCATATATATTTAACTACATGCTATCTTCATGGATATCAACTACCTCATCTACGAACTTCCACACATATGTCACATAAATTCCTTGCTTACTGAGCAACTCGATTATACTTTGTAATGTATACTCTGTACCATTTAATTTGTATTGTGTTCAATGCCAAACGTTTATCTTAACTGGTCTGCTATGAGGCTTTGGTGGACTTTTAGCTATGGTGGTGAAATTCATTTATTTTCTGTTACGGGAAATTTGTGATATGTATCTACAGTTCGCAATAGGCATTTTCACGTACCTTTTTAAAGTACACAAGCACCTTTCATTAAAAAAAAGTATCATGAGATCCCAGTGGAAGACTGATTCCGACAGAAAACGCATTGTCCCTTACTCACAAGCCTTTTTTGCTTGAGGTGCGTGTTAAAAAAAAAGTCACGCAAGATGTCGCCAAAAGATGTTATGCTCAGAAAGTGTAATTATTAAGGGTGACCGGCATGGATCGCGGGTGGCGGGGCAGGAGGGGTAGGAAGAAAAAAAATAAAACCTTACCTTGAGGCCGGTTCCAGTGTCTTCTCTGCTCCTGCTCTCCTGCCTCCGACACCGACAGGAACAGGAAGCAGGCAGCCAGGCTCCCTCCCCTAAGCCAATCACAATGCTGCAGTGCAGCGTTGTGATTAGTATGAGCGCTGTGACATGACGCTCAGCCAGGGGCTGGAGCGGTGGGCATGTTCTCCATGCAGGCTGTAAATCAGCCTGCATGGAGAAGGTGGAAAGTGCGCATGACAGGTTTGGGTGGCCGAGATGGCCGACCAAACAGTCATTGCGCACTTAGGAGGGGGCAAACCACTCCTCCTCTGCCCTGCTCGGAGAGCAGAGCAGCCCCGCCTACCCACCGCCTGCCGCAAAAGCATAAAATGAAGCATAAAATGATACTAACTCTAAGGTATTATCATTTTATGTTTCTCGCTGCTTAAAAGCAGTGGGGCGATGCTCCTCCGTCATAGCGGAGGAGCCGCCCCTGGTAATTATGAATAATATTAATGGAATTTTACGAAGTTTCAATAAACAAATATGCACAATTTCACACTTCCCTGTGTGTTATTCTGGTGAATCTGCTTTGTGTTATAGAAACGTTTGATTTGCTTTCCATCTTCTCATATTTCAAAGCTTTTTCTATTCATATAGGAGAACAACCATTAGGACTTCCCCACAGTACATAGAACACAATGCTATGTGCTCTGGGTATATTTCACTATTTATGTGTTCCAGATGGCAAAGAAATGGACTGGGCTCTCTACCCATATTAACTGGCGTTCATTAAAAACATTGACCTGGACATTTGCATACTAGAAGAATGACTCAGTGAGATATAATAGTTTACTATCTCAAAACAAAACACATGTGCAGTAATCTTTGTAGGATTTTCCCACTTTTTAGCATCCCAAGGTGGCCAATGCGTTGAGAGGAATTTGTCGACCATCTTAGAATAGTAAAGAATGAGAAAAAAAGATGCCCACCAAAGCAGTAACCAGGAGGGATCCCCCAAATTGCAAATGGCAGTGAGTCTCCTAGTAGCAGTGTGTGAGGAACTGCCTTTAAAGGAAAAAAATATTACAATTTGTAAAATTGAAAAATATTTTTTTAACTTTCGAAAAGGACACATTGATCCATCAGTCCTGGTATTTAAGGGGACTACTATTACAGCAGATGTGCATGTTTTGTATTGCAAAATGCGAACTGCTGTTGCTCATAGTAAGGGGAGACAATGGCTAATCACTCATTACCTCATGTTTTATCCTATCATGAGTGTAAGCAAAATGAGTATGACAATTTCACTGGCCAAATGATGATGACCGGTGACCCATAGCTGCTTTATATATGTCTAATATATGTGATTCTTCTTTTATTTAAATTATTGTCTGGCAAGACAGCCAAAGCCTTCTCAAAGACCAGACCTAAGAAAGGATGCACACCACTGCACTGACTAATCTAAGTATGATATTCACTTCAGTTTGGATCAGCATGTCTTACTTTAATTACCCGATATAGAACGTAGTGGTCCCAGCACTATTACATCCAAACAGTGTAGAGACTAAAAATATATACAATTATATTCACAACAATAAATCAAAAATTACGAATCAATAGTGTAAACAGTGTTATTTAATCACACTGAACACAAAATACAGATTTAGAAAAACACATTATAAACCATCATTTATGTGCCCAAATGGGTAAGGAGGGGAAAGGGCAGTGACTTAAGTGAGGCAGTGAGATAAGTGAAAGACACTACTAGTGGATATCGCAATCAAATTGGTAGGCATATTATTCAAAGCCACACATTTCTTTATCAAAAGGGAAACAAATACAATAAGTTACATAGCCATGTAACATAGAAAGTCACAGTGCAACATGCACTGTTGGCGATACTGGCATCAGTAATGTGTCGACGTTTCGACCCCTGGATGTATGTAGGTGTTCTTAGAAACCTTACTAGCGGGGTCTTCCTCAGGACAAGTGATTAAGTGAAAAGGGGGGAAGGGCACCTAGAAACATAAATGAAAGAACGAGATGTCAGGCCCAATGAAAATAAAGGACGAGAACATGAACAAATAAGAGTCACTGTATGTACCGTGACTTAATTAGAAAGAAGTCCTCAAAGGCAAGAAATGTCGTCTCGGACGAATTAGGGCCCAATGGCTCCAAGGTTCAGAAGGGAGAGAGAGCAGGACACCTACACCTACAAGAATAAGGCGTCAGTCAGTAAGGCCTCAAATGAATCAGAGGAACATGAAGTTCGCTATACTTGCTATACTTGCAGGAACTTACTCCAAAACATGGGTGGTACTCCAAATTATTAGAGCTGCGGTAAAAATCATGGTAAAACCATCGATCAACAGGTGGAAGCCATCCACTTTTTTAAATTGTGCACAGGGAAATTTTAAATTGACAGTCACGATCCCAGATGCCCTTCAATGTTTGATATAATATGGGTTTTTTCCTCCTCTGATGTCATTCTAGTTCATTTGATTCATTCTACGGAAGCAAAGTGGATGGTGTCCTGCTCTCTCTCCCTTCTGAACCTTGGAGCCATTGGGCCCTAATTCGTCCGAGACGACATTTCTTGCCTTTGAGGACTTCTTTCTAATTAAGTCACGGTAAATACAGTGACTCTTATTTGTTCATGTTCTCGTCCTTTATTTTCATTGGGCCTGACATCTCGTTCTTTCATTTATGTTTCTAGGTGCCCTTCCCCCCTTTTCACTTAATCACTTGTCCTGAGGAAGACCCCGCTAGTAAGGTTTCTAAGAACACCTACATACATCCAGGGGTCGAAACGTCGACACATTACTGATGTCAGTATCGCCAACAGTGCATGTTGCACTGTGACTTTCTATGTTACATGGCTATGTAACTTATTGTATTTGTTTCCTTTTGATAAAGAAATGTGTGGCTTTGAATAATATGCCTACCAATTTGATTGCGATATCCACTAGTAGTGTCTTTCACTTACCTCACTGCCTCACTTAAGTCACTGCCCTTTCCCCTCCTTACCCATTTGGGCACATCAATGATGGTTTATAATGTGTCTTTCTAAATCTGTATTTTGTGTTCAGTGTGATTAAATAACACTGTTTACACTATTGATTCGTAATTTTTGATTTATTGTTGTGAATATAATTGTATATATTTTTAGTTTCTACACTGTTTGGATGTAATAGTGCTGGGACCACTACGTTCTATATCGTCTTACACCCAGGTCCCAGTGATTTTGGGTATACCCTTATCTTTAATTACTTCAATTACCCAGAAGGTCTGATTTCTTCAAGGAAATGCCAAGGATCACATGGACATTCATATGGCTCTCCTTTTTAGTCTCGCCTGAGCCAGCGCGCACGCGCTGCCCTGCAAGGCTTATTGTAAGGACTTCCATCTGGCACATCTTTTCCTTGTGTTGTTTTTTTTTCCGGCCACGCATTTGATTGGCCATTTGCGTAAGGCTTCCACAAAAGAAAGCACACAAATGGCCAAAGGCTCGGGTATGTCCCGCCTTCTCTTTAAATGTTCCCTTCCATAGCCTATGGTTCTCGGGAGCGAGCAGGGGTGCAAAGGCTGCCAGCTGGCTGCTGCTCGCTCCCGAGCTCCCTAGGACTGCACTCCTCCCCTCCCACTCCATCAGGCCATGCCGTGTCACATGACACTTCTGCCTCGGCTGCTGCTCGCTCCCGGTCTTGTTTTATTCTGCCGCATCTCCCTCCCCGTGAAGTCGCGCAGAGCTCTACGTGCTAGTATTTCATTTCTAGCCTTTCTCTTACTCTTCGCGCGCAGACCACTGGGGCTGTACTGTAGCCTTTTCTCTTTTCCTTGCTCTCGGTTATTTCTTGCCTGCCTTCAGGTTTTGCTCCCCCTCCTCGTTTCCTCTCTGATGCTGCGAGCTAGTGCGGCCTCCCCAGGGGAGCCTCGGCCCCTGGACGGAAGAAAATGAAGTTACTAATTTCCTCTGCGAGTTCTATCATTGTGACAGCAGCCTCTCTTCACCCGGCCCCTCCCGCCGGCGCTGTCAGCCTTGCCTCTGTCTCCAAGCCCCATGGACTTCATCTCCCAGCCCCTCTGTCTCTGACACTCTGTGCCTTAGACTTCCTCTGTCTCTATTTTCCCCCAGTGTCTCAGACTCTCTACTCCAGTGAGCACAATCTCTTTGCCTCAGACTCTTTACCTTCTTTTTTCTCGTATTCCTGCCCACAGTGTGTCTCAGACTCTGTGTATCTGACTCTTTTACCAGCCTCTTGCGCTCTGTCTGTGTCAGACTCTGTCGCAGGCGCTCATCATCTCTCAGACTCTCTATCCCACCCCAGTGTATATCTTCATCTAACGTGTCTCAGACTCTCTGTCGCAGGCGCTCCTCATCTCGCAGACTCTTTATCCCCGGCCTGTCTTTCTTCCTCTTTGCCCAGTCTGTTTCAGACTCCCTGCTCCTCAGACGTCCTACATCTCTCACTCTCTCTCCCAGTCCCAGTGTATATCTTCATCTAGCTTGTCTCAGACTCTCTCTGTCGCAGGCACTCCTCCTCTCTCAGATTCACCATCCCCGGCCTGTCTCTCACGCTCGGACTCTCAGCGCCTCAGTCTTTCTCCATATTCCAGACACTCTTTCCCTCGTCCCCCAGTCCGTCTCAGACTCTGCGTGCCGCAGACATCAGTACGCTGACTCTCTCTATTTCTCAGACACACTCTGTGGCCTCAGACTCATTATTTCTTTCTCTCTCTCCACAGTGACTCCGAGTCTCTTTGTGACCCAGACATTCCTCCTCTCCCAGACTCTGTCCCTCTCTCTCTGTTCCCCAGCCTCCCTCAGCATCTCTCTTTGTCACAGACCCTCCTCTTGACTCCAAATACCTCCGGCTCGCTGCCTCTCTTTGTACCCTCAGGTTATGCGTCTCTTTATCCATGAGATTCCAGTGTTCCTCCAGTCTCTCTCCCCTCTCTCTCTCTTTCTGTCCTAGACGCTCTCAAGCACTCTGTGACCCCACCTCTCCACCACCCATTGTCTCTCTCGCCCTGTCTCCCCCATCCCCCCTCTCTGTGTGCGCCCCTCTGTTTCCTCTTTGACTGTGTCCCTCTTCTCTCCCATTGTCCTCTTTTCAGTAGCCCCCCCCTTCTCTGTCTCACATTCCTCAGACTGGCCCTTTGCCCTGTGGTCTGTCTGTGACCCATATTCACAGCGTTTCTGCATTTTCTCACTATGGCTATCATCTCGTCAAAACACACACACACTTTTATTGTGAACTCTCTTTCTCCCTTCAGCCCAATGTCTTTACCCTTCTTTCTCTCTCTTTCCTGTACTTGCGCGCCCTTTCTCCCGCTCCCTCACACACACTCTTTCGCAACAAAAATGCTTAACACTTTTTATTATAACTTTTCAACATGATGCACACAATGCTCTACAACATAGCCAAAAGTTCTGGCTAAACACATAAGGTCCCAAAGGCGAGACCTATTGGCTATGCCAATGCTTGTTCTAATTTGAATGTAACTTCCTCTGTGGAAGGTCTGTCATGCTTCAAATACGCATCCACCCACCAGTCATGCATAAATAAGCTCATGCATCTGTTCACGTACCTATCCCTCACCATTCATACATCCTGCGTTTATGTGTTCCTGCATATGTGTTGCTTATGATCCAATATGTGTCTATATGTGTATTGAGTTTGAGTTTCAATGAGTATGTAATGTGAGGTGAATGTGTGTGTGTGTGTGTGTGTATTAGCCTAGACGTGTATTTTTGGCTGTTTCTGTGCATTATCTGTTAACCTGTTTGGCCTAATTTCATGTATTTCAGTGCATGGGTACGAGAATGTCTGTTGGCCGATGAACCTGGACATCTGTGTGCCTGCTGATCTTTTTGCATGAGCACATGTACATCGTATGGCCCATGTGCAGTGGTAAGTCCTGTATGTTTGTTTCCATGTCACATGAGTACATGTGTATGTTTTATTCTGTGTGTGTGACTCAATATTTTTGCTGATCAGTGTGCATGTGTGCATGTAGTCTGGTGGTCTCTGTTTGAGTGCCTATATGTCTTCTGATCAGTGTGCATGATTATTTATAGGTTAGTCCATGTATAACGGTAGGTGTGTTATTTAATTGTCTATCCAGAATTCAGTTCGACAAACGTTCTGTCTGTCCATCATCCAACTGTCAATTGGTGCCTGTACGTGCATCACCTGTGAATGTTTTTATTTTATTTCTGTGTTGTTTGTCTGTAAGCCAGTATGTGTTTTGTCTGTGTATATGTGTGCTACTCTGTGTGATCTGGTAGATAGTAGACTTTATATGTGTCAGTTTTTGTTCACAAGTGCCTGCATGTCTGTCTGTGTGCATGGGTGCTTCTATCCCTGCTGGCATTTGAGTAAATATGCTGTTCGGCAGCATTGGTTAGCGCCTTTATATCTGTTGGCCTTTGAGTGCATGGATGTGTGCACGTGTATTGCTCTGTCTTTGGTTGCTCATACATTATGAGCCATATCTGAATCTGTGAGTGCGAGGATCGTGGTATATTATATGGTATGGTTGTGCGAACATACTGTGTAATACACTTGCAAAGCTGTTTTGGATCCAATCAGGCACATTTGTAAAACCTTTAGCTCAACCCTGGGTAGCTGTGACTTCGAGCAGTAAGACCTAAACAAAGGAATTAGAGTAAAGAATTTACAAGCACCAACACCAAAATAAGAAAGTGACACACATGAAAGAAATCTTACACCAATTTATAAAAATAGATTACATTGTTGTGAATTTTTAGACACCAAGATGAGCAAAATCCTCAAGAGGGTTCCAGAGATAAAGATTATTAAAGAAAACATAAACCTCAGCTTTTTAGGCCAAAGCACAAACAAGCATTGGTAACCGTAAAGTTTGAAAACTTTTGAAAAGTTTGAAAGAGCTGTGTTCGGCTACTCCGGCTCGAGTTGGTTGACCAATTTCAACAGGGAAAAGGTCAGGTGGGCCGATGTAGAGTGTTTGGACAGTTACCTGTTCACCTAAGTACTGTTCCACACTTTACATCAAGACCGCCATAAACTTCAATGGAGTGGTCCTGATTCTGGGGATTCAGGATGCTGAGGATGCTGAAGGATGCTCTAGGTGAGGTCAATGGGGATGTCCTTGTGGTTATTCCTCGGTCCACTGGTAAAGTGGGGCGACTTTATCCACAGGGGTGGTGTCCCTAAAAGTCCTCTTTGAGCCAGTGGAAGGCCAGCTGCAGCTGGGCTACTGATCTCTGTACACAGCTGGTCCAGTGGTTTACTTTGCTGAAGGCTGGTGTCCACCTTTGGCTACCAACCTGGACTCAGACAACACTCCTGGGTTCAGCAGACTCTGCAACTTTTGGCCATCGAGGATCAGTCTCTTGGATTGCGATTTGATGAATATGGCTATTGGCTTGACAAAATGGGCTACTTTAGCTTTGATGGCTCTGAGGCTGATTCCAGGGTGTCATACAACTGACCCTTGGAGTCATTTCTTTGGTTGGGGGCTCAAGAGCGAAGTTTTTCTTTTCACAACCCAGGCGCCACAGGCACAGTCTTCTCTTTCTTAGCCAAAGTGCGGCAGGTGCACTTTAGGTGTCAGTGCTGTCTCTCTTGCCAGGTTCAGGGGTCAGCATGGCAGTCCTTCTTCAGTCCTTTCTCCAGTTCCATTGTGATCTGAGGTTCAGGCTTCCAGTTGTTCGATATTTATGCCCAGAAAGTGAGCTATGGGATGATGCAGCCACTAGCCAATGGGATACCAGAATCCCTCCCACCCTGTGATGACATCCATGTATGTGTGGCATCTAGCAATCACAGAGTGTGCTATTCTGCCCACTCCCAACATGTCTGAACACTTTCTTGGATGCAAGGAGCTTGGTAGCCCAACCTAGAGTTGTGTCTACCTGTGGGCTACATGCCCACGCTAAAAATGGTTTCCGCAACTGGTGTCCCTTCTCTGTTCCCACCGCCAGTCTATCTACCTGAACAGGGGGCAGCCCTCTACAAGTGTGATCGCTATTGGCCAACCAAACGTGGATCCCCTTTGGGGCAAACATCCTGTTTGGCCTCCTACAAGGGGGAGGTGACACCTTCCTCTGTGGCAGGCCTCTATTGTTCCAGAGCCTGGGAGTCTTTCACACTGCTCCCTAAGAGGGCAGAAGGACGTCTGGTTGCCAGCAACTGTGCACGGCCTATGGACAAACTGGGCAATAGAGTGGGAACTTTCTAAAAGTTGCCTTTCTTTAAAAGTGACATTAAATTCGACATGGGAATCAAGTCAGGTTTAATGGCACAATTAATTTGATACCTTGAAGTATCCATTTTAGTAGTCCCATTCAGAAGCTAGTGGGACTTGGAGACCAGCCAGTAACTCTGTATTAGGCAATGGGGGTACTAACCTTTCCACGGCAAAACAAAAATGTGGAAGTTTTTCTGTTAGGACACATTAAAAGTATGCATCCTACTTGATAGTATACAGCTCCCTGCCTTAGGGCTAAATAGGCCTTCTTTAGGGGAGACATGTCTATTGTCATGAGAAGTGGGGACTTTGCCATTGGTTTAATTGGCAAAGTCAAACTAGCAGTTTAAAACTGCTCTTCCAGGCTGCAGTGGCAGGCTGGGAGCCATTTTGTATTTTGTAACACATAGGATGGCACAATCAGAGCTGCAGCCCTGGGTGGACACTGTAACTTACACGCCCTGATACCCTTGGTACCATATGCTAGGTACTTATAAGTAAGCCAGTTATGTCAATTGGGGGTTGCCAATATGACATACATTTTTCTATGGGTTGGACCACTGGCTCTGAGGTCTGGCTAGCGGGCCTCAGTGCACTCTCAGAGTAAGAAAATGACAGCACCAGTCCAAAACTTAGGGGGTGATCAAGCAAAAAGAGGTATTTCCTTACAGTACAGAATTGCCGTGCATCTGTCTGCATGCATTTTAGTAATGTTCCCCGGTTTGATGTATGGATGATTTTCTAGTTCTTCTCTGTACAACTATTAATTGCTTAATTTCTTTAATATTTTCCATAATTTTCTGACTATCACATGTAGCAACATTTCCCAATACAGGAGACAAAATAAAAGAGCAGTCTGCAGCACAAATCACATGCCAAGTCCATTTAGTACAGAGCTAACATGGAAATATTTGGATAGCTTGGAACTGATTGCAGGCACGCAGGAAATCAAATTGAATGCACGTGGGTATATCACTTAGTCATTGTTTCTTTCCTTTTCATTCCTTTTCATTTTTTGTACAGCACATTTTTTTGGCCAATTTGAAAGGCCCCAAGCACCAGAGTCAAAAAACATCTGTTCCTCCTGTTTCCCATCTAGAAGTAATTTATGTTCTCAGCTTTGTACCATGCTGTTAAATGCAGAATGTGTGAAGACAGATGATTTACCCCTTCAGAGCTTCATTTTCCTTAAACATGTATGAAAGAAACATGTTATTAATTGACACACACACTGCCATGTTTCATGGTCTAACATACATTTAATAATACTTAAAAAAGGTGTTCAATAAAGCAAATTATGATCTATTTGCAGATGCAATTCGTCAGCAGCTCGTGAAAAAAGTGCATTGGATTGCAAAGATGCGGGCTCAAAGCTACATAGTTCAGTTTTAACTGTATGATACTGTTTGCCATTTTTAGGCAGGTGAATTTACTTGTTTTACTTTTGATCAGCTATGCCTTTATGTAAAATGACTGATTTCTAAATCCCTGTTTTTGATTTCAGGCAAGGTCTCCATTTTAAGTTGATATTAGCCTACCGCACATGGACTCACAATAAGAGTGGCATGTTATTATCCTCGTCAATTCCCTGCCCCGGAATTACCAGGCGCGGCCGGCATAATTAACAGCGGTGGAGTGGGGAGGGACGGTGCGGTTATGGCGGAAGTGGACAGATGACGGGATAGGGAAAATAAATAAAACCACTTACCTTGCGCTCGCCGCATCGCTGAGTCGGCGATGTGGCGAGCGCAAGGTATGTGGTTTGATTTATTTTCTTACTGTACTTTCCCTATCCCGCCGTCCATCCATTTCCCCGCAATATGTTTCTTTAATTGTAAACTGTGCAATGCCAGACTGCTCCTTGGAGATAGGGCTGTGCGACTTGAGCTGTAGTGATGAGATGCTGATGAAGATGCATATGTAATTTGAAGCCTACCATTTCCAGATAGTCAAACCACACTTTATGTGAATCTAGCAATAGCTAATTATGCTGTCTCCTTTTTTTGTGCTGGCTAATTGGTTCCTACTACTGAAACTGTACTAATAGAGATTTTTCTGTTTTTGTGCAACTTATAGGGGCAATCAGTCCACACCCCCACATCCACGCCATCCTTGATGACGCCAAATTCATACAGGTGGTAATGCATTGTTATGTAAAAAGCAAATCTTTACAGTGCTGCCAACATAGAATTTAGAACATTTAGCTGAAACATTACACCCACATGTGTGCAAAGTCACATCACAGTTAAATAATTGACTAACGATAACTCTTATTAGAGAAGTCTCTGCTTAAAAGGCTACTGACAATCATGCATTCCAGTGGAATAAAGTAACATGGGTAAGTCCTTTGACACATATATCATCTTATTTTTCCAATTGAACAGCATTAACACATAACCTACAAGTCAATGGCAACCATTACTTAAGGCAAACATTAAATTTACTATGCAGTCCCAATGACACAAGATTATTTTGACTCCTGTCGAATAGCATTAGTATATAACAAGCATTGGCAAAGCCAATCGGTCTCTTTTTTGGGACCTGCTAGTTTTGCTAATGGGTTTAGCCAGGCTGCACAGCATCTTTGATGGTGTGCAATATAGCCAATAAACAGGGGGGAAAAGTCTTCAAGGCTGACTGCGTGATTTTGTAGGCTTACACATCAAGCATGCAATCGCCTACAAAATGATGGAGGGTGGGCAGGTAAGCAACAGGAGGGCGGGGGAAGCACCATTGAGGGCAGGTAGAAGCAGCATGGAGTTTGTGTGAGGAAGAAAACACAGGATACATGTAGGGGGAAGCAACACGGAGCCTAAGGGGATGGAAGGAAACAGAGACAGAGCAATGTGTAGGGTTGGAAACAAAAGAACGAAAGTGGGCAACATGGAGTTAAAGCACACAGGAGAGCTCAAGTCGAAGCTTTATAAAAGTGAAACCTTCCATTAGAGCAGCTCGAAGGACAAAGATGTGAAAATTACATGAGTTACAGTGTTATGAAAATAATTGTGCTGAGGAGTGAAGTGGGCAAACTCCCTGATTGGAAAAAACATATGCAAAAAAGCATGGTTAAAGTTTTTAAAATTATGATAGTATTAATGATCAGAAATTAAGTCTGCTCTTAGAAGTATAGAAAAGGCCAAAGATGAAATGGTTTAAAATCAATAGTACACGGGAAAACAAGTGGAAGGGTAAATCTGTTTAAAACACACCGAGGGCGGCTCGAAGGAAAACGGTGTTGAAAAAAGATTGTTTATAATGTTATGAAAAGAAATGTACTAGGATAAGTGGGGAAACAGAGAGAACAGGGAAATCCCTGCACTCTTATGGAGTACTTTAGAAAAATATCGAAAAAACAGACAGAGAGATGGTAAACAGGTCATGCTCCATGGGGGGGGCAAAGACTAAATGGACAAGCTAAAGCAAATAAAACCATTGGAAAGAAAGCAACAAAACATAGAATGACAAAATTAAAAGATAATGGAAATGCAATGAGTAGTGTTGATTTGCAGGTCAGCTGTATGGCAGGCTTCGACTTAAAAAGGGGGCCAAGGCTCTGAAAGGCAATATGGGGACATACAAATGGTGGAAAAATACAGTGCAAATGCTAATGACATATTAAGATTATCAATTATAAAAGCTGTGGGTTGAAAGATCAAAGAAGTTGTTATTGTGTCCTGAATCACAGGATGGTGCGAAATTCTGCGGTATGATCTGTTGTGCACTATATTAATGTTGCCTCAGTGGACAAGCTATAATTGTACTCACAGGATTTGATGGAATGATCTGCTCCAGGGCATACAGGAAAGCAGATATGCCCAGATTATTTATCAGGGGATTGGTTTTGTAGTGGAGCTTGATCTTTGGCAAGTTATCTTCACCTTTGCATTTAGTAATAGAATTGACCATCATTTAAAGAGGCAGCTGGCAGCTTCCCAGCATCAACATCACATGGCTCAGCTGGCTTCCAAAGAATATGGGCTTATTGGTTGCAGCAGCAAAATAATACAGAGCAGGGGCGTAACACAGGCTCCTGCCGCCCCTACAGTGCAGGTGGGCCCCAAACCGTCAAGGGGCCCCCAAACCTTTAGGGGGGCCCACATTCATCCCAAGGCCAGTGTATATCTGCAAGATACTCAGGCCCCTCATCACATTCTGCAGGAGGGCCCCATCATTTTGCATTACACTAGTGATATAGAGCACAGCATCGTAGATGAGCAGGTATCAAAAAGGGATGTTTTCCCACTCTGGGTGCCAAATTAACTCATACACAACTGGTCCTTGGCTATCATTGTCTGATGTTACTTGAAACTTCTCGTTCTGAGGATTTCCCTGTTGCTGACAGCTACACTCTTGAATTCTACATATGGCTGCCCCCACCTCTTGCTTTGCTTCCTTGCGAGGATATCTCCTGCAGTGGCGAAAGGGGTAGCTGGTATATACATTGTCATACTATACATGGGTACAGCCATATGCCAAGTAAGAAATGCTGAACCCCCCAGGGGCGTGGCTTGGACGGCAACGAGGATGTTTGCCTGAATCAGCCGCTCCGTCAAACCTGGGAGTAACCATGAGATTCCGAACCCCACGCCGAGCAAAAAGACACAGAAATGACACCCTCGTGTGTCGGAAGGTCTGGGGAAGAAGAAGCTACATAATTTAGATGCCCGTCATGGTGTTTTAACGTGATTTCGCCGAATTTTCAACGTGCCGGGGTAAGGCACAAGATGGCGCCACGAAACCGAAACTATCCCCACGGAACCACAAAGGAGTGAGCGACCAAGGGCTACAAAGATCAGCGGAGTCCCAACACCCATGGTGGAACTAAGGTCAGAGAGGGTAATCTCCCCCCACTACACCACAGCTGCACCCCCGTAGCGAGCCTACATAACCCGCCGAAAACACAAATGATGATTACAATACTAATGTGCTAGCGAGAGCACATACGAGACCCGCGGACACACGGAGGGGGAGCGCCGCAGAAGAAAAAAAAAACGAGTAAATAAAAACGGGGCAAAACGGGGCAAAGAGCCAATAACAAAACAAACCCCGGGGCACTCAAAACGAAACTGTAGCCTGGAAAGCCAACCCCCTGCGACCGCCTCTTAGGGGCGGTGCCCTCATATCACATACCTCCAACACCGACCAGGGAACACACAGCGGAGAGGAGCAGTGGAGCGCCCGTCAACGGCGAAGCCCAGGAGAAAAGGGGCAGGCAGGAAGCCTGCAGCACCTCCGCAGCGCTCCAGGCCGAGGTCCAAAAGTCTAACAGAGGAGACACAAACACAAGCGCATAACCAGCATATATGGAGTGAGTGAGTGCAGACGCTAGCGGGAGGTCCAACGAGACATATGAAGCCAGAGATATAAACGAAGAGAGCCTAAACGACAAAGCCGCAAAAAAAAACGAAAGCAAAACTTAGCCGCCATCTTAGGGAAGGCTGCATTGGCACTGCGAAGCAATAACCTCCACAATAACTACCACAACACCAAAAGAAGGATCATATAGTGGAACAAACACGGTGCTGTGAAAGGAGGGAAAGATAAACTACCCCTGGGAGGACAAGGACCTCACTGGTAGGCAAGACAAAACGCAGGCAGAAATCGAACCACCACTGCGCGCAGGTGAGGAAGTTTGTAATAAAGTAAAATCACAGCCACACCAGAGTGACAGACCCATCTCACCGGAAGCGTCAACAGGTGGGGTGGCATCAACACATGTACCTCATGGGCCAACCCTGCCTCACCCTGGGGACAACCAACAGAGCGGACTCACACAGCGCAACCTCCACTATCCCCGCGTGAGATCGCACGAAGGTGACCCAGAGGTGACACCGAAACGGAGCCAACAGTCACAGCGAGGGCTCCCGAAGGGACAGAAAGGTCAACCCGCAACTGAAAGAAGAGGGGGAAGATCTGAGCTCCATCAGAGGAAGAGAGGTCTAAGAGACATGGCGGGGGGCGAAGGGAAAATTCAACAGCAAATGAAAAAGAACAGGCCGGACGCACTATCGGACTCTCCGATTAAGCAAAAACCTGATATCAACAGCACACTGGACATGATTCTTAAAAAGCTGGCCGAGGTCCACGACCTAGCCAAAACCACAAAACAATCTACGGACGCAATTCAACTGGAACTGGCAGCAGTAAGAGCGGACATACACGCGGCAAACAACAGAATGACAGTGGCTGAGCAGAGAATAAGGGACATTGAGGACGCGGACCAACAAATAAACTAAGACCTTAAGGCCCCAGCTGAGATCACAGCAGCGTTACAGAAGCAGACGGCGGAGTTGGAAGACCGTAATAGAAGAGGGAACATAAGAATCATAGGAGTGCCAGAAGGCGAGGAAGATAAGGCAGGCTCCTGCCTGGCCTTCATCGAGGAAATGATACCTAAAATCACAAACCTCAAATTCGATCACCCCTTCGAGCTGGACAGAGCCTACAGACTCCCAGCCTTCAAAGTATCCACAAGGACGGGCCCTCGCCCAATAATATGCAGGCCACTAAGATCGCAACACACAGAAGCCATATTTGGGATTGCAAGGAAAAACCAAAACATTGCGTGGAATGGTCAGAGGATAATTCTAACACAAGACTATTCCAAGCCCACAGTGGACAGGCTTCCTGGCCCTGAGAGACAAGATGAGGAGGAAAAACATCATATTCTCATTCACGGGCCCTACAAGATTCCGGATCAACGACAAAGGGAAAACACATGTCTTCGAAGACCCAAGAGAGCTAAACAGATACCTAGAGGGACCAACGCAACAAGATATGGAAACATCTCAAACAGGAACAACCAAGAGAAGAGCCTCACCAGACCTAACAGTGGAGGGAGCAGGTGCTGAAACTCAAAGTTAAACATGGAGCAAGAGGGGACACTCAGGAACTACAACCCTAACTACCTCAGACACTGATTAGAACCGACCTCACAACACCAAAGCAAGGCCCGGGGGAACAACCGTATCTACCTCAAGAGCATAATCACTATGGTCTAAATATCAGCTACCTCAAGGCGCTTCTGAGCAGGAGCAAATGTCCTCTCATAAAGCCAGTTGAGGAACTCTCAGGAGCAAAAACCAAGAAAAACAACAAGCCGCAACAACCGGAGACGGACTATATATCCTTTCATATGGGAACTGTTGGGGGGACATGATGGAGGGCGGGAATAAGAGGGGGCTGACATAGTCTCCAGCCGCTACAGGCAAATGGCCAACAAAAACGCACATATATTAGTCGAAGACGGCAGATGGGCAATCGCGAGGAGCGGAAAAGTACATTCTATATGATAGCTCCCAGGGAGACGGAACGGCGATCTTGTCGTCGCACGTTCAGAATACAAGTTTTTGGTAATAGGGGGTGGGGGTAGGGACGTTTGTCTTGTCTACATGTCCTTAATCGATCCACTGTCTTCTATACTTTCTATACTCTTCTATCTATACAACTTGATACAAGAAGGAACACTAGAACCAGGGCAAGCCCGGGGTACAGCAGACCCAACATAGGGGAATACAGGTCTCAATCACCACCACAGGAAGCCATATGGGAGGGGAAGGCACGCACTGTACGTAAGAATGGGCAAGGCATGGTGGTAACAGCGGCCACACAAGATAGCCAATGACACAAACCAACAACCTTACGCTGACGGCTAACCTAAAAATAGTCTCCCTCAATGTCAGGGGCCTCAACCACCCAGTCAAGAGGAAAAAGATACTCGACTACCTGGCTAAGAGCAATGGAGATGTGATCCTCCTGCAGGAGACCAAACTATCTCTGGAAGACTCTAAGCGAGTGAAAGCCAGATGGATAGCCCAGGTAGCTTGCTCGCCGGCAGTAGGGAAGAAGCGCAGAGTGATTACCCTGATAAGTAGGAACTCCAAGTTAACAATAGAAGCTCACCACCATGATGAAGAAGGGAGAGTCCTATTAACACACCTGAAGAGGGGGGAGGAGAACATTCATGTTGCGAACATCTACGGCCCAAATATAGATGACCCAGCATTTTGGGAGGGGGTCTCACAAAAGATAGAACACATCACCCAGAACGACCTTACAGTGGTGGCAGGAGATTTCAACACTACCCTCGACCACATACTAGATAGACAATCACAATGCCAACCCCACCCCTCAAGTACCCACAACACGCTAAAGAACATGTGCACCAGACTCAACCTCAAAGACCCATGGCGGCTCCAACACCCGGACACTAGAGACTACACCTTCTACTCCAACCCGCACAACTCGTACAGCAGGATAGACTACATACTAATCACAGCTCCACACACACACCTAATAGAGCACACTGACATTGCACTCAGATTACTCTCAGACCATTCGTGTATCAGCCTACAGCTGAGCGGATGCCACAACGAAGACATTCCCCGTAGATGGAGGTTCAACAGCGAACGCCTTGACAGACCAGGGAAACAAATCCAAAATAGAGAAGGCCATAAAGGAATACCTTACGCACAATGACACGCAAGACACTGATCCCAAGACCTTGTGGGATGCACTTAAGGCTACACTCAGGGGCACAATAATAGGAATTAAGGCCAAAATCAACAAAAACGCTAACCAACAACTGTCCCAACTCGAGCAGGACATCAAAAGACTGGAGATAGACCACGCCGGAGACACACAAAACACTAGCACCCTAACATGGCTCACTAAAAAGAAATACGAATACAACAAAATTTTGAGCGAGAGGGCCGGGCTATGGATGAACAAATACAAGGCCATTAACCTCTGCAAGGCTAATAGAGCGGGGAAGCTTCTAGCCTCCTACCTAAAACACAAACAAAGACAATTCACCATCTCATCAATCACCAATGCACACAACAACACGCACACTAGGCATAAAAAAATACTAGGAACATTCCAAGACTTCTATCAAGAACTTTACAAAAAAGACCAGACCTTAGACCAAGAAGGGTGTTAAAAATACCTAGATAGATTAGATCTCCCCAAGTTAACGAGTGAGGAGGCTCAGAAGCTAGGACAGGAAATAAGCTCGACAGAGATAGAGATGGCGGTCAAGTCCCTAAAAGATAACAAAGCACCAGGTCCAGATGGTTACACGGCTGCTTTTTACAAAACTTTTTTAACGCACCTGAAACCCACCATGAAAAAGGTGTTCAACTACTGTGCAGAGGAGGGAATGGTCTCCCAATCTATGTCGAAGGCGAATATAATTGTAATCCCAAAGGAAGGCAAAGACGCACTATTACCCAAAAACTACAGACCCATATCTCTAATCAATGTGGACTGCAAAATATACGCTAAAATCCTGTCCTCAAGACTAAACCACATACTACCAGGACTAATAAGTAACTCACAGGTAGGGTTCCTAAAGACCCGTATGTCACACGATAACACCAGACTCCTATGCCACATTCTTGAACGTACCTCCAAAACAGACGAACCAGCGGTGGCTATCACACTAGATGCCGAGAAAGCTTTCGACAGAGTATCTTGGGACTTCCTAGAACAGTGCATGCAAGCATTTAACATTGGGGATACATATACTCGGAAGGTAATGGCTCTGTACAGGAACCCCAGAGCACGCGTTGTAGTTAATGGCTCGGTCTCCGACTCATTTGCTCTGCAACGCGGAACGAGACAGGGCTGCCCCTTGTTATTCCTGCTGGCCTTGGAACCCCTGATCAGGGATGTCAGGGCTAGCGAGGAAGTGAGGGGGATCAGCATCAACGAAGTGGATGTCAAATTAGCCGCGTATGCGGACGACATCCTCATAGTGACAGAACAACCTAGGACCTCCATCGCGGCCCTCATAGAAATTATAGGAACGTACTCAAGCCACTCAGGGTACAAACTCAACAAGGACAAGTCCGAATGTAAGCCACTCAACATCCACACCACTAAAGACATGATGGGAGGTTCAGGCCTGGCGTGGCAAACGGGATTCATCAAATATCTAGGGGTGCACTTCGGCAATGACCTTAAATCCACGCTAGACAAAAATGAGAAGACACTGCTAGAGAAAATAAAGTCACTTCTAGAATCCTGGTCCCCCAAATTTATAACATGGTGGGGTAGAATAGAAACAATCAAGATGATGATCACCCCGATGGTTAACTATCTGCTGAGCATGCTGCCACTCCTACTCACTGACGATTTCCACCGCAAGTTCGACAAGACGATTAATAAATTTCTATGGAAGGGCAAGAAAGAGAGAATAAGCATAAAAAAACTAAGACTAGACAAAAAACTGGGTGGACTAAACCTAGCAGACTACAGAACCTTCCAAACCGCATTCCTAGCAAAACAAGGGGCCTACTGGTTGTCACCCATCCAGGGATACACGCCGGTATGGCTAAGAGTCGAGCGTGCCATCCTAAACAACCTGGAACCACTGGTACTCCTAACAGCCAATAAACACACACTCGCCTCCAACCCAATACTCAAAAACACAAAAATGGCCCTGCTCAAAATAGATGAGAAAATGGAGCACAGTGTAAAGAACTCGAAGTGGGAATCCTTGTGGGCAAACACCAAGATTAAGTACAGGGGAAACCCCTATCCATAGAGACATGGAAGACAATAGGAATCTCTTATCCGGCTCAGTTAGAAGAGGTAGGCAGCCACGTCGCATTCTCCTCGCTAAAGGAGAAATATAACTTACCTGACATCGAACTATACAACTTCCTAAAGATCAGAACAGCCTTGACCAAAGCAAAGTTAGAACTACATAATCCAACAATAATACAATACATGACGAAACTCAACAGAGTAGGTCACCAGGTATCACATATATACAAGCTACTACGCCCTAGCACCACCAAAATTAATGACAAACCAGCTGACTACTGGGCAAAACAACTTGGCACCGCACTTAGTGAGCGTGAACTTAACCTCCTCTGGGCCTCCCCCTCACGGAATAAAATCTCCCCGGTACCAGCTCAGACAAAATTCTGGCTACTACACAAGACTTACTGGACCCCGGCTCGCCTTGCAGCACTGGGCCTCACGGATAACGACCTGTGCTGGAACTGCAACAAAGAAAAGGGAGACTTAGCACACCTCATCTTTTACTGCCCCAAAATTAAAAAGTTCTGGGAGGAAATATTCACGTTCATAAAAAAAGTGCTGGGCTGCACACTAAAGCCAGAATTCTCTACTCTTACCACCGCGTTTATGACCGCGGAGCTAGATTCACAACACGACAGGGACCTGTTAGATCTCCTACTGACAGCAGCAGTGAAAATAGTACTGTCCAAATGGAAGGATACAGCCAAGGCAACATTCAAATGTTGGCTTAACTGGGTGATGTACCTCAGAGGCGCAGACAGTACAGCCCTGCGGAACTCACCCTGGAGGCCAGCATCCAGAGGAATGTGGGCATCACTGGACCACTACCTAGACCCCTACGAGCCCCCATGAACTCAGCTGGAGTAGAGCGCATGCTCACGAGCATATCCCCATAACCCTAGAACAGATCCATGACTGAAATAATCTTCTTGTATACTATCTCCTCCTCTCTCTCTTTTATTTTCTATCAGTGGAAAAGGGGACAGCCAAACATGTATACCACTTACCTGATCCTGACAAATACAGCCAGTTTGGGCTGTTACCATGTGATGATAAAGCGATGACAATTGTATGTATAACATTTTTTTTATAAAATACTTTGAAATAAAAAAAATAAAAAAAATGCTGAACCCCAATGAGACTGGGGACATGGAGCTGCTTTCCAGACAGACTGGATGGTCCAAAACATTCTCACCACATTGAACTCTTAAACCAGTCCCAAAAAAGGGGTTCATCGTTTTCTCGCCCTTTGGAAATACGAAGTTCCATTATTTAGAAATAATGTATCTTTGGCATTGCTGTGTACTGAATTTGACTTCCAGGTATTAGGAAAAAACCTTCTCTGAATTCTAATCCAAGCTGCATACGTACATTCAAATATGTTGATGGTGAACAGAGCACTTTCTATTTCTACACTAAAAAGCTAAGGACATTTATTGTGATATCATGTTTACTTTATTAGTAAATAATGGTGCATGTAAATTACACTGCCCCTGTACTCGCACTGTGTTTGATGCAGCTGCATTGTCAACACTGTCGATGTGAGGGCATACATTTGACGGGTGTTTCATGTGGCTTCCACCAAAGTGCAGCGAGATAGATAGAAATTTAATATTCATGTATGTGAGCATACATTATGGATTCGGGGTGTCGAACATACGTCCAGGAGTGCATGAAGCCAAATAGCAACATCAAATAAATGTCATAGAATGGATCTAAATTCAGCTTATATACAGTGGCCATACTGAAAATGAGGCATGAATGCGCCCCCTCCTAATCCTATGTTCGACACCTCTGATATATAGCGAAGGCAAGTATTATTACAAGTAGTAACAAAAATTTCTCTACTCATTTCGGTCCGGCTATGTGACCCTTATATCTGTACTTGATCAACTTGAAAATATCCCTAATCAAGGAGGTACCACTGCTCCGATATTTCTGTCTCTCTCATCGTCCTTTGATTCTGTGTCTCAAGCAGCACTTGGACCAGTATAAAATCTAGGCCCATTAAATGGTTATTTTTTCCAGACTAGTTTTCACTCATTATCTTGTGAAGTTCCTCAGAGTTTTCATTGTATATGTTGCGCGTTCCTTGGTTGGGTCCTTTGTTCTTTCCTTTGTGTTGTATGATCAGAGTCGCAGATTATTTGCTGTTTGATGACAATTTGTCAGCTGCTCAAAATATTTTTGGGTGTTGCCTTTCAGATGTTTCTGACTGCATGAACAAAAACTGTTTAACACTTAAATCAGATTAAACAGCCGTGCATATTTATCTGCTTCCCCAAACAGCAATGTTTCACCCATCTCCTTTTGCCTTCCTCTGCTTAAAAAAATCATCCCATATTTACTATCAGATTCGTACTTTGCAGTTATACCAGTGCTTTATTTGTGGCAGTGTTTTCCGGTGCTCAGCACCGGCATTTATTTGTAAGCACCGGCACATATTTAGGAGTGGCTCTGAGTGTGTATTTCTAAGCAACGTTCATTAGTGGAGCATTAAACTATTTAGGGGGCGATTATGATGTCGGGCGGATGCAAACGGGACCCACCTCCGGTCAGCGGTCCCGCCCGCCTTCTTATGATGCAACCGAACACTATTCGGTCGCATTCCGACATTACCCTATGGGAGCTAAGCCTGGGCGGAGTTCGTGGAGTTTCGCTATGCGGAACTCCGCGAAGTGCAAAAAAAACACAGCCGCGCTACGCGGAGCTCCGCGAGCAGTGGAGTTTCTTTAGATAAATGCAGTTTGCGGTGATTTTCAGTGCCAGGTGCTTGTCCGCACTATGAAATCATCGCAAATGGCACCATGCACAGCACAAGCGGGCGCTGCTTCCTTCCTGCCGCTCAAGTAGATTTTTACTTGAGCTGCAGGTTTCTCAACGCGAGCGGTCGCGAGCATACTCGACTTCTCGCAATGAGAAATCTGACCCCCGCGTTGGGAAATCTCTCTGGGAGGTTGATTTCCACACTCGCGCTCATCAACTTGATGGTGAGGATCGCGAATGAGGAAAAATCTCGCCCGGAGGTGGATTTTCCTCGCTCGCTGACTAGACGTTGATGAACGCGAGCGAGGGAAAAATCTCCGCTCCGCGAGCTCCGTGTAACGGGGAGTGCAGAAAACTCCGCAAACTCTGCGAGCGGAGCGGAGTTCACCGCCCAGACTTAATGGAAGCGTGCATTATGGGCATAAACCGGCCGTAATACATGCTCCCATAGGGAAATGGGAGGTGTTGTTCATCCTTGCACCCCGTGGGAGGCACATCAAGGGGCCTGCTACGGGGTGCATGGATCAACAGGGGGGGCACCTTAGGTGCCTCCTTGGCCTCCAACCGGAGGCTGCACACACAAGGGGCCCTGCAGGGGGCCCCCAAATACTCTTTCCGACATGGTTTCCATGTCAGACAGGCCGGCATGGAAACCATGCCGGAAACCATGCATCATAATCCCAAGGGCGGAAAGGCCTGCCATTTGGGATCATGAGCCGGTTCCGATTGGTCGACGGGCTCCGCACATCGGAAGCCAGCCGGAATGACGGCCGGTTTCAATTCTGACCGGCTGATACATGATCAGCCGGTCAGAATTGAAACCGACGTTGGGGGTCGGAAAGCCTCCGACCAAAGGTCCTCCATCGTAATAGGCCCCTTAATATAGCTTTAAAAAAATGATAAAATTAGAACCTTGAACCTGCATTTAAAAAGGGAGATGGAAAGTGCCAGCTGCAGCGGATCAGTGAGGAATACCTTGCCCAAGGCACTTAGTTTTTTACAAATTAAGCACTGAGTTTTACAGACAGGCCTTATAACTCAGAGTAGATTATTGCAGACATAATTTGGCAATCTAGCTTCGCATGTGCTTCTGAGTAAGCCTTCTGCACAAAAACGTAGAAATCCACATACTTTCTAGAATGTTCACAGCCCTCTGCTCTGGTATCCAAGGGCTTTTGGTAAGAGGCCCAACGTATATATGAGTATTTTGAAAGCACAAACTAAGCTGGGTAAAAAGTAACAATTGGTGCAGGGGTTAAGAGGTGATTCAGCGTCACGTACAATAAACTGGGATTTTTTTTTTAACATATTTGAAATATAAAATTAAGCACACTGACATTCAGACAAGCGCCTAAACTGGGTCTAGAACCATAGTCAACAGCTACTTTACTTAACCACATATGCGCCCACACTGTTTCACACCACCCTTGAGACAGCAGTTTCACACTTACACCATTACATGGACACACATGACAGCAACCAATTGTGGAAATGCAATCATTAGCTTCATGAACACCTTAAGTCTTTCTTTATATATGTAAAAGTAAGCTGGAATTTTTTGATTTCAAGTTTATATCTGTTCAACAATTGATGAAATAAGAGGTTCCGAGAAGCTATAATGAAATGAGAATCGACTTATCACGTGTGCAAAACGTGTCGGAAACGACAAGGGTGTTATTAACCTGTTAAATTTATGATAACCAAACCTGTTTACAATCAGGTGTTTTAGACAAGCTCCAAGGCACATTCGCTAGGCAGTTAGCAAGTGGTGCACTGTTGAGCACGCAAGCAAGTGCTATGGGGGTCGGAGGAGTAACTCATATTTCCCTATGAAATTATGACTTCAGATTCATGACATAACATCAGAGGATATTATGAGAAACTGAATGAAACCCTCAATTTCCCTAAACCTCTGTAAATTTAAAGTCTTCAATTCAAAGTGGAGAAAAATATTTTCTGAGCTTACAGCTAATTATAATACCTTGCTGACTGGTACAACCCAGGCCGGCCAAACCATTCTTCAGTCAGAAACACTAAAATGTGGTCTAGTAGGCCAACTTTCTTTCAGAGAATACTTGTTTAACTAGTGCACAATGGAACTGTTTGAAAGAATTGGTTTATTAATCATAACTGCCAAGTGGAACTACGTCATGCGTTACATTCATTCTCAGCCAGTTCTGAGCTATACACCATCTGCATTTGCATGTGTGATTTTAAGCCCATACTTTTAAAGGTGAATTTTCAACTGTAAATGCTAGAGTTCATAGTGGTGTTGACTAGAAAAATAAAACTGGTGAAAGATGCCACAGCTGACGCGAGGCCTCTTGGCTGCATTGCATCCTTATGAAACACTCTTTTCTCCCCACCTAGGTGTAAGAGAGTCATCGCAACAGAGTTTCTCTTATAACCCCATTCACCAAAAGTCATTGCTGAATAGAGAGACCTATTTATATCATTATTCCAAATTAGGAGGTAATCTCAGTCTGACTGTTAACTGGAGTTACCAGCTGAATCAGGATTACAAGTAATGCAAGAAAACCACATGCCATTTTTTTCGCACAAACATTTAACGAGGAAAAATGTGATGAACATTGAAAAAAATCCAGAATAGTGAGGTAATACCACAACCGGAGACTAACGAACCCCACAGTATTGTGAATTTAAAGTGCAGAATTACCTCAATGGTAGTCTCAAAATCCCATATTGACAACTTTACACAAATATTACTCTCCTTACCAGAATTGAAGGCATTCTTGTAAGACATCAAATCTGTGTCTCCCTTGCAAAGGAGGGTTTTCTACATCATGCATCTGGAGACGTGCTTCATTAATTAAAATGCTCAAAACATTTACTTGAGGAAACACTTTATGCAAACATGTTGAATTCCCTGGTTTTCCCCGTGCAGCTTAGCAAGTCCAAATTTTATCTTGAGGCAGATGTGCATCCTTAAGATCATTTTAGAATGAAGAAAGTGACTGTTTAACCCTCAAGAATTATGGATTGCTGTAAGAAATTGAGGTAGTAGTTGAGAGGTGAGAACTTCACTTATGTAATAAACACATTCCTGGTAAAGGTGCGCCAGTAAAGTCACTAAAAAACCTGAGCTCCTCCTCCTGGTAGCTATGGAACAGAGCATAATGACTTAACTTAGAAGAAATGTATATAGTATTTGTGCAGTACTAAAATAGTAAACAAGTTGAAATGCAAAACAATAAAATCCCAAAACAAATCAAAACAATAGAGTAAAATTTATTAAACAGAATGACTTCAAAAATGACAAAAATCCAATAAATGGAAGATATGGATTTTTAATGTTTAAAGTAGAAATAACACCAAGAAGCACAACATGCCAACGATAGGCAATGGTTGCAGTAGAATAGGGCATTGGTGCATTTGATGGTGACCGCGATGGAGTTTGGGTCAGATATGTTAAGCAGGTTTGTACTGGCGAAACATTTTACCTTCTGACTTTAGTCCTTTAAGTCCCAATCCACCACAGGAGTACACTTCTAAAATCCCCCAGGACCTCAGGACAGACACTCAGAGGCTCACAGGGTGGCAGGCAGAGGACAACAGGACGGTCCAGTCCAGGTCCAGTTGCCACTGGTCAGCTGAGCAGGTGCTGGAAAATGCCTCTTGTAGCAAGTTGTGTGCTTGTAACTTTAACAGGAGGTCAGACTTATGACCCTTGGAGTCCAATTATTTGTCCTGAATAAACAAGGGAGAGCTGGTGTAGTCTTCTAGGCTTTTCTCAGGTAGCAGACAGAAGTTTCAGTCCTCTTCTGATCTTCCACAGGTCCAGGAGTGCTCTGAATTGGGTTCCTAGAGATGCCACATTTATGCTGGGCGTAAGCTAGTGAGTGGGAATGACCCCTGGGGAGTCCCAAACCACTGGGGGAATATTCTGGGGTAATATTACCTATTTTGAGCAATTTTAAGACAGCTGAAATCTTTCACCACACTAAACTTGGGCTAGGTGCGTGTGGGGAGGGTACTATGGTAATCCTAGTGCTCTCCCATGTCTAACACTAAAATCCAGTTTTAGACAGTTCCTGAACCCTCCAGAAACTCAGAGACAGAAGTCTGGTAGGACAAAGCTGAGATTTCCAAACCCAGACAGTGGATACACACAAATTGTTTTGGCATTCTGTTGCCCTCCTTTGAAGTGTGCCCCAAATATCACATGAAAAACATCAGCTGACCTGTTAAACAGGTCTAGACACTGCAGCAGGATTCGATACTGTGATGTCAACAAGAGACCCACTGTGATGGAGATCGGTCTGGCTGCAGGGACAAAACAAAGGTGCACGCCTGGGTGTCAGCTTTATCCGCTTGTGACAGAGTAGGCATATTTGAAGTGAATCTAGTCCTTGGGCCCATCCCAAGTCCTGTCAAGGGCACAAGAGCACCTCCCCACACCCAAGGCCTTTTGTCCCTGTCCTGGCGGCAAATTCGCACCTCATTCACACCCGTTGAAATGCTTATTTTTGGCTAGCAGAAGGTAAACAACAAACTGCAGATTTAGCAACCAGGGTCTTTAGGTAGGGTAAGGACATGTTTAACATTAAACATTTGCATGTCCTACCTTTAAATATCATGCCCCCTGCCCTATGGGCAATATGGTCATTGTCGGGCTGACTTACAAATATTTAAAAGTAGGGGTTAGGCCTGTTAAAAAAGGGGTTATTTTGACAGGTCGAATTTGCATTGAAAAACTGCACAGCCAGGCTACTTGTTGGACTGGAGAAATGCTTTACAGTGTCACTGCAGTGGTTGGCACATTGAGGGCTGCAGTCCATTGATACCACTTCATTTCCCAGCCCTGAGTACATTTGGTATCATATACTAGAGACCTAAAGACAAATTAACCCCTTCGATGCTCATGACGAGCTCAGCTCATCATGCTGCACGGTGGGCGTGTGCGCATGACGAGCTGAGCTCGTCACTACCACGCCCGCGATCGGAATGTCCAGCACCTGAGCGGAATTCCGATCGCGGCGAAGGTGTTAAATACCCCAATCAGGTGTATACCAATTTCATCATGTTGAAAGGAGAAGAACAAACACTTTACCCATGGTTAGCAGGGGTAAAGTGCACAGAGTTCTATAGCCAGCAAAAACAGTTTTCAGCAAACGGGCAAAAAAATCCAAATTACCAACAGTTGCATTTTATTTTCATTTAGTCCACTGAAAGGTATACCAACATAGACAGTTTGGACTTTTTGATTTGTATAACACATAAATGTACCTTTCTTTTTTGTACATAATTACAGTTCCCAGATTCGCTAGACTCAGTGATCCATTTCCCAGAAAAGGAGAAAAAATCTAAATTAAACAGATAATTATTTCTGACTCAACAATTTTCTGAAACAACATTCCATACACTTAGTTAATGAAGGAAATTAAATATTTCAAAACAATTAACCAGCACCATACTTTTTTGAGATGTTCCGATACAAAAGAAACGAAAAACTGAGTAAAGTAGAGCAGAATAGGAAACTATGTTAGTTGCAAGGAGTGTACTATCAAGTGAAACTCCCAGAGGCAATGGGGACACACTGCATCACCCCTCTCATGCTTCAGGAACTAAACAGATCAACACTCAGGGACTGTACCACAAATACTTTATGAGTGAGCTCTTTCTCAAGACATAAACTCATCACCACTGAACAGTCTGACTGTCCAAGGAACTGGTATCACATTCCACATAGACATTGCTAATAACCCTAATTTGCTGGGAAATGAAGGACTTCAAAAGGCTTTTATGTTTATGCTACAGTTCCAAGGGCAGAATAAAAAACATGGATATGCATCTGAAGTTCATAGCTCCGGAAAATCAACAAAGTGGTCCGTTCTTATAAATGTAACCTCAAATTAGAAGCCTAAATTAACTTTCTTCAGCAATTAGTAAGTTTTACATGCATAACCTTTGCTCTCAGTAGCAAAGGACAATAACACCATTGCAAATTTAAAAAAACATATGACAAGGCTGATTAATAGGATGTTAATTCTCACTGACAATATTTAAACCATATCAGAGCTAGGGAACATACCATCTAATTCCATTGTGGCCATGAAGGATGCTAAATCTCTGTATTCCCCAATGGTGGACAGTCAAAATATCGATTTTTAAATATCGAAGCACAGTTATATTGAGTTTTAAATATCGTAGGGACAAAATATCGAAGTCAAGAATATCTACAACCAGAATATCGAAGTTAAGGTAAGAAATATCGATGTTGCAAATATCGATGTTAGTAATATCGATAGTTAAACTATCGATGTTAATAATATCGATATTTATATGAGTGTTATGTATTTTAGTATGTATTTAATATGTATGTGTTCTATATTTTTGTTAAGTATTGTACTGTTTTTTAAAATATATGTATACATTTTTTAGAAATTAGTAATTTTTTTTAAAGTAAATTGTGCGTTTTAGTACCGTAGTGGGTTGTTGGCTTATAGGGGAATAGGGTGGGAAGTAATTTAATTTTAATTAAGTAATTATTAATTTTTAATTATTGTTATTAATAATTAATTTATTGTTAATTAATTATTAATTGGTAATTAGTTATTATTAATTGATAATGATTTTATTTGTATTAATTTATTATTGGAGTAGGTTGTGTGTTTTTAGGGAAAAGGGTGGTAAGTAAATTATTTGTAATTAAGTAATAAATTAAGAATAAATGAGTATTGATAATTAATCTTTTGTTAATTAATTTTTATTAAATATTATTTATTGGTATTGATATTTTTGTCAATTAATTATTAATTGGTTATTAATTTTTATTAAATATTTTGTCTTGGTATTGATAATTACTTTTTTGTTAATTAATTATTAATTGGTTATTCATTTTTATTAAATATTATTTATTGGTATTGATAATTAATTTTTTTGTTAATTGTTTATTACTTGGTTATTAATTTTTATTACATATGATTTATTGTTATTGACAATTCTTTTTATTTAATTATTAATTGCAAATTAATTTTTATTAATTGATTAATTGAAAATTAATTTAATTGTGTGAAATTTTATGTGGAGTGTGTTGTGTGTTTATTGAGGAATAGGGTGGGAAGTATTTAATATTATTAAAGTAATTATTATTTTTGATATATTTTTAGGTTTTTTTTTCTCTAAATTTATTAATAAATCATTATTTAATTACAATATTTATTTCATTTATAAGTATTTTATTTTTAACATCTACGTTTTCCATTGCTTTCCCTACTGTTGCACTCACTGGAGTGGGAATAGTAATTTTACCCCTACGCTATCTAGCGCTTTCCCTACTGTTGCACTCTCTGGGTGGGAATAGTAATTTTTACCCTTACGCTATCCAACGCTTTCCCTACTGTTGCACTCTCTGGAGTGGGAATAGTAATTTTACCCCTACGCTATCCAGCGCTTTCCCTACTGTTGCACTTACTGGAGTGGGAATAGTAATTTTTACCCCTACGCTATCAAGCGCTTTCCCTACTGTTGCACTCTCTGGAGTGGGAATAGTAATTTTACCCCTACACTATCCAGCGCTTTCCCTACTGTTGCACTCACTGGAGTGGGAATAGTAATTTTTACCCCTACGCTATCCAGCGCTTTCCCTACTGTTGCACTCTCTGGAGTGGGAATAGTAATTTTACCCCTACGCTATCCAGCGCTTTCCCTACTGTTGCACTCACTGGAGTGGGAATAGTAATTTTTAGCCCTACGCTATCCAGCGCTTTCCCTACTGTTGCACTCTCTGGAGTGGGAATAGTAATTTTTACCCCTAGGCTATCCAACGCTTTTCCTACTGTTGCACTCACTGGAGTGGGAATAGTAATTTTTACCCCTACGCTATCCAGCGCTTTCCCTACTGTTGCACTCTCTGGAGTGGGAATAGTAATTTTTACCCCTACGCTATCCAACGCTTTCTCTACTGTTGCACTATGTGGAGTAAGTATATATATTAATTTATATGTATATGTTTAATTTATTTTAACATTTAGGGGTCGATTCCGATTCGGGCCGGAAAAAGCACCGACCGACTCGGAGCCGGAATTTATTCCGACCGACACGTACCTGTGGCGCCCGACACGCCAAGTACGATGCAAGGCGTGCAAAATCCGACCGACACGTACTGAACCCAAGCCGAACGACCGAGCCGCACGAAAAACAGCAATCCGGCCGGAAAAACACGCGAATCGAACCGACCGACACGCACCCGGAACAAATCCAACCGAAACGTAAACGCGAACTCCAAACCGCAAAGTACGATGCAAGGCGCGAAAACCACGACCGAGTCGAACGGAGGACAAGCGGTACGACCGACACGCATACAAACCGAGCCGAAGTAACACAAAAAACCGCGACCGACGCGTACGCAGCATAGAAAACTGCACAAACACAGCGTGAACGAAACGGAGAAGACCGTACGAGACAAATGCAGGGTCCGACTCGGTCACAAGAACGTTTCCAACATGCACAAAAAGTACTAAGGAAAAATACACAAAAAAAGGCCAAACAAGCAATTACAAAGCCAATAAATACTGGGGGGTGGGGACAGAGAACAAAGACACACCCACAACTCCACCCATATAAAGGACACAAATCCCAACCATGATCCTTTGCAAATGCCATTCTACTGCCAGCACTCAACAGACAGCAACCACAAACCCACAGCTCATCCCTCACACAAGCCACACACCATCAGCACACCAACAAATAGCTACCTCACATACACCCAGCAAAACACACACTCACACACCCTCACCTGCACACCAACACACACATCACTCACCATCACCACCCATCACCATGCCCCCAAGAAGAATCACAAGTTCCTAGATTGTGAATTGGAAGTCCTGGTAGACGAGATCCTCAGGGTAGAGCCACAGCTGTTTGGCACACTGGTCCAACAGACCCCCATCTCCCAGAAAACCAAGATGTGGGAGAGGATCATCAAGAGGGTGAACGCACAATCACCATGTCTGCGCACAAAGACTGACATCCAGAACAGGTGGTATGACGTGCGCAGGAGGGTCCGGGAGCTGCTCAAGAAGGACTACCTCCTGAGCCAATACACCGGCAGTGGCCCTCCTGCCAAGCCAGTATACCTCAGGCCTTGGGAGGAGAAGGTGCGGGCCATCCTTCCGCCAGTGAGCGTCTATGGACTAGAGAACATCCCAGAGCCTGGTGAGTACACAACAAATGTACACAATATTCTGCCACAATACACACACACATCACTGTCAAGGGAGAGTCAAACCATGCACTCATAGCAATTACACAGCAACCAGAACAGAATCATCCCAAAATGTGTATGTCACTCAGATAAACACAACACATGCCATCTCAAAGTTACATTTAACCGTGTCATCACATGTACAAACACAACTACAACTACAGCTAGGCAGTGGCACAAATATAACTAACAAACACATCCAGACATGTAGCCACCACTACAACACCAACACACAGTGAAGACCACTGAAAGGAAGGAATTCTGTGTATACTGGGCAAGTCAGTGTAGCCAATAGCATCATGGGAGTCGTAGTCACACATATTGCTCACCCCCACAATTGTCCCATCAACACCACCATGAACCATGCGCGACATCACAGGGAGTGGAAAAGGACTCACAAGATGGCTGACACTGGCTACTGCTGTGGGAGCACAAGGCCCTGCTGGCAACTGTGCAACAACCAACAGCAGGACACCACTGACTGACATCCTGAGAGACAACTTCCACTCCCTGCAATGGAAGCACCTTCCATGGTGGGATATCTGGCTGGCTGGGTGGGAAGGAGGACTCGCAGCACTGACCATAGTCACAAGCACCCCCTCACACCCCCTCAACACAAACTCCACAGAACCCACCTGGGAGAATGCAATGCCTCACATCCTAACTCAAGATCCCACAAAGAACCTCCACCCTGGGTAATGTTGTGTGAAGCACAGGGACACTCTTGGGACTTTTAGCCAAACAACTGCCAGGACAACACTCCCAGCCATCCTGTCAGCACAGGCAGCCCACCCCACAGGGAAGCAGAGTCAAAAGGAAGGAAGCATGGGCATGCTGGGAAGGGGGGTGGAGGCAACAGCATGATGGGAGTAGTAGGCACAGATATCGCTCAGCCCTCACAACTGGCCCATCAACACCACCCTGAACCATGCTCACATCACAGGGAGTGGATAAGGACTCACAAGATGGCTGACACTGGCTACTGCTGTGGGGAGCACAAGGCCCTGCTGGCAACTGTGCACCAACAAACAGCACAACACCACTGCCTGACATCCTGAAAGCCAACTTGCACTCTCTGCAATGCAAGCACGTTCCATGGTGGGATATCTGGCTGGGTGGGAAGGAGGACTTGCAGCACTGACCATAGTCACAAGCACCTCCCCTCACACACCCCCTCAACACATACTCCACAGAACCCACCTGGGAGAATGCAATGCCTCACATCCTAACTGAAGATCCCACAAAGAACCACCACCCTGGGTTATGTTGTGTGAAGCACAGGGACACTCTTTGGACTTTTAGCCAAACAACTGCCAGGACAACACTCCCAGCCATCCTGTCAGCACAGGCAGCCCACCCCACAGGGAAGCAGAGTCAAAAGGAAGGAAGCATGGGCATGCTGGGAAGGGGGGTGGAGGCAATAGCATGATGGGAGTCGTAGGCACAGCTCTACATCCCCCACCACATGGCCCAGCAAGCTCACACTCACGCATGCACATCCCACAGAGAGTGGAAAGGCCCATCAAAGATGTCTGACACTGTTGCTGTGTCGTGGGGAGCACAAGGGCATGCTGGGAACTGCACACCAACCAACAGCAGGACACCACTGTCAGCCATCTTGCCATTGCTCTCACACCCACACACACTGAACTCCCCACAAAAGCAAGTAAGTATGGGAATGCTGGGAAGTGGGGTGGAGGCAATAGCATGATGGGAGTCATAGTCACAGACATAGCTCACCCCCACAACTGTCCCATCAACACCACCCTGAACCATGCTCACATCACAGGGAGTGGATAAGGACTGACAAGATGGCTGACACTGGCTACTGCTGTGGGGAGCACAAGGGCATGCTGGGAACTGCGCAACAACCAACAGCAGGACACCACTGTCAGCCATCTTGCCATTGCTCTCACACCTACACACACTGAACTCCCCACAAAAGCAAGTAAGCATGGGAATGCTGGGAAGTGGGGTGGAGGCAATAGCATGATGGGAGTCATAGTCACAGACATAGCTCACCCCCACAAATGTCCCATCAACACCACCCTGAACCATGCTCACATCACAGGGAGTGGATAAGGACTCACAAGATGGCTGACACTGGCTACTGCTGTGGGGAGCACAAGGGCATGCTGGGAACTGCACACCAACCAACAGCAGGACACCACTGTCAGCCATCTTGCCATTGCTCTCACACCCACACACACTGAACTCCCCACAAAAGCAAGTAAGTATGGGAATGCTGGGAAGTGGGTGGAGGCAATAGCATGATGGGAGTCATAGTCACAGACATAGCTCACCCCCACAACTGTCCCATCAACACCACCATGAACCATGCTCACATCACAGGGAGTGGATAAGGACTCACAAGATGGCTGACACTGGCTACTGCTGTGGGGAGCACAAGGCCCTTCTGGCAACTGTGCAACAACCAACAGCAGGACACCACTGACTGACATCCTGAAAGACAACTTCCACTCCCTGCAATGCAAGCACAGTCCATGGTGGGATAACTGACTGGCTGGGTGGGGAAGGAGGGCCGGCTGTCAACCAAATACAACCAATGCAGACCATGTTCACACCCCAACAAATACATAGAAATGCCCAAATGATGCAGGACAATGTGCTACACCAATATCAACCCCTGACTGTGACGACTTAGGACAATGCAATGTACAGGCCCGCACCCAGAGGCACAGTCACAACTGTCAGGTGTGTCAACCATTGATGCCTGCAGAAACATAACATACATTGTGTGTGTCTCCCAAAAACAGGTGATGATGGGGACACAGCAGCAGACGCTGAGGAGTCCCAGTCCCAGGCTCAAGAGGATGCGGAGCTCACTGGTGTCGTACAGCCTCTGCCCTCCTCGGACGAAGAAGACCAACCTGGCACATCCGGTGCAAGTCAACATGCAGCACCAGCAGGACCACCAGCTGCAGCACCAGCAGGACCACCAGCTGCACCCCTGCACCCACCCCCTCCAACGACTGTCACCACAAATACCATCCCTGCCGACATGGACAGAACAAGGAGCAACACCAGCACAGGGACCCTGGACCAACGTGGGGCCATGGACACCACCACCACCACCAACCCCCAAGGGGACCAGGGTCATCTGTGCGTGCCGCTGCACGCACTGCACATGTCGGCAGGGGTGGTGGGAGGGGTGGGAGACAGAGGTCGCTGCTTGCAGAGGTTGCTGATGTGCATGATGACCCACAACTTGTACGCATAGCCGATGCGTACCAGTCCAGCACCGGAGATCTCAGCCAGGTAGTGGGGCTCCTCAGAGACATGAAACAGCAGCAGGCTGCCCATCATGCCTGCTTGGACTCACACATGTCCCGCGTGGAGTCCAAGTGGGACGCTACTGCAAGAGATGACGGCGGTGCACAGGGACATTTTACAATGCCTCCGCCAGATGAACATCAACCAGTCTACACCTCCCTGTGTGCCAACAAAATCTGGTGCTGAACAAACTGCAACTGCCACAGGGAGGGAGGATGACTCTGGCGGAGAGTCCCCTGCACCGCAGCAGCCTGTACTTGAGGGCCCCCCAAAGAAGAGGGGTCGTCCGAGGAGGGGGCAAGTGAGAGGCCGATGGCCAAGTGCAACTCCCAGGAAGCCTGAACCTGTTCTGGATGTTCACCTTTGTGCACAAACTGTTCACCCTGTTGACGGCAACACAACTCCCACACATTACATGGGGAGTACAAGTTGGACCAATGTCTCAGACAACTGTGGCCCCGATACTGGGGATTTTGTCTACCAGGACTTTCAATTCACCTAGGAACTTCTGATTGCAAGATATATGTACAGCACTAACCATCCTATGCACTATTCACACAAATGTATCACAATAAACACACTAATACACCATACTTGCCTCTGTTGTGATTCCAACGTGGGTGCTGTCATGGGGATGATGAACTGCAAAATTACACTGTGTATGCGAACTGCAACAGCAAGTACAAAACAGGCATGTGAGTAAAGGCAACGTGACACATATGAGGGAGACACACCACCAGGGCTACACAACACATACACACCTAGGCCATCTGACTCATTGCCTACACTGATGTTGCCAGGGAAGACGGTGCAATGCACAGACACCACACCTATTCCCAGTTGTAGTCAAGTAGCCCACAGGTGCAGTAAGCAAATGGCAGTCAAATGTGTGACCACAGACAACGCACATCACAAAGTGAAGCACAGGTTTATTACACAGTTGCAACATGTCGTAACCACTACAGATGCAAGGTAATCCCACCTGGCAGCGGGCACACAGTCAACAACTGTAGAAGGAAGGAAGTCCATGGGTGTTGCGCACATCACCTGTAGGGACACAACAGCTACCACCCTGGAAGTACAATCACGTCGTCGGTGGACACAGTTGACCAAACGAATCTGAAAGTACCCTGTGAAGGACAGAAATGACACACAGTCAAAAGCAATGGAGGACAGGACAGAACAGCAAAACTCATGCACAATACATGTTACAAGATACCCACCCAGAACCAAGTTAGCATGTCAACACTGTTGGGGAGTACAGACCACCTGTAAGCACACATCGCTACACACATCCAGTCAAGTAGCCCATGGACACACTCCAACAGCACCAGAGCACCACCTACATATATCATGCCAACTCACATCATTGACATGACACCTCAGGATACTCACATTCAGCTAAAGAAGTTGGTGATGAGCTGTGTGCGGACATCACCCTCATCATCATCATCATCACTGGCATCGTGGTCCAGGCCAGGATCCTCCACAGGTGGCGGATGTTGGTCAATGTCATCCTGGATGAGAGGCAACTCCTTCCGCACTGCCAGGTTGTGGAGCATGCAGCAGACGATGATAATCTTGCACACTTTTGCTGGGGCATATGGGAGGGACCCTCCTGTCTTGTCCAGGCAGCGGAAGCAGCTCTTCAGGAGACCAAATGTCCGCTCAATCACTCTCCTGGTCCGACCATATGCCTCATTGTAGCGCATCTGGGCTGGTGTCACAGGGTTCCTGAGGGGTGTCAGCAACCACGGCATGTTGGGGTATCCCGAGTCACCTACGGACAGACAAGTGCACATTAGCTGACTTGGAAAAGTGGGCGGAATACTACAGATCAGATCACACACAATGGCACAAAGTCAGTACACACCGACAAGCCAGGCACGCTGGTTCTGCATCTGTGCCATCATCCTGGGGATGCGACTACTCCTCATCACAAAGGCATCATGTGCTGAACCAGGGAAATAGGCACACACGTGTGTGATGGTCATATCTGCAAGACACACCACCAGTGCATTGACC